>BLBF01000022.1:21117146-21134966 GCA_015471245.1 Laticauda colubrina | reverse complement strand
TGTCCAATGTATGTGGCCGGGCATGATGTACAGGGAATTTCATATATATATATATATCATAGCTCTCAAAAAGCTATGTAGAGTCAAACCTGATTAGCATGGGGCACTATCAAGGAATAGCAAAGACTGCAGGCTAGATGGGGAAACTGAAAAAAAAATCTTGTGGAAGCCAGTGTTACATTGGTGGGCAAGTTATGGTTCATGAGATGTTGTTGAATTACATTGTCTAGCATTCTTCACCATCAAACCATTTTGGTAATAACTGCTTTGCAACTGAAAGCTGCAGTTTACTTAGAATCCAACAGCTTGTCATTCCTAAAGTAGACAATGTAATTCTGGGCAAGGTTATTTGTAAAGGATTTTTTTTTGACTAATTTACGCTGTCTTCTGTAAGTCTCTTAATGAACACATGTAATCAGCTTCGTTTTATGGATGCATTCAAGACTGACAGCCCTAAAACAGGACTCATACATGTTTTACAATATGCATTCCAGGTCCTTTAGGAACAATTTTTGTTGATCATTTATAGTTAGTACAAACTTATTTATTTGTATCACACCTTTATTATTTTTACAAATAACTCAAGGAAGTGAACATCTTCAACACATCTTTCTTCTATTTTCCTCACAAAACTAACCCTGTAAGATGAGTTGGGCTTAGAGTAACTGACCCAAGATCACCCAGATGGTTTTCATGGGTAAGGCAGGATTAGAACTTGCAGTCATGCCTTGAGGAATGCAGCATGAGACTATTTGCTTAAAGAGTCTTTATTAGTCACTTGGTAAAACTGAACTGTAAAGGATACAGTTAATTCTAAATTTAGGAGCTGCCAGCTGATGGATGGAAACTATTAACTTGAGATTTATCAATGGAAATTGCTCAAAATTCAGCAATAATAAAGCAAAATAAAGTTTTTCAATTTGAGGTTAGAAGATACTTTTGTTACACAAACACTCAATTGTTAGCAGCTGCTTCTTAGTTCTTCAAAATAAGGATATAAATTTTGGACTTAAAATAAAAGCCAGCTGTCTTGCAAGCCACCATTGTCTGGTATGATAGAAACAGAGAAACATAAAAGACATAAAATAGGTGTCTAGTCCTTTGGACACTTTTTATCATATGAGCTGAGAAATAAGATCAAGGGAAAGTGGATTGTGGATTGGGTGATATAAAATTTGGTGGGTTTGGTAAAAATATGATCCAAGAAGGTTAGCCTTCTTTTGCTGATCCATCATCAAGATTCTCTACATATTTCCTTATTTGATTTACATTCAGGTATACCATTTGGTCAAGTACATTCACGACACTTTTGGAGTAAGCCTTGGCATTTGGGTGACTGTAGATCAACAGGGCCAAAACCCCATTAAATGTGGGAAGATGGTTCCCTGGCAAGATGTCAGAACCACAGCAACCTGTGGTTGAGCATAGTTTGGGTTAAAGATTAGTCCTGCTCCATTTCCTAATGTCAGGTAAATGTATAATCCTTTTATATAGAAGTGAACTCATCCCCTGTCTTTCCAGGTCATCCCAACTGCTGGTTTGAATTAGATTTTGCAGCTAATAGGTTTTTGTAACAATAGGGAATGTCAGGCCATATTGAAGATAACCAATTAAATCATAGCTAATATATTCCTAATCTTCTGAATCACTGTGTTGTGAAAATCTGTACATATTAGAAACAAAAGACATAATAAGCAAAATATATTGATTGCAAAAAATATTAATAACCACTATGTTTATAAATCAGGAAAAGAGAATTAAATTCATATACGTAGTTTGGTTTATCCTCTTTATATTTTTATATCTATTGGCCAAATATGTTTATAGCACTATAGCAAATTCTTTTAGTTATAACAAAATCTTACTGCAATGTTCCATATGCCGTATGCAGATTTTTAATGTTGGCTGATCTGACTGCTGCATTTAATTGGCATGGAACCAAATCTGCAAAACTGTCTAGAAATGGGCAGTACAAGCTAGAAGGAGGATTAAATTGTTGGCAGCTCAGTCAAAGGGTTAATAGAATTCTACAAGGCAAGTTATTTTCTTTCTGGAAAAATAGATGCCTCTGGCAGATTGTTGACCCTGTTATGAAGCACTATCTTTCTTTCTCTTGCTAAAGGAAATATAGTTCCAAAATATCTTAAAAATCCATATATTCTATTTTGTTCAAGTAGAGGAAGAAAAACAAGTCTTATTTCCAAATTTAGTTATGTATAAAGTATTTCTGCATGGGGTATAACAATTTTTTTAAAAAAATATACAGATATGTGTGTGCTTTAAATAAGTCTATTTTGTAGATACTACCACATTTAGTTTGAAGGGGTCAATAATTGATGTCTTTTTAACCTGACCAGCTCTTCCCTAGGAAGGGATGTTGTCGGTCAATCATAACCTTAACTAGGTGGAACAAGGTCTATGCACATAATTAAGATATATCTCTAATTGTGAAACAGCCAATACATCACTGCCTAACATTGTAGGCAGGGAAAGGAGGCACCAATCATAGGATACACAATCATGTGAGAATCTTCTAATATATATATACATATACGTATACATATATGTATACATATACAGACGAACACAATACAGAAGCCTGATTATGGCAGATGAGATTCTGCCAAAATGTTGCTATAACTTTAAAAGCACAACTATAATGATGTGGGAAAATACCCGAACAAAGCTGAACAGCATACATGTCAGTACCCGTGAAAACTTAAGAATATATACATACATACATACATACATACATACATATATATATATATATGTTTTTTAAAGTTTTCGCGGGTACTTACATGTGTACTGTTTAGCTTCTTTCGGGTATTATCCCACGTCATTGTAGTGCTGTTAACGTTGTAGCAACGTTTCAGCAGAATCCCATCTGCCATCATCAGGCTTCTGTATGGATGTGGGTCTCACAGCTCCTGGTTTCAAATTCGAGGCTGGTCCATTCTGATTGGCTAGGAGCCTGTGTCTGTGTTCATTGGACTTGGAGTTTGATTGATTGGTGTTTCTGGTTTCTTCTGTCTGTTTTGTGGCTTTGATTGGCTGGCAACACTCTGTTCTTGTGTTGGAGGCTTCTAGTGCAGCTTGGCTTCATGTGAAAGGATGGCTGCTATGCATTAACAAGCTGGGTTTCACCTGGGTGCCTGGTGGGGGGGGTGTTTGAGTTGGAGGCATCAGAGGGAGTCTGTCTGTGCTCAGGTGTGGGGGTGTTTGAGTTGGAGGCATCAGAGGGAGTCTGTCTGTGCTCAGGTGTTTGTCTGTTTTGTGGTGTGGAGATCTTTCTATTTGAGAGTGCAGGTTTCCAAATGATTGACATTTGATTCCAGCAGACTGTCAATCATTTTGTCAAATCTCATCTGCCATCATCAGGCTTCTGTATTGAGTTTGTATGTGGGTCAGGGTCTCACAGCAGTTGGTTTTAAATTTGAGGCTAGCCTATTATTGTGGGAGAATGTTTTTTTTTTCTACTTCCTGATTGGTTGGGAGTCTTGGTCTGTGTTTATTGGACTTGGAGTTTGTTTGATTGGTGTTTCTGGTTTCTTCTGTCTGTTTTGTGGCTTTGATTGGCTGGCAACACTCTGCTCCTGCACTGGAGGCTTTCAGTGCAGCTTGGCTTCATGTGAAAGGACGGCTGTTTTGGCAGTATCTCATCTGCCATCATCAGTCTTCTGTATTGAGTTCGTCTGTGGGTCAGGCTATCACAGCCATTAGTTTTAAATTTGAGGCTAGCCTACTGTTGTGCCAGATGATTCCACAAGACTGTCAATCATTTGGAAGCCTGCACTCTCAAATAGAAAGATCTCCACACCACAAGCAAGGCAAACACCTGGGTACAAACAGACTCCCCCTGATACCTCCAGCTCAAATTCACCCCAACCAGGCATCCAGATGAAACCTAGCTTACTAATAGATGATAGCCGTCCTTTTACTTGAAGCCAAGCTGCACTGAAAGCCTCCAACACAGGAACACAGTATTGCCAGCCAATCAAAGCCACAAACCTGACAGAAGAAACCAGAAACACTAATCAATCAAACTCCAAGACCAATAAACACAGACCAAGACTCTCAACCAATCAGGATGAAGAAAAAAACATCCTGGCACAACAGTAGGCTATCCTCAAATTTAAAACCAACTACTGTGAGACCCTGACCCACATACAAACTCAATACAGAAGCCTGATGATGGCAGATGAGATTCTGCTGAAAAGTTCCTACAACTTTAAAAGCACTACAGTGACGTGGGATAATACCCAAAGGAAGCTAAACAGCACACATGTAAGTACCCGCGAAAATTAAAAAAAAAACAAATATATATATATGTATTTATATATATATATATATGCATATTTTGATCTATCTTTGGTTATCGATGAAGTCTCAATCATCTTCAGGCTTGTTTCTTCGGCTCTGTGCTTCTCAGAGTAATGTGAGCTTGCAGCTGCTTCTTCCTTTTAAGTGCTAGTGGGGTGTGTGACTTGATTGGGTGGGGGCTTGGCTGTGTTCTGATTGGCTGGGGGTGTTTCCTCATTGGTTGGGGGTGTGTTCTGTTCATGTGGGGGCTTGGTTGTGCTCAGGTTAGTCTTAGTTGCTGGGGGATTTGAGCCGGTGAGCTGTGATCCTGTTGTTTGGCTTCGTGTTCGTGGTCGTGCCACATCCTCATGGTGGGTGTCAGTTCGCTTCTTGTATGGGTCAGAGGGGTTTGAAGCGGGTAGTGGTGCAGCTGCGGTACAGCTTCTGGTCCGTGGTCATGTCTCATCTTCTGTGTGGGTGTGAGTCTTTTTTCTACGTGGAAGTGTGGTGGTAGCATCTTGTTTGGCACTCGTGGGTGTGGGTCTGGTGTCATTCTTCATGTTAGGTACTCATTTATTAATGAGGGCAGGTTTCCAAATGGTTGGTAGGCGGGAGGTATCATCTCATTTATTAATGCTGTGTGGGCGTTTTTCTATCTCTATCGCTTCTCTGATTATTCTGTTGTTGAAGTGTTCGGTTTTGGTGATAGTTCTGGTATTTTTAAAGTCAATTTCATGTCCTGTGGCTTTCAGGTGTTGGACCAGGGAAGAGGTCATTTCTTCTTTTTTGATTGAGTTATTGTGTTCTTCAATGCGTGCACTTATTCTTCTGTTAGTTTGTCCGATGTATGTGATGGGGCAGGCAGTGCAAGGGATTTCATACAAGTGCCACACAAGATTAAGTGCCACACAAGATGCTACCACCACACTTCCACGTAGAAAAAAGACTCACACTCACACAGAAGATGAGATATATATATAAATGTTTTTTTTAAGTTTTCGCAGTTACTTACATGAAAGCTGTTCAGCTTCCTTTGGGTATTATCCCACGTCATTGTAGTTGTGCTTTTAAAGTTATAGCAACTTTTTGGCAGAATCTCATCTGCCATCATCAGGCTTCTGTATTGATTTTATCTGTTGGTCAGGCTATCACAGCCGTTTAGTTTTAAATTTGAGGCTAGCCCACTGTTGTGCCAGGATGTTTTTTTCTTCATCCTGATTGGTTGGGAGTCTTGGTCTGTGTTTATTGGTCTTGGAGTTTGATTGATTGGTGTTTCTGGTTTCTTCTGTCAGTTTTGTGACTTTGATTGGCTGGCAATACTGTGTTCCTGTGTTGGAGGCTTTCAGTGCAGCTTGGCTTCGAGGAAAAGGATGGCTATCATCTATTAGTAAGCTAGGTTTCATCTGGATGTCTGGTTGGGGTGAATTTGAGCTGGAGTATCAGGGGGAGTCTGTTTGTGCCCAGGTGTTTGCCTTGCTTGTGGTGTGGAGATCTTTCTATTTGAGAATGCAGGCTTCCAAATGATTGACAGTCTTGTGGAATCATCTGGCACAACAGTAGGCTAGCCTCAAATTTAAAACTAAGACTGATGATGGCAGATGAGATTCTGCCAAAATGTTGCTACAACCTTAAAAGCACTACAATGACGTGGGATAATACCCGAAGGAAGCTGAACAGCACACAAGTAAGTACCCGCGAAAACTTAAAAAAAACATATGGCCTGATGATGGCAGATGAGATTCTGCTGAAACGTTGCTACAACTTTAAAAGCACTACAATGACGTGGGATAATACCCGAAGGAAGCTAAACAGCACACATGTAAGTACCCGCGAAAACCTAATATATATATATGTATATATACATACATACACACACACACACACACACACACATTTTTGAAACAACAGCATGAAAAAAATGAGTTAATGAAAGACATAATAAATAAAGAATAAATACAGTGGAGAAAAAAAGCATACTCTCCCCACCCCACCTCACCTCTCCCCATTATATTTCATTATTTTATTTCTTGCACAATTTGATTTAATTACAGTATGCTGAATAGAAGAAAAAATCATTCACAGCACAAAGCATATCTGAACCCAGCTGAGACATCTATTAAAAAACTGAATTACTTTGTCAGCTGGGAACAAAGTTAAATATCATTTTATTATTAAATTAAACTAAAATATATTTATTTTAATTTATATTTTTTTTGGTTAAGTTTTATTGATTTTTAAGGACAAACAAAAACAAACAAAACATAAAAACATCCAACTTTCTTCCATAAGTGAACAAACAGTGTGACGGTTGGTTTACAAATTTTTTGTGCATCGATTTCATAGTCTCAATTACAGTTACTTTACATAATAACTCATATTATCAGAAATTGAATTTCCTAGTATTATTATTAATTAATCATTTGACTATAATTTTGTTCATTCATACTTTGCGAGATAGCTATACTTTACTTTATTTTATAACAATTCATATAGTCCTTCCAAATCTATTCTAAAAACATTTTATATATGTAATAATAATAATAATAATAATAATAGAAATACATCTTTATATATTCATTATTTTCTATAATTCTACATATTCTATTACTATATTTTGTTATCTAGCCATTGATAGAAAAGGTCCCAAATTTTGTAAAATTGTTTATCCTCTTGTTCTCTAATTTCAGATGTCAATCGACTCATTTCAGCACATTCCAGTATTTTCTCATTTTTCCAATTTTTAGCAAGTACAATCCTAGCTGCTGTTAATACATTTACAATCAAATATTTTAAACCTTTGCTGTATGTATCAGGTAGAATTCCCAATAAAAATATCTCTGGTTTTAAATCTACATGCTTTTTAGTCATTTTTTCCAACCATGTGTGGATTTTAGTCAAATATTTTTTGCATCCGCACAAGTCCACCACATATGGTAATATGAGCCAGGTATCTGATGACATTTCCAACAACTTTTGGATTTATTCTTGAACATTCTTGCTATTCTTGTCGGGGGAAAATGCCACATGTCAAACATCTTGTACAAATTTTCTTTAAATGCTGTTGACATTGTCATTTTATAATTTTGAGACCACAATTTTTGCCATTTCTCTAGATCAATCCCATATCCAAAATTCTTCCCCCAAACAATCATAGTTTCTTTAACTTGTTCTTCTTCTAGTTTAATTTCTAATAACTATCCATACAATTTTTTAATCATCTTTTCATCAGTACCTGTCAAAAACTTATCTAAATCAGTCAATTTATTATAGAAACCTTATGTTTTAAAGTCTTTTTCATACCTTGAATGTATTTGTGCATAAGAAAACCAATTCATCTTAATAACTTGTTCCTCTAGTTTTTGCATCGATTTAAGTTCACCCTTTTCATTCAAAATTTCCCCATATCTAACTGTTTGTTCCTTCTTATGTCATAGGATAAGAAAATGCTTCAATAGTCGATAACCAGACTGGAATTTTCAAATAACATTGTCTTTTAATCTTCTCCCAATTTAACCACAGAGACTCCCGTACATGATGTCTTCTAAAATAACCCTGTATTTTAGTTCCCTTATACCATAAAAAGGCCTGCCATCCCAACAACAGATCATCTCCTTCAAAACCCAACAATCTAGTATTTCTTAATGTTATCCATTCCTTCACCCATGTCAAGTTTGTAGTTTGGGAGTACAACTCCCAATTAGGCAGACCAAATCCTCCTCTAGCATCTTGTAAGAGTTTTAACTTTATTCTTGCTTTCTTAACTTGCCATAGATATTTCAACACAATTTTGTTTAAATCTTCAAAGTAGTCCTTTCCAAGCCTAATTGGAATTGTTTGAAACAAATATAGAATTCTGGGTAAAATATTCATTTTGATTGTTGAAATTCTCCCGATTAGTGACAATTGTAGGTTTTCCCATTTAGTCAAGTCTAGTGCTATCTGTTTTTTAAGTTTAATGTAATTGTTCTCTTTTAACGTACTACATCTTGCTGTCAAATGTATCCCCAAATACTTAACCTTAAGGGCCTGTCACATTGGCCGACGGATGCAAAACGTTTGTAAAAAGGACACAGTGGACGAGAAAATGTTCCATCCGTTGTTATCCGCTCTCAAAAGTGCCCCGAATTTACATAAACAGAGCGGACAACAACGGAAAGGAATGGATGGGGGGAGGTTGTAGAGGGGATGTAAAATGGATGCTCCACGGAAGCCTACCGGATGGAAACGGATGGGAGCGGATGACACATCCGCATGGCTTCTGGGGGAGCACAGCGAAGTGAACGTGCAGCGGAAAGAGCGGATGCCGAGCGGATGCCGAGCGGATGAAGCGGATGCAGAAGGGAAGCCTAGTGGATGCCTAGTGAATGCCTAGTAGATGCAAACCGTTCACTGCGCATGCGGGGAGGATGCATTGCGTCAGCCCCATGGATATAAAGGGAAGCAGTTCGCAAGCAGGTCACCATTCAGAGGAAAGACCTGCTGCCAGACACAGCTCCAGCCAGCCGGCCAGCCAGCCAACAACCATGGGGAAGAAGAGAAAGCCTCTGCCATCTGCTGCCAGCCCTGGCAAGAGGGACAGGGCCACCATCCCACCCCCTGGCCCTGATTATGCTTCTGCTGGGGCTTTTGCTGCTGGGGCTGACTTTTCTGGTGCTGGTGCTTCTGCTGGTACTGCTCCTGGTGCTGGTGCTTCTGCTGGTGCTTACTCTGCTGGCGCTGCTCCTGGTGCTGGGGCTTCTGCTGGTGCTTACTCTGCTGGCGCTGCTCCTGGTGCTGGGGCTTCTGCTGGTGCTTACTCTGCTGGCGCTGCGCCTGGTCCTGCTGGTCCTGCTGGTGCTCCTGGTCCTGCTGGTCCCGCTGGTCCTTCTGGTGCTCCTGGTCCTGCTGGAACTGCTGGCGCTGCTAGTGCTTCTGGTGTTGCTGGTGCTGCTAGTGTTGCTGGTGCTGCTGGTGCTGCTGGTCCTGCTGGTCCTGCTGGTCCTGCTTTTTATGCTACTGTTGTTGTTCCTGCTGGTGGTGGTTGTGGTGTGGAGGAGCAGCCCCTACAACCTCGAAGCCCCTCTGATGAGGGCCCATATGACCCTGCCAGAGGGAGGAAGAGGCATACGCGTGAACGGGAGAGGAGGCAATACTCCATTGAAGAGGAACATGAAGAGGAGGTGCTCGAATGGCTGAGGGAGAACGAGTATCTACGGCAGAAGGGACACAGGCTCTATCGAGACAACAAAAGGAAGCAGGCTGCTTGGAAAGAGAAGGCGGAGAGCCTGGGCTACACTTCGGAGGTGATCCTCGGCTGGTGGAAGCACATGCACACCTGGTACGGGAAGCTGCACCTCAAGAAATCTGGCCAGGCCACGGTCAAGCTGACGGACCGAGAGACCTACGTGATGGCCAAGTGCAGCTTCTTGGAGGGTGAGATCCGCCACCAAGGAGCAGCCCCTCTCACAACCCTCTCTCTCAGGCAGCCCACAGAGAGCCAGTCCTCTTCTGGTGAAGAGTCAGCTCCTGTGTCCAGGCAGGTATCTGTGGAGCATCCCATGATGGAGACCTCCCCCACAGCTGCACTCCCCGTGGTGGAGCACGTGGAGGACCTCCTGATGCAGTTGGAGCAAGGAGAGGGCACTTCCACCAAAGACCAACCCACATCCACCCCCAGATCCACCTCCACAGAAAGGAGGCAAAGAGCCAGACCGGAGGGGCAGAGCCACACTGTCCTGCTGGAGATCAGGGACACCATCAGAAGCAGCGTAGATCTCCACTCTCAGCTGGTACACACCGACGTCCCATCCTCCAACTGCAAGCCCTTCCTCACCTACATCAACCAGACCCTCATAGACATGTCTGAATCACAGTACCAAGTGATCAAGGACAGGATCACTGGTCTTCTTCACAACCCTCCAGACCCAGCTGAACCAGCTCCCACCCAGTCCAGGCCTGCTCCTCCAACCCAGGTGATTTCACTGCCCTTCCAAGGCTTTCCACAGGCCCTCACCTACCAAGGCTACGGCTACCAGGATCTCCAGCAGCACAGGCAGCCCTTCCCAGTCCAGGCACAGGTACATCGTATGCCACTGATGCCACTGATGCCACCGATGCCACCCACGCCACAGATGCCACCCACACCACAGATGCCACCCACACCTCACCTCGCTCAGCTGCAGACCAGACATCCCCACTACACTGCTCCTTCCTCCACCCCACAGCCAAGCCCGGCCTCAGAACATCTGTCATTGGTATTGGGGCTGACACCCCATGTCCTGGAGGAAGGGGCTCTCAACATCACAGGACTGAGCCAGCTCTCTGAGAGATTCCTCCACACACCGTCCCCTGTTGTCCTCTCGGGCCCAGGCACCCCAATGGCACCTCAGACCAGCACTCCAGCAGCAGCCACCTCCACAGCACCTGGACCCTTCACCCCTGAGACTAGGCATGCCTCAGAGTGACCAAGAACAGTGCCAGAGACTGGGTGGCTACCTGTTGACTTTATCTTTGCTTAAGACACTTGGGTCATTTTTCTTTTATAGCTTGTTATTAATAAAGATAATCTTTGCTTCACACACTTGCTTCATTTATTTTAGTAAATAAAGTCTTCGTGGAAACTTTTAGAAATGGTTTAAGCCTTTGCATGCTTGTGGGATGGGTTAACATAGCAGTGGGATGGGCAGGGATACCTGTGGGATGGGTAATAGCTGTGGGATGGGAAGGGATACGTTTGGGATGGGTAATAGCTGTGGGATGGGTTAGGATACCTGTGGGATGGGTAATAGCTGTGGGATGGGTTAGGATAGCAGTGGGATGGGCAGGGATACCTGTGGGATGGGTAATAGCTGTGGGATGGGTTAGGATAGAAGTGGGATAGATAAACCTCCACTTCAAGCATAGTGGGACTGTATGGTCCACCCTCCCAGGTGCCACACCTATGACCCTTTATTATCAATAACAATTTAATCATTGATCCATATATTTCAACAAAAACACAACTCTTTATTAAATGCCCTGTTCATTGTAGGCCCACTCAACATACATAGCCCAATCTCATCAGGCTGAAGGAAGCATCCATTAAGCATCTACCATCCTGTCTTGCCACTCCACTGCTCCAGCTGGGGAGTTGCAGCAGTGTTTCAGGAGGTTGCGCTGCTTCTTCCCTTCACGTGAAGCTCTGTTGGGGCCTTGCACATCCACAGTGTCGATCAGGTTTCGCCCTTGCTTCCATTTACCGGGCTCCATGTCCCCATTGTCTTGTTGGAGGTCCACGAGCCTGTTTTGCCACACTAGGTAGCGGGTGCGCATGAAATTGTGCAGGATGCAGCAAGCTTCCATAATCCTCCTCACGGTCTCTGGGCGATGCTGCATGGTGGTGAGAAGTACCTCAACCTGTTGGCCAGGATGCCAAAGGCATTCTCCACCACCCTCCTTGCCCTGGACAGCCTGTAGTTGAAGATCCTCTCTTCACGGGTGAGGCATCTGGAAGTGTAAGGTTTCATGTGGTAGGTTCTGAGGGAGAAGGAGTCATCCCCCATGATGAAGTAAGGCACATATTGTGTGTCGTTGGGCAGAGGGTCTGGATCTGGGAAGCCCATGATGAGGTTGCATTCCAGTCCACCCTTGAGGTCACTGGCATTGTATACCTGGGCATCTGAACATGAGCTGTTGCCTGAAGCATAGATGTACATGAACTTGTAGTCAGCATTGACTATGGCGAAGAGGATGATGCTGAAGAAGTCCTTGTCAGTGAAATAAGTGGACCCTGACTTGGCTGGAGCTTTGCAGGCCACGTGCTTCCCATCTATGGCTCCAACGGTGTGGGGGAAGTTCCATTTCTGATACCACTGCTCTGCAACTTTCTTCCAGCCTTCTTCAGTGGAGGGGCACTGGAGGAGCTCCTGCAGGTATTCTTTGATGATGGCCTGCACCACTTCTCTGACCACAATGCTGATGGTGTTGTGTGGCACCCTCCAGCCATACTGCATGTTTCTCTATGTTGTCCCAGAGGCCAGGTGGCGCAGATTCAGTGCCACCTTGAGCCCAGGGTCCAGGCTCGGCCAGAAGTTGGTGCTCTACTTGGTCAACCTGGGTCTCAGCTGCTCCACAACTTCGTCAAACATGGCTGGAAGCATTCTCAGGAAGTTCTGGAATGCACGAGGGTCTTCGTTCCTCAGCTCCACCATCAGCTTGTTCTACAGTCCCTCCTCTGCTCTTCTGGCGACCCCTCTTCGGACCCAGACACTTCTTGCATGCTTCCTTTTCTTCGCGTAGAAAAGGTGAAAGAGCCTGTAGATGGCTTCGCACTGTTGTAGAATGATGGCGGCTACCAAAAGGAGTGTGTGATGATCCATGGTGGAGATGACTAGATGCTGTGCAAGAGCAAGAGCCAGATGAAGGCTGCAGAGGTCTGCACAGCAGGGCTGCTGGACTGAAAGTGATATCCAGGTGAGTTCCTCCCCCTTTTTATAGAAAATATAGGTTTTCCACTAAATGTCCTTTTGCATCCTGCAGACATTCTGCAGACATCCTAAATATCTGAGATAGATCCCCTCTGTGAATGTTTTTTCCATTTTAATGCTTTGTATGCAAGCTGCATCCGCTTTCATCCTTTCTCCGTCCGTGCTACTAATGCTGCGTGTCCGTTCCGGGTCCGTTTCACTTCCTCCCTGTGTCCATTTTCCGCTGGAGCGGATGCAAATTGCAAAGATGCTCAGCGGATGCCTAGCAGATATAGCGGACGTGTAACGGATGATGACGGATGTAGAATGGATGTTCCCTGTATGCGTTCAGGATGCAGAACGGACGCATTGGATACATTTTCCGCTCAAAAAGTTTTGAGCAGCTCAAAAAGTTTTGAGCAGCTCAAAACTTTTTGAGCGGATGAAATGTCAATAGACGGATGCTGGACGGATAGAGAGTATGAAAAACGGAGGAAGTGAGTACAGAATGGAAGCATCGCGTTAACCAACGGGAGCCAAGTGTTTCTCTCCGTTTTACATCCTCTTTCCATCCTTTGGTGCAGTGTGACATGGGCTTTATTCGTGACTTGAATTTTCAATACATCTGCCAATTCTTCTTTCTTATTCTTCTTAGTAACATATTCTTTTTCAAAATCTTTGTCTTTGTTTATTTTCAGGCCAGCCACCTTGCCATATGCCTCTATCTTTTCCAATAGTTTTGGTGCTGTTTCTAGAGCGTCTTCTAAAATGAAGGCCAAGTCATCCGCAAAAGCTTGCAATTTAAATTCTTCTTTTTTAATTTTCATTCCTTTTATACTCTTTTCATCTCTAATGTTTCTATTTAACACTTCCAGAGTAAATATGAATAGCAAAGGTGATCGTGGGCAACCTTGTCTTGTACCTTTTCTTATATTGATAGAGTCTGTTAATTCTCCCTCTATCATTACCTTTGCCGTTTGCTTATAATATATGGCTTGTATTGCTTGAATAAATTTTCTGGCAAAGCCCATCTGTTCCAATAATAATAACATGAATCTCCAGTTCACATTATCAAATGCTTTTTGTGCATTTGATATCAAAAATATCAAAGCCATTTGTTTTTCGAGGTGAACCTCATAATATTCCAAAGTGTCCAATATTACTCTCAGATTATCTTTAATTTGTCTCTTTGGCAGAAATCCATTTTGGTCAGAATGAATAAAATTATTTAAATATTTTTTGAGTCTCTCTGCCAATATTGAATTGAAGATTTTATAATCTGCATTTAATAAAGAAATGGGTCTATAATTCTTAATTTGTTATGGATCAGTCTCTTCTTTTAATGTGTAATATAGGCTTCTGGCCATGTTTTAGGTGTCTTCTTTAGCATAACTTCATTCATGACTTCTAGCAATGGAAGTTTCAGCAATTCTTGTAATGTTTTATAGAATTCTGCCGGAAGTCCTTCAGGGCCTGGTGCCTTCCCATTATTTTGTTTTTTTAGTGCTTCGGTTAACTACATCATGGTAATATTGCTTTCTAACATTTTTCAGTCTCTTTTGGTATCTTAGGTAGATTAGCATTCTGTAAATACTGTTTAACTCTTTCCTCATCAATATTCTCTAGCTCATATAATTTCCCATAAAAGTATTGAATGATTTCCTTCTTCTCTTAATAGCCGTGGCAAACTTGACCTTGATCATCTATTAACTGGGGTATTTTCCTTGATTCTATTTCCTTTCTCAATTTGTATGCTATCCATCTACCTTGTTTCGATATTTGTTTCTTGAATATTAGATATTAATTCTGTTGAAGTCCAAATCATATCTTTTCTGGACCATGTTAAATGTCTATTTGAGTAAAAAATGTATTGTTTGGTTTTAACATTTCTTTCTCTCCATATATCTTTTAAATTTATTTCATCTATCATTTTAAAAAAGGATTTGGGGATAGTCTTCCTATTTTGCTTTGTTGTTGTTGTTGTTATATAGTTTATTGTCTACAATTGTCCAGTTTATTGTCTACAATTCCATTGAAATCTCCCGTCATAACTATATTGACATAGTCCAGTTCAATTATTTTCATGTGTAATTTTTTATAGAATTCTTCTTGTTTTTCATTCAGAGCATAAATTGCAATTAAGAGTGTTTTCATGTTATTGTCTATTATTTCCACCATTAATACTCTTCTGTCTTCATCAGTATAAATCAATTTTGCTGAAATGGTCTCTTTGATATATAAAACCACTCCTCTTTTCTTACATTGAGTCAAAGAAGTAAATATTTTCCCTAATTTTGACTGTATCAACAATTGTTCATATTGCTTTTTAATATGTACTTCTTGTAGACAAATTATATCAAATTTTAGTTTCTCTAATCTGTATTAATGAATTAAGTCCATTTATATTCATTGTAATCAGTTTTTTCTCTTCCATAATTATGCTTTATAATTAGGTTTGGCAGCTCTCATAGATCTTGGTTCATGTTGTTCTTTAGTCTCCACCGATCCACCTACTGCATCTTCTTCTTTTTCAGTCTCCATTTGGTTGTCTTGAAATTCAATTAGTGAAATCTCTTCTTCTGCCTCCTTTCTCCTTCCAAAAAATTCTGCATAGAATAATTCTGCTTTCTCGATTGAATCAGTTCTTTATCTCTGTTCTTGCCATGTAAACATTAACCCTTCTGGGATTAGCCATCTATAATTCACCTCTTTTTTCAATAACATTTTAGTCAAAAATTAATATTTCTACTAATCTCTTTCACTCTTCTGGGTATTTGCTTTAAAACCAAAATCTCCTTGCCTTTGTATTTCAATGTTTTCTCTCTTACCACTTGTAATATTTGTGTTTTTATGGCTTTTTTTGTAAATCTGATATGAACTTCTCTTGGTAGGTTATTTCTCATCACGTATCTTGTAAAAACTCGGTATACCTCCTCTACTCCATCCATCATCTTCTCTTCTGTTATTTCCGAAGCTTCAGCCAATATTTCTATCATTATCTCAGCGAGATTTTGTCCTTTTTCTTCCTCTATGTTTTGAAATCTGAGATAGAATTCTGATCTGTCCATCTCCCATTTCAATATCCCACTTTTATCTTGTTCAACCACTTTTAAACTGATATCGATATCTCCAAACTTCTTGTCTCTTTGTTTATCTTCTTCAAATTTTTGGAATCTCTCATCATACTTCACCATCATTTGTTGAATATTCTCCACCTTTTCATCAGTTTTCTCTGTTCTTTGCTCAATGTTTTCTATTCTCTTTTCAATGGTATCTGATTTTATTTTAAGGTCTTGGATTCCTTGCATAATCATCTGTAGAGTCACTCTTTCTTGATCTTTATCTTGCTTTAAAATTGTTTGAATTGAATGTTGTGCTCCAGATGGTGGGGAGGTAGAAGTACAAGTTGAGGAGCCAGAAGCTATAAACTTCTTATTCATTTTAAACAATTCAGGATCTTCCGGTTCTTCTAAACCCTAATCCAATTATGAAATAGCCAATTATAATCCCAAATGAAAAATAAGAATGATAGAGAGAAAAACCCAATAATAATAAAAAGAAAAGGAGAAAAAAAAATTCTTCAGGTTCTTCTTAACCATAATCCAATCAGTAATTAGGTAGAAAGGAAGGAGAAGAATAAAAAAAAGTTTAAAAAGAGCAAAAAGTAAAAAAAGAATTTGAAAAAAATAAAAGTAATTCTTCAGGTTCTTCAACACCTTAATCCAATTGAGAATTTTCAAACAAAAAAAGCATATCCAAAAACAAAAAATCCCAAAGAAGAAATGAAAAGAAAAAAGAAAATTTTGAGGCTTTCCCTTTAAAATACAAAGCAAAGATGAAAATATGACAAAAATAAAGGTTTTAAAAAGAAAAAATGAACAGTACAGCTAGTAAGGAGAGGGGGGTGACCCAACTTAAGAAAATAAAAAAGACACACTGCGCTTTATTTAATTATCCAAGGCTCTAGTCATAGCTCTCTCCAAACTTCAAAGCCAAGTTTCAATTGTTGATAGAAATCCAGAAGAACACCTGCAGTAACACTCTTCTGTGCTCTTCCCTCTATCTTATCATGTAGCAATGTCCTTGAAAAAGAATTTCCGAGCTTTCTTTCTCAGCTTTCTCAGCTTCATCTATGATATTTTGAAGCCTCTAGTTGGCAGTGTTACAAAATTTCTTTACTCTCACTCTCCCCTTCCTTTCCCGGACAAAACGTAATAAAAGTTAAAAATAAAAAAAAACCAAGTATAACTTCAGGGAGCCTCTAACCTAAAATATTACAAAGTGTGTATATATATATATATATATATATATATATATATATTAAACTTTTGCGGGTACTTACATGTGTGCTGTTCAGCTTCCTTCGGGTATTATCCCACGTCATTGTAGTGCTTTTAAAGTTGTAGCAACGTTTCAGCAGAATCTCATCTGCCATCATCAGACTTCTGTATGGATGTGGGTCTCACAGCCTTTGGTTTTAAATTTGAGGCTGGCCTGTCCTGATTGGTTGGGAGTCTTGGTCTGTGTTTATTGGACTTGGAGTTTGATTGATTGATCCACACCACAAGCCAGGCAAACACCTGAGCACAAACAGACTCCCTCTGATGCCTCCAGCTCAAACACCCCCCCACCAACCACCCAGGTGAAACCTAGCTTCCTAATAGATAACAGCCATCCTTTCACACGAAGCCAAGCTGCATTGAAAGCCTCCAACACAGGAACAGAGTGTTACCAGCCAATCAAAGCCACAAAACAGACAGAAGAAACCAGAAACACCAATCAATCAAACTCCAAGTCCAATAAACACAGACCAAGACTCCCAACCAATCAGGATAGGCCAGCCTCAAATTTAAAACCAAAGGCTGTGAGACCCACATCCATACAGAAGCCTGATGATGGCAGATGAGATTCTGCTGAAATGTTGCTACAACTTTAACAGAACTACAATGACGTGGGATAATACCCGAAGGAAGCTGAACAGCACACATGTAAGTACCCGCGAAAACCTAAGAAAACATATATATATATATATATATATATATATATATATATATAGAGAGAGAGAGAGAGAGAGAGAGAGAGAGAGAGAGAGAGA
>BLBF01000022.1:21062360-21117136 GCA_015471245.1 Laticauda colubrina | reverse complement strand
AGAGAGAGAGAGAGAGAGAGAGAGAGAGAGAGAGAGAGAGAAACTCTATTCAGAAGCCTGATGATGGCAGATGAGATTCTGCCGAAATGTTGCTCCAACTTTAAAAACACAACTACAATGACGTGGGATAATACCCGAAGGAAGTTGAACAGCATACATGTAAATACCCATGAAAACTTAAGAAAACACACACACACACACACACTCATTTTTGAAACAACAGCATGAAAAAAATGAGTTAATGAAAGGTATAATAAATAAAGAATAAATACAGTGGAGAAAAAAAGCATACTCTCCCCACCCCACCCCCCCCCATTTCATTTCATTATTTTATTTCTTGCACAATTTGATTTAATTACAGCAAGTTGAGTAGAAGATAAAATAATTCACAGAACAAAGCATATCTGAACCCAGCTGAGACATCTATTAAAAAACTGAATTACTTTGTCAGGCACCCCTGACATGAGTGACATCAAGTTGACCACACTTTCCCTGGCCATGTCCACCCTGCCTCCCTTCGAGGTCAAATACAACCCCTGATGTGGTCCTCAATGAAATCAAGTTTGACACCCTTTCAGAAGGGGAATGAGACAGCTTGCCACAGCCAACTTGTTGTGGACAACTGGCTGCAGCCAACTCACCATGGTCAACTTACCATGGGACAACTGTCCATGGCCAATTTGCTGTGGGACTGTTGTGGCCTGCTGGTGGCTGATGGAGCTGGCAGCAGAGTTGGACAATAGCGAGGAGGTTGGGGAGGAACCTGGGCTAGTCTTGGAGGCTGAGGAGGGCTCGGATGAGGGCTCTGCATCAGAGGCAAAGATGGGGCCAGGGCAGGCTGGCAGTCATCAGCTGTTTCAGACTCAGACATCAGTGAGACAGGGGAATGTCTGGAAGCGGTTCCCAGCCACACATGCGCAGGGATACCAGAAGACAGAACAACTGAGGAAGCAGGGTCAACTCAGGAGTAAAGCCATACCTTGGAGATGATTGGCCCCTCCTCTAGGACATAAAAGAGGAGGGAACGGGATGTGAGCTTTTGCAGGAAGCAATTTGTTCATCTGGTCAATTCAAGCTTTGAAAAGTTCTGTTTGGCTCTGTGTCAAGTTTGGCTTTGCCCTGCATTTGGCAATTTGTTCTCTGGTAGCATTCCAAGTGCAATAAGGTGGGTGTTTATAAATGTTCCCCTGAAAGACTGTTTGTGAAGCCTTTCAGGCTGTGAATGAACATAATTCACAGCTGTGGAAATAAAAGAGATTTTGCTGGGACTAAGATTGTGTTTTATGCTTTGTTTTATGCCTAGGTCAGAACAGGGACAACTTGCCGTGGGAGAATTTAACAATTCTTCTTAATTATTTAAAATAAATAGAAAATATTTTAATTTTTGCCATTCATTTCATTCTTTCCATCCTTTTGCATTCTATTCCACCATTTCTTTGATATTAGTGGAACTCTTGTCCCGCAGTGAGTTGTCCTGTGGTGAGATGGCTTTGGCGAATTGGTCATGGTGAGTTGGCCACAGGGAATTGTCATAGATCCTGACAGTGGGGCAATTTTGGGAGTAACCTTTACCTCCTTCTTGTAAACACAAGAGGTGAGTTTGGTTAACTATTATAAAAAATGCTGGAATAAATTATGATCATCTGAACCATTAGGGATGTTTGTAGTGACTTATGAAGAGTTACAAGGATGAGGAAAGTTTAGTGCAGGGAGGTCAAACTGGATTTCTTCAAGGCCAGATCAGCATTGTAGTTATCTGTGGGCCAGTGGAGGTTGGGTGGGGAATGGGGGGGGGGGAAGTGGGATGGATGGCTCCTGCAGTACCGTGCTGGGCAAAACAGGATATCTGCAGCTGTGTGCGGCCTTCCCCCACACCCCATTTTCAGCCTCCATGGCCTCCAGCAACACTCTCTCGGCCAAAAACAAGCCATATGGAGGCCCTGCAAGACCTTCACGCAACCCATTTTGACCAGCAGATGCACCGCAGGCTGGTCCTTTGATATTTTCAGGCTGGCCTTGTGGGCTATAAGCACCCCATGGACCATATCTGGACTGTGGGCCTTGAGTTTGACAACCCTGGCCTAGTGCATTTTAGGACCATGCAGAGCCACTCAAGGTGATGTGGTTTTAAACTGTTCTTTTAAATTCTTGTGCCAATTTTAGAGAAGAATATTTGTTTCATTTTTATTGGTTATGTAATAATAATTATTACAAAATTAATGGAGTAATACCAAAACTAATTTATTTCACAATTTTCTACCTTTAAATCTTCTGCCCCAACATCTTTAAATAAAACCATTTCTATCAAATAAAACCATTCCTGCATAGGAGACTGCTAAGAGATTTTGAAAGTATTCCTGAAGAACAGTAAAGGCCCGGACCCACTGGCCAATGGATGCAATAAAGGACACAGCGGACAAGCAAAATTTCAGGGTGGCTCCATCTGTTGTCATCCACTCCAAAAAGTGGTGAAAATTTGCACAAACAGAACAGAAAAAAACAGAAAAGAACAGAAAAGAACGGACGTGGGTAGTATGTAGCGGGGATGTTTAACGGATATTCATAGGAAGCCTAATGGATGAAAGCAGATGGAAGTGGATGACACCTTCGAAGGGGCTCTGGGGGAGAATTTCAAAGCGGACACATAGCGGAAGGGGCGGATGCATAGCGGATGAAGCGGATGCATCATAGACGCCTATAAGAAACAAAGGGGATGTCACGCGGATGTATATCGGATGCAAAGTGTTCACTGCACATGTGGGGAGTATGAATTGCATCAGCTCCGCAGATATAAAAGGATGCAGCACGCATGCAGTCAGCATACAGTGGAAAGACGTGCTGCCACATACATCTTCCAGGAACACCATGGTTCGTCAGACAGGCAAGAAGAGGAATCCCGTGCCTACTCGTTCAAGCCCTGGCAAGGTGAAGAAGGCCAGAACCAGCATCCCACCCCCTGGCATTGACTCTGAACCTGCTGCTGCTGCTGATGTGGTGGACCAGCCCCAAGGCCCTCAAAGCCCTGCTACAGAACGCCCTGATGCTCAAGCTCCTGAAGGACCTGCTGCTCAAGCCCCTGAAGGACCTGCTGCTCAAGCCCCTGAAGGACCTGCTGAAGCCCCTGCCAGAGGGAGGAAGAGGCAAGGGAAGGAGAAGGGAGAGAGAAACAGTACACCGTTTCCGAGGAGCATAAGGATGAGGTGCTGGAATGGCTGAGGGAGAATGAGTACCTCTGGAGAAAGGGCCACAGACTGGATCAGGACACCAAGAAGAAGCAGGCAGCTTGGAGAGACAAGGCAGAGAGCCTGGGGTACACTGCAGAAGTACTCCTTGGATGGTGGAAGCACATGCACACCTGGTATGGCAAGCTACACCTCAAGAAATCCGGGCAGGCCGCTGTCAAGTTCACTGATCGGGGGATGTACATCATGGCCAAGTGCAGTTTCCTGGAGGGTGAGATCCGCCACCGAGGAGCAGCCCCTCTGACAACCCTCTCCCTCAGACTGTGGAGGTGGCTTTAAATAAAACCAGTCCTCTTCCAGCCAGGAGCCAGTCCTCTTCCAGCCAGGAGCCAGCTACCCTGTCCAGACAGGTGTCTTCAGAGGCCCCCCCGACAGCTGCACTCCCCATGCTGGCAGACTTGGAGGATCCCGTGGAGGATGACGGCCTGCTGTCACAAATGGAGGAAGAAGCAGCAGCCACCAGAGGTCAACCCACCCCAACCCCCACCCCCACCTCCACAGGATGCAGGAAGAGAAGCAGACTGGAAGGCCAGGACCACAGTGTGCTGTTGGAGATCAGGGACACAATGAAGACCAGCACAGAACTTCTCTCTCAGCTGGTCCACTTGGACAGAGCATCCTCAGGCCGGAACACCTTCATCACCTATGTGAGCCAGACCCTGAGGGACCTGCCCGAGGCCCAGTACCAGGTGATGAAGCAGAAGAACACAGCACTTCTGCACAAACCTCATGGCCCAGCTGAAGCTGCTCCTACACAGTCCAGGTCTGCTCCTCCACCCCAGGCAATGTCACAGCCCTTCCACGGCTTTCAACAGCCCCTCACCTACCAAGGCTATGACTAGCAGGACTTCCCGCAGCACAAGCAGAACTTCCCAGTCCAGGCCCAAGTTCATCGGATGCCACAGATGCCAGTCCTCACCCAGCTGCAGACCAGACAGCCCCACTACACTCCTCCTTCCTCCACCCCACAGCCAAGCCCGTCAACGGACAATCTGTCATCAGTCTTGTGCCTCACATCTCAAGTCCTTGATGAAGGGCTTCTCAACCTCACTGGACTGAGTCAGCTCTCGGACAGCTTCCTGAACACACCATCCCCTGTTGTACCCTCAGGGCCAAGCATCCCAATGGTGCCTCAGACCAGCACTCAAGACAAAGCCACCTCCACAGTCCCTGCCCACTTAACAGCTGAGAACATGGACATGACTCAGAGTGACTGAGAATAGTGTCAGAGACTGAGTTGTTTACTTGTTCACTTTATCTTTGCTTAAGACACTTTACTTGGTTCATTTTGCTTATTTAATAAAGTCATAAAGTTTACCTAAGAAAGTTAATAAAGGTTATCTTTGCTTAAGACACTTAGTTTATTTGGTTCATTTTTTTTTACTTAATAAAGTGTTGGTGAAAACTTTGAAAAAATGGTTAAGCCTTTGCATGCTTGTGGGATAGATAAGGATAGTTGTGGGATAGATAAACCTCCAGTGCAACCATAGTGGGACTGTATGGTCCACCATCCCAGTGATCCAGATGATTTTCTCCCCCTTTTTATAGAAAATATCAGTTGTCTGCGAGGTGTCCTTCTACATACTCTAGACATACTGCAGACATCTTAAATATATGAGATACATTCCAGATACAAACTTTTTGTCCGTCTATTTCCATGCTACTAACGCTGTGTAGACGTTCCATGTACCTTTTGTTTCCTCCCTCTTTCCATTTTCAGCTGCAGCGGATGTGAGTTGCGAGGATGCCCAGAGGATGCAGAGAGGATACAGCGGACGTTTAACGGATGATCACGGACATAGAACGTTTGTTGCCCGTATATGTCATGGATGTACATCGTATGCGGCGGAAAGTTCATCCGTTCACAAAGTTTTGTGCAGCTCAAAACTTCTTGCGTGGATGAAATCGCAGTGGACGGATGTTCGATGGATAGAGCGTATGAAACATGTATGCAGTGAGTACACAACGGATGCATAGCGTTTTCCAATGGATGGCAAGATTTTTTTTAACGTTTTACATCCTCTTTGCATCCATAAGTGCAGTGGGACCGGGCCTTAACAAAACAAACAATAAATAAATAATAAATAAAAAGTCATTAGCAAAAATCAATTTTCAAAGAAAACCATGGTGAGCATAATTGTACTGTTTTCAACATGCTTATGAGACTAATCACCTAAATCAAGAATAGTTAGACTTTGTGGGCAACTTTGAAAAATAAAAGAATGCTTGTTAAAAGATTTTCACTGTTTTTACCTGAAATACATCCAAGGTCCATGTTAGCCATTCAGCCATGCCAATTTAGAGATAGATCTGCCAGCTTGGGCACAATGTGTCAGGGAGCATTGGCATGCTCATAAAAGTGATTTATTGTGGCAGGACAACATCTAATTATATGCATACTTTACCTTATTGGCATATTTTAAAGCACAGAAAGTTTAACTGAGTGAAAGGTTTCTTATTATTAGTGTTTCTTTACATGTTCCTCATATCATAATATTCCACCTGAAATTTCAAAAGCACAAATGAGCCTTATTCAACAATATTTTCATATGAGAATATTTTAAATTGTTGCATTCCAAATAGCAAATAAAAGGCATGTTAGGTCTTTCTTGTTGCATGCAACAAGAAAAATGCAATTTTCTTTCAAATTCCTGATGCCAGGTCAGAGGAAAAGAGAGAAATGGGCTAAGGGGAAGAAAAGCAATCATAAGATAAAGGAAGGTTCTTTACACTGCAAATAAACTTTTACTTTTAAAAGGTGAGTGCCTAGAAATACACAAACACAATAGAAATACAAATACACATACAGAAATGAAATGTTTATTGGGAAGTGGGCACCAAGATGAAAGTAAAAGAATGGTTTGCAATTTTTTTACTTTATGCTATGTATCACTTTGAGACAAATCCTACAGTTTGGTGGAAATGGATAAAACAAAATTAAAATTGCAGGAGTTAAAGAAGATAATGTTCATTTGACGTATTTATCTCCCCAGGCTTTTATTCACACAATTGTTTGCATGAGTTGATCTAGAAGTTGTTTGTGCTCAAAGCCCTTTGGTCTGCGGTAAAAAAAAAGTGAAGAAAACTGTTAACCTTGTAGTTTTATTTCAACCACACTTACATCCATTGATAGCAATTTAGCTCTGTTTCAGCATTCCTAAAGAACCATGTGTAGAATTTTGATCTCTGGCAGCAATGGGGCAATTTTTTTCTTGGAATTTTGGAAGAAAGAAATTCACTGGGACTTACTGAATCTATTTGTTTATCTGCATTGGGAGAATGAACTGTAGATTCTGTGAAAGTAACAGCATAGTTAAAGTTCCAAATTCTTTAAGCAGCTGAATTCTAAATATGTGCATTTTTGAAGCTTCATATTTCATTTTTAAGAGAGATTTTCAAAGAGAAATTTTCCTAGAAATATTTGGGTTATTTTTAAAATTTATCCACCTAATTAACAGTCTTCTTACTTAGTAAACTGCTTTTTTTCTTGACAATTAAGTTGACTAAGGATGCTATTACAAAGATATTACGTTCTACAATAATTGTCTATGAACTACTCAGAAAAAGTTACTTTGAAATCTCATACATGTTTAATTAAACCAAAAAGACATGTACAGAACTGCAGTACAATATTCTTTAGGGGAATATGGCAGAGTAGTGTTGTGGCAAACCAGAGATGGAAGATAGAATGCAGAACACAGAATAACAGAGTTGGAAAGAGCCTTAGACATTTTCTAGTACAACCTCCTGCTCAAGCAGGAGACCATATACCATTCCAGACAAATGGCTGTCCTTCTTAAATACCTCCAATGATGGAGCACCCACTATTTCTGGAGCCAAGCTGTGCAGAGATTAATCATTCACACTAACAGGAAATTTCTCCTAAATTCTAGGTTGACTCTTTCTTTGACAAGCTTCCATCCATTACTTCTTGTCTTGCTCTCAGCTGCTTTGGAGAACTTGTTGACCCACTCTTCTCTGCAACTGCCCCTCAAATATCAGAAGACTGTTATCATCTCAACCCCTAGTTCTTCTCGTCTTTAGACTAGACATACCTAGTTCCCACAACTGTATCATATGCTTTAGTTCCAGTCTCTAACTAAGAGACCATTCCAACTCTAAAACAAAGCTCCCTACTCTAAAACAAAGCTTCCATAATCCTGCTGAAAGAAATGAAGTGTACTCTCAAGGACAAAACTGACATGAGAGCCAGGACTCAGCCTTTGCAACTAACCAGCAGCAAATCCAATAAGGAACGTGCAACTATATATGGTAGCTGGGTGGAAGACATTCCAGTTCTAGATTAAGAACATATGTTTAGTTTCCCCACTACCTATGGGAAGCATGAGAAATAAAGGACACTTCCAAAAAGTGATTTCTCCTTCTCTTTCCTCTCATGAAATAAAAATAATTTGATCCATCCTCTGTGGCCATAGAAACCCATGTCAGCTTGGGAAGCATATTAGCAAATCAGAGCCTTAGAATTTCCATCTTCTCAAATTACAACATTTATAAAAGTCCTTTCTTTACTACTTGCTTTTCTTTCTTCTATGAACTGGAAACCAGTGTTCCTTGCTTGCAATAAATGGTGGTCTTTTTCCTCTGTTCTGGACTGCATATTTTGAATTTACAGTATAACAGTAGAGATGCAGCATCGTATCTTAATCACAATTAGTTTCTTTCCAGCTTTAAATAGCAACATGTTCTCTCCTCCTTTTCCTTCTCCTTCTTCTTGATCTGAATTAAAAGTTGTTAAACCTGAAACCAGATATACTGGCATCTCAGCAGGCTGCTCTTTCTAAAGGAGAAGGCAGATTTTTGTCTTTCCTACATGCACATTTTAGATACCTAATAAAACAAATGATAGAACCCCCTGTCCATTATACAGAGAAGAAGAAGTTTTATGTTTATGAGTTAATCAACACAGCAGTGAAAAACTGAGGCCCTTAGCCTGAAAGGGATCCAAAGTCACGTTTCATCATAGCAAACTGAAAGTTATTTATAACTAATATTAGACAACCTATGCCCTGTTGTTTCATCATTTCCAAGATGTTTTTTTTTTTTTTACCTAAACAGAGAAACAGAAGGATTACAGATAGGCAAAAAAGCTTTGGGAGCAAGTGCAACTTCAGATTTCTTCATGGCTTCCTCATTTAGTTTCCTTATGGCAAGCTGGCAGGAACAATCAGAAATTTTCCTTCCTTCCCTCTTTCCTTCCTTACCTCTTTCCTTCCTTCCTTCCTTCCATCCATCCCTCCATCCTTGTGTACTCTCAAGATTCTGAAAACATTACCAGATTTTTTTGAAAAAAAATCCCAATAATTGGGAAATCAGTCTTAATCTGTCTTCATTTTGTAATCAGTAGTCAAATGAAAGGTGTGTTTCTTCAGTCACTACAAGAAGTAAAGGCTAGGTCACATCGGCCGACAGATGCAAAACATATGTAAAAAGGACACAGCGGATGAGCAAATTTTCCATCCGTTGTTATCCGCTCTCAAAAGTGTCCCAAATTTGCAAAAAGAGAATGGACAACAACGGAAAGGAACGGACGTGGGGAGAACGTAGCGAGGATGTTAAGCGGATGCTCAATGGAAGCCTAGCGGATGGAAGCGGATGGAAGCAGATGACACATCTGCAGGGCTTCCGTGGGAGAACAGCGAAGCGGACGCACAGTGGAAGGAGCGGATGCAGAGCAGATGCTGAGCGGATACAGCGGATGCATCACAGACGCCTAGCGGATGCCTAGTGGATGCCTAGCGGATGCAAAGCGTTCACTGCGCATGCGGGGAGGATGCATTGCATCAGCCTGAGCAGATATAAAGGGAAGCAGCTCGCAAGCAGGTCACCATTCAGAGGAAAGACCTGCTGCCAGACACATCATCAGCCAACAACCATGGGGAAGAAGAGGAAGCCTGTGCCTACTCCTGCCAGCCCTGGTAAGAAGGACGGGACCACCATCCCACCCCCTGGTGCTGATTCTGCTTCTGATGGGGCTTCTGCTGCTGGTGCTGACTCTGCTGGTGCTGGTGCTTCTGCTGGTGCTGCTGGTGCTGGTGCTACTGCTGCTGCTACTGCTGCTGGTGGTGAGGTGGACCAGCCCCTAGAACCTCAAAGCACTGCTGATGAGGGCCCAGAAGGCCCTGCCAGAGGGAGGAAGAGACATTTGCAAGAAATGGGGGAGAGGAGACAATACTCCATTGCAGAGGAACATGAGGAGGAGGTGCTCAAATGGCTGAGGGAGAACGAGTACCTCTGGCGGAAGGGACACAGGCTTTATCGAGACACCAAGTGGAAGCAGGCGGCTTGGAGAGAGAAGGCGGAGAGCCTGGGCTATACTTCAGATGTCCTCCTGGGGTGGTGGAAGCACATGCACACCTGGTACGGGAAGCTGCACCTGAAAAAGTCTGGCCAGGCCGCGGTCAAGCTCACTGACCGGGAGACCTATGTCTGGCAAAGTGCAGCTTCCTGGAGGGTGAGGTCTGCCACCGAGGAGCAGCCCCTCTGTCTACCCTCACTCTCAGGCAGCCCACAGAGAGCCAGTCCTCTTCTGGCTAAGAGTCAGCTCCTGTGTCCAGGCAGGTATCTTTGGAGCGCTCCATGTCGGAGACCCCCCTGACAGCTGCACTCCCCGTGCCAGAGCAAATGGAGGATCCCCTGATGCAGATGGAGCAAGAAGAGGCTGCTGCCACCAGAGACCAACCCACACCCACCCCCAGCTCCACCTCCACAGAAAGCAGGCAGAGAGGCAGACCGGAGGGGCAGAGCCACACTGTCCTCTTGGAGATCAGGGACACCATCAAGAGCAGCGAAGATCTCCTCTTTCAGCTGATACACTTCGACATACCATCCTCTAACAGAAAGCCCTTCCTCACCTACGTGAACCAGACCCTCATGGAAATGCCCGAAGCCCAGTACCAGGTGATCAAGGAGAGGATCACAGGTCTTCTGCACAACCCTCCAGGCCCAGCTGAACCTGCTCTGACCCAGTCCAGGTCTGCTCCTCCACCTCAGGTGATGTCACAGCCCTTCCAAGGCTTTCCACAGGCCCTCACCTACCAAGGCTACGGCTACCAGGAGTTCCAGCAGCACAGGCAGCCCTCCCCAGTCCAGGCACAGGTAAATCGCACAGCACAGGTGCCACTGATGCCACCGATACCACCGATGCCACAGACGCCACAGATGCCACCGACGCCTCACCTCGCTCAGCTGCAGACCAGACAGCCCCACTACACTGCTCCTTCCTCCAGCCCATAGCCAAGCCCGACCTCAGAACATCTGTCATCAGTCTTGGGACTGACATCCCATATCCTGGAAGAAGGGCCTCTCAACATCATGGGACTGAGCCAGGTCTCTGAGAGCTTCCTCCATACACCATCCCTTGTTGTCCTCTCGGGGCCAGGCACCCCAATGGTGCCTCAGACCACCACTCCAGCAGCAGCCACCTCCACAGCACCTGGACCCTTCATCCCTGAGACTATGGGCACGCCTCAGAGTGATTGAGAAGAGTGCCAGAGACTGGGTGGCTACCTGTTGACTGCCTCTTTGCTTGGGACACTTGGGTCATTTTGCTTTTACAGCTTGTTATTAATAAAGATTATCTTTGCTTCACACACTTGCTTCATTTATTTTATTAAATAAAGTCTTGGTGGAAACTTTTAGAAATGGTTTAGGCCTTTGCATGCCTGTGGGATGGGTAAGGATAGCTGTGGGATGGGCAGGGATACCTTTGGGATGGGTAATAGCTGTGGGATGGATAAGCCTCCAGTGCAAGCATAGTGGGACTGTAGGGTCCACCCTCCCAGGTGCCACACCTATGACCCTTTATTATCAATAACAATTTAATCATTCATCAACACATTTCAACATAAACACAACTCTTTATTAAATGCCCTGTTCATTGAAGGGCCACTCAACATACATGGCCCAATCTCATCCGTGTGATGAGACAGGCTGAAGGAAGCATCCATTAAGCATCTACCATCCTGTCTTGCCACTCCACTGCTCCAGCTGGGGAGTTGCACCAGTGTTTCAGGAGGTTGCGCTGCTTCTTCCCTTCACGTGAAGCTCTGTTGGGGCCTTGCACATCCACAGTGTCTATCAGGTTTTGCCCTTGCCTCCATTCACCAGGCTCCATGTTCCCATTGCCTTTTGGGAGGTCCATGAGCTGGTGGCATCCTCATGAAGTGCTGGAATGCATGAGTGTCTTCATTCCTCAGCTCCACCATCAGGTTGTCATACAGTCCGTACTCCGCTCTTCTTGCGATCCATCTTCAGACCCACACACTTCTTGGACGCCTCCTTTTCCTTGCGTAGAACAGGTGAAAGAGCCTGAAGAGGGCTTCGCACTGTTGTAGAATGATGGCGGCTACCAAAAGGAGTGTGCGACGATCCATGGTGGAGATGACTGGATGCTGTGGAAGAGCAAGAGCAAGGCTGAAGAGGTCTGCACACCAGGGCTGCTGGACTGAAAGTGATATCCAGGTGATTTCCTCCCCCTTTTTATAGGAAATATAGGTTTTCCGCTAGGTGTCCTTCTGCATTCTCTAGAGATCCTCCGGACATCCTAAATATCTGAGATACATCCCCTATATGAACGTTTTTTCTGTTTTAATGCTTTATATGCGAGCTGCATCCTCTTACATCCTTTCTATGTCCTTGCTACTAATGCTGCGTGGATGTTCCACATCCATTTCACTTCCTCCCTCTTTCTGTTTTCTGCTGGAGCGGATGCGAGTTGTGTGGATGTGCAGCGGATGCCGAGCAGATACAGCGGACGTGTAACAGATGTAGAACGTTTGTTCCCCGTATGTGTAGCGGATGTAGAATGGACGCGGCGGAAAGTTCATCTGCTCAAAACTTTTTGAGTGAATGAAATCTCAGTAGATGGATTCTGGACAGATAGAACATATGAATCACACACGCAGTGAGTACAGAACGGATGCATCGCGTTAACCAACAGATGGCAAGCGTTTTTCTCCGTTTTACATCCTCTTTCCATCCGTTGGTGCATTGTGACATGGGCTTTAGATTAACAACTGGTTGATTGGCAATACAAAGAGTGAGGCATTGCTGTGAACCAATGCTATACTTGGTTTTACTCTTAATAACTTTCAAGTACATATGCTTCTTGCAGAAGAATGAAACTCAGGTTTTATTTATTTTTATGGATCTTCTCTCCAGAACTCTACTGCTTTCAAAACTATTTTTGCAGAAACACCTGACATGATTATATTGCTTCAATAAACTCATTAAATAATTTCAAATGCCACAATTTTTTCATGCTTTATTGGTTTAATGTGGAATCAGGGAAAGGAAGGAAGGAATTCAGTTTTTAATTTCAATCCTGGGGGGGGGGGGAATCAATATTTGGTACCCACCAGTGTAATACTATGCCAATATCACAATACTATCACAATAGTTAGAAAGTTAACAATTCTAAAATGACTTTGAAAAACACTGGGAACTGGAAGTTCAATGCATCTTCTTTTCTCCTGCTCTTTTTTCATTGCTTCAAAATGTAGTTTACTCAGAGCATATGGAAGCAAATCGCTAGGCATAAATAATTTGAATTATCTTCCTACCATTCTCCAATTAAATTATTCTAGAAGTACAGAAAAAAGTAAGCATACCAAATAATCAATGATACTTTGGGATTAGCTGAGAAACATATCCTAGCATGAGGGTATTCCCGAAAAATGACATTTAGATCATATATACTATATTCTACTGCAGTACAAAGATAATGTTCCACTGCAGTCTGCTTAAAGGACTCAGGTTATCTTTCCTAGAAAATATACATTTTTTTAAATTTGATGACACAAGATATTCTAAGAAATATTTTTCACACATGGTAAAAACTAGGCAAATCAATAAAGCTGGATTCAAATTCAAAACATGATAGCATGGAAATTCAAACTAATTCAAGGTTCAGAATTTTAATTTGATAAAAACATTCAGCCATAGGTTATACTGTGCCTGGAAAACATTAAAATGCTTGCAGTTGTCTTTCTGACAGAATAGGATAAGAATAGCAGGAGTAATGAGCCCTTTGGTGAGCATCATTCATGCCAGATGGTTTTAAGTGTTTCATAGTATTGTTTTTTAAATATATATATTCCTCCTGTAGCTCATGAGGAAAGTGATTGCAGCAATGAAAAAACAACACAGAAGCCTGCAAATGGCCGGGACTGCCCAAAAAGATGTTTGCTAGACCAATATAGGGAGACTGCTATTGCAATTTAAAATTAGAGAATTTTAAAGACTGATAGACTGAAAGTTTCTCTCTTTATTTGCTTTTCTGGGGTAACAAATTTGTTGATATGGTGAATTGGCAAGCTTACTCTTGCCAATTATGTTTTATTATTATTATTACATCTGTATTATTTTATAAAGTAATAGTTTGCACTATGCAGAATAATCTTACACAAGCATGATATTTCAGGATTACTCTAGCAATGAAAAGTAGTTTCTCAATAACAAGGCAGACAACAGCAAAAACAAATGGGTGAACAGGACTGTTGTTATTTGTAGAGAATTATTTTCTGACCTTAGGTAGAATGAAAGCCGAATGATAGGAAATAAAACAGGATTGTAAAGAGTTGAAGAACTGTGTACTGATGGATTTAGGGATTAACAGAGTTTAGGTGCAGAGAAAACAAACAGATTGAAAATTAAGGATGAATAAGTGTAAATAGATATTTATAGGGCAAAATGAAATTATTCACAAAAAGCCTAAAAAAACAGGAGATAAAAAAAATGGTTTCCTTTCCTTGCTCTCCTTCCTTTTCTCTGTCCAAGAATTGTCTAAGCAAATTGTTACAAAACAATAAGGCACAAACATCTGAGGACCACAACTCAATTGTTCTGATTTACAGGTTTTCAAAGGTTAAAATTTACTCATATCAGACAGCCTGTCACAGCAGTTATTCTCCCCTTTCAACTGTGTCTAAATACAAAAGTGTCCAACTTTCCAAAGCCAGAAAATTCACCAAATCTATAAATCACACTAGGATCATTTCATGGGCAATTCAAAACTTCAAATTATCTCTGAGTTTCAATTTTAAGATTAAAGGAATTATCTGATCTAATCTCATTTGAATTGAATTACTCCTTTGAAGTTTTGCTGCTGAAGAATTCATACAATAGGTTTCATACTATTGTGATTCGACACTGGAAGGTGCTTCATTTGTGATCTAAAGTGGCCTTTTGAACCTTTAGCACAGCCCTGGAAAATAAATCTTTTCACATTTGCTCCATTGCAAAAATTAATGTATTTATTAATGACTTTATTAAAATACAGCACTGGTCTGAATTAGCTGAAGTACAATGTAATCCATTTTAAAAATCAGTTCAAAAGCACATACATTGTTTTTTCATTCAGCTGCATATATATTAGAGGAATTATAAAGAAATATGTGCTCCATTTTATTTGCTAAAATTCTACAGTTACTTTGAGTGGAATGGAATTGGGGAAATGCACAGCAAGTATAAGCATTGCAAATGTAGTTGTGAGGAGATAATGCATTTCATTATCAAACAATGAATCATTATAGTTCAATTAAGTTTCTGACACTTTGCAAATGTATAAAATGGAATCATAACTTTATCAACATAGTCAACAACTATGATGGGTGAAAATATTCAGAAGAAGCTCTTAAGATCCAAAAGTTTGGAATTAATTTCTGTTAGTCTCAACAGTTTTCGAGATGACTGCACATATAGATGCTGCAGCTGGCCGCTCCTTCTTTCAGTGTATGGTGTGTATGATTGTCTGTGTGTGTTTTAGATCCTTTCCTTGACTTGAATCTGTTCCCTCCGGAAAGAGGCGTGTGAGACCGGGTTCCAAACAACAACTATTTTATTTAAACTCACAAGGCAAAAGATACGGAACATAGCCCAAGCCGTGGCAGCCCTTTATATAGTGGCTTGCCTACGGCTTGTGGCCAATAACACTCATTTAACTATCCCCACCATTTGGCAGCTTGCCGGATTGCTTCTTAATCAACCAATCCGTAAGCGGCCTTTTCAGCCAATCAGAATGAGGGACTTGGAACCTACCAAGTTCCATACAGAACACCCCTCCCCCTTTAGTTTAGTCCAATGTGGGTGACGTAGTCATGCAGGTAGGTGGGGCTTTTTCTAGTTCTAGTTGACCTGCGCAGCTCAGTCTCGGCATAGTCTTCTAGCAGTTCAGAAGGGATCGCTGCTTCTCCTGTCTTTCTCCATGGAACCTCCTGGAAGGGTGAGTCAGCCTTGCTTCTCCCGCCTGAGTCTCTCGGGCCGGTTGAGATGGCTCCGCCACTCCCTCCTGGTTTTACTGGGTTGGTTGAGCTGGCCTGGTTGCCTCCTTCCAGGAAGGCCTCGCTTCGCTCTCCTGCTCCTGGACTTCTTTCTTGGGGTTCATCTAACCGTGAGCGCTCTTTTTGTTTGGTTAGATTGTCTTTTTGCATAGTTTGTTGTCTTGTTATGGGAAGTTCATCTCTCCCTTTTTTATTTATTTGTACTTTCCCCCCTCCTTGGTTGTTTTGTTGTCGGTACATCAGGTAGCCCATGTGTTGCAAATAGTTTGTCTAGCTGTTTCATTACAGCTTCAGTGGTTGTGGAAGCCATGAGGATGACTTCCAACCAGTTTGAGTATGCATCAACCACTGTCAAAAAAGTGTTTCCCTTTGTTGGCCCAGCGAAGTCAATATGTACTCTAGACCATGGACCCCGGGGAGCTTCCTAGTCTTTTATTGGTGCCTGTGAGGGGGTAGGCCTCGATTTTTGACAGTCATGGCATGTTGCAACCCAGCATTCAATGTCTTTGTCCAGCCCTGGCTACCAGATGTAACTCCTGGCCAGGACTTTCATTTTAACTATGCCTGGGTGTCCCTCGTGCAACATGCCCAGAACGTCTTCTTGGAGACTTCTAGGAATTACCACCCTGTCACCCCATAAAATTCACCCCTTTTCTATAGACAGTTTGTTCTGTCTGGTACGGAATGGTTTAAAAGTCTCAGTTTTGTTCTCCTCCGGCCAGCCTTCACCTACCCAGTTCAGTATGCGCACTGTCAAAGAGTCTTTGGCTGTGGCTCTCACAACGTTGGCTGCAGTCAGTGGTAGCTCCGGGCAGGACTCAAGCTGAAATGTGGAGGTGATTGGAGCAGGGTTGTCTTCTGTGATGGGCAGTGGGAAACGGCTCAGGGCGTCGGCGTGTGTGATGGCTTTGCCGGGTCAGTGCAACAGCGTGTAGGAGTAGGAAGTGAGGAATTCAGACCACCTCGTCATTCTAGATGACAGAATGTTCGGGGTTAGCTTGTTTCCTGCCAAGATTCCAAGAAGGGGCTTGTGATCAGTTATTATAGAAAAGGTTCTACTGCAAAGGTGCTCATGGAATCTTTTGACTCCAGCGATGAATGTGAGGGCTTCTCTATTGAGTTGACTGTAATTGCGTTCCAACTTGGAGAGCGTCTTGGAGTAAAAGGTGACCGGTGCCTCTCTGCCCTCTGGTAGCTGGTGGCTCAGGATGGCACCAACCCCAAAAGGCGAGGCATCACTGGTGACTGTCAAAGGCAGGGTATTGCTGAACTGGATGAGTACGGTGTCTGATGTTAATAGGTCCTTGATACCTTGGAAGGCTTTCTGTTCCCGGTGGCCCCATGTCCAAGTGGTTTTTTTTTTATCTAGCAGTCTATGTAGGGGTTCTGCTATTGTTGCCTTATGGGACAGGAACAAGTTGTAAAAATTTATGAGGCCTAGGAATGCTTGAAAGTTGGTTTTGTTACTGGGCCTGGGAGCATCTTTGATAGCCTTCACTTTTATTTCAGTGAGGTGAATGCCTTGTTCATCGATTAAGTAGCCCCAAAACTCGACCCGGTTAGTGGCTAATTCACACTTTTCCCTTTTTACTTTGAGGCCTGATTTTTTAAATCTTGTTAAGACTTCTCTTAATCTGGTGTCTAGCTGGTTGGCATTTTTTGCTGAGACCAGTACATCGTCGAAGTAGGGGATGACACCTTTGATTCCATTTAGCAGGCGTTCCATGAGACTTTGGAACACGCCTGGGGCAATGCTAACACCGAATTGGAGGCGGTTACACTTGAGTGCCCCTCTATGTGTTACAATAGTCTGTGCCTCTGCCATAATGGGATCAACAGGAAGTTGTTGATAGGCCTGTGTGAGGTCGAGCTTTGCAAAAAATTTTCCTCCCCTTAGCGAGTGCAGTAAATGTTGCACTACTGGCACTGGGTATGCACTTTGTTGGAGCGCATTGTTCAGGGTTGCCTTATAGTCTCTGCAAATGCACACTGACCCATCTGGCTTCACCAGTGTGACGATAAGGGTTTCTCACCTGGCATGGTCGATTAGCTCTAAAACCTCTTGAGCTGTTAATTTATTTAGTTGCTCATCAATTTTTGGTTTTAACGTGAATGGGACACGTCTGGCCTTTAAACGGATGGGGGCTATTTTCGGATCTAAGCTAAATGAAATTAAGGTCCCCTTGTACTTGCCTTGAGTCCCGTCGAAAACATCTTGGAATTCTTGGAGCAGGCTCTCCTTCCAGTTGGTTGTAGCAATGCAGTTGATCCCAGTCATCCCAATTCCCAGGGGCGCAAACCATTCGATCCTAATAGGCTAGGGCGGTCGCGGTCGACGATGGTCAGAGGCAAGATTTTGACGTGGTTTTTAAATTTGACTAAAAAATGTCCAAGGCGTACTACTGGAATTCGATTTCCCTGATAGTCTTTTAGCCAATCAGCCAATCAGAACGAGGGACTTGGAACCTACCAAATTCCATACAGAACAGAATCCTGTGGGGCAAGGAGCATCTATAGTCAGCAAACCTTGTTACAAATTGGACTGAAATGTGAAAAAGCTACTATGGATGATTTTATACATTTTCATAACATACCAAAGGAGGCAGCCAGGACCCTGGGGGAGCCATGGATCACTATCCCTGTAGGAAGGAGAAAGAGGTGGAGAAAAAGGAACAGGAAGAGAGGATGTCGTGCTGGGGTTTTCTTTGGGCTAAGTAAGTTTCCATACAAGCCTTCAATTCCAAGTATATTTCTTACCAATTCAAGATCTCTGACTAACAAAATGGATGAATTAAGGCTACAGGTTGCAAAGACTAAATTAATCAAGAACTGCTGTGTTTTGCTAATCACAGAAACTTGGCTTCATTCACTCATTCCAGATGAAGCTGTTGAGCTGGAAAGGCTACTTAGCTCACTGACAGGACAGGAGCAGAGATTCTGGCAAGATCAAAGGGGGAGATTTAAGCCTTTATGTGAACAAAAGCTGGTATATCAATACAAAGACTGTAGACAGCCACTGCTCCATGGATCTGAAGTATATGACTCTTAAATGTAGACCCATATATCTTCCATAGGAATTCAGTATGATTTTGATTACTGCAGTCTATATCCTACCATAGCTTTGGGATTCTTGTATAACATTGTTAGTAATCAGCAGAATAAGTGTATATTTATTGTGTATATCATAGTGAGGGACTTTATGTGTATATCATAGTGAGGGACTTTAATCAAGCTGATTTAAAAGCAGTGCTCCCTAAATTCTATCAGCATATTAAGTGTGCTACTAGAGGAGCAAACATATTGGACATATACCAACATCAAACAAGGCTATAAGGTTATACAAGTACACCATTGGGACAATTAGACCATATGTCACTGCTTTTAGCACCAGTGTACATCCCTCTTCGGAGAAGGGCTCTGCCTATAATAAAGTCAGTGAAGTCTTGGTCAGAAGATGCTTCCCAACAATTTCAGGATTGTTTTGAGAACACAAATTGGGACATCTTTTTCCACCCTGACCTAAAGGAACACATTGCAACTGTTCTGTGCTATATCAAACACTGCACAGATACTATCACTGTGGATAAACATATTAGGATCTATCCTAATCAGAAATCCTGGATGATTAAGGAAGTCCAGCATCTCTTGCATGACAGGACCAAGGCCTTTATGATGGGGCAAGATACAGTGTTCCCAGAGCTAATCTGAAGAAAGGTATTTGGAAGGCCAAGACTGATTATAAGAGGAAGATTGAGGATAATTTTATAGCAATAACATGAGGCAGGTGTGGTGAGGGATTAATTACAAGCCATCAAGAGACCAATGTCATCCCTGCTGAAGAGGATGCTTCATTGGCTGAGGAACTGAATCATTTCTTTGCTCGTTTTGAAGTGGAGATATCAGAGACAGCTAAAATACAACCACCAGACAAATGTAGCCCCCACCTCATTGTAAAGGAACAGGAGGTAAGCAGCATTCTGAGGGTTGTGGACCCTAGAAAGGCTGCCAGTCCTGATGGTATCTCTGGCCAAGTGCTTAAAGATTGTGCTGATCAGTTGGCTGAAGTCTTTTCCAGGATTTTCAATCAGTCTTTATCCCAGTCCATTATTCCATCTTGTTTTTAGGCTTCCACCATTGTTCTGCTGCCAAAGACTTCCCTGTCAATAACCTCAACAATTATAGACCAGTGGCACTCACTTCTATCATCATGAAGTGCTTTGAGAAATTGGTCTGCCGGCACATCATTTCTGGTCTTCCACATACATTTGATAAACACCAGTTTGCATATAGAAGAAATAGATCTACAGAGGATGCAATAGCCATCACTCTTCACACTGCTCTGACTCATCTAGAACAGCAGGGAGGCTATGTGAGGATACTTTTGTAACTTTTAGTTCTACATTTAACACAATTCTTCCACATAGACTAGTCTCTAAACTTCTGGACCTTGACCTTTCTTATTCAATCTGCTTTTGGATATGGATTTTCTGTCTGGCTACTCATGAGGGTCAGATGAAGTAATCATACCTCTTCAGCCCTTATTCTTAACACTGGTACACCACAGGGTTGTGTGTTGAGTCCCTTACTCTATACTCTTTATGTGCATGACTGCATTACCACTCACACTAGTAATACTATTGTTAAATTTGCAGATGATACAACAGTGGTGGGACTTATCTCTGGGGGGATGAGTCTGCCTACTGAGATAGGGTGGACCGGTTGCTTTCATGTTGTGGAGACAATAAGTTGTCTATAGAAGGAACATATCAGACATCCAGTCCTTGCTTATCAATGGAGACCTAATGGAGCAAGTGGCCAGTTTTAAGTTTCTGGGTGTTACCATAAAAGAGGACCGGACCTGACCTGGGGTGCAGCACTGGCCAAAAGGGCCCAGCAGACATTATACTACCTGAGACTTCTCAGAAAACAACAACTGAATGAAAAACTGCTGGTGACCTTCTACTGCTGCACTATAGAGAGCACCGTAACATACTGCACCTCTGTATGGTTTGCCAATTGCACAATGGCAAATAGGACACCACTCCAGAAGGTTAACATCATTGCCCAGAAGATCATTGGTTGCCCTCTCCCCTCTTTGGAAGAGCTTTATATCTCCCACTGCCTTAAGAAAGTGTTACATATTAGCATACTCCAAATACTCTATTCCCATTGGTTCACAAATACTCGAATCTGATTGGTGTTCTACTCAACGGTGATTGGTCAAAAATAGCTAACCTATGATTGGCCATCTCAGTGGTGGGAGAATCAAGGAGCCATCATTGGCTGTGAGCCACGAGCAGCCTCTCTATAAAAAAGGAGCTGCCGTGGCTCCTGGTTCAGACAGAATCTAGTAAATAAATAAAAGAGCTGAAGTTACGCTGGTCTCGAGTCTTATTCTTCACAAACACTACAGAAAGCTCAAAATATTCTCAAAGATCCATCTCATCTTGGGAACCCTTTTTTTGAACTATTACCATCTGGCAGATGGTACAGAATAATAAAAACAAGGACAAATAGGTTGAAAAATAGCTTCTCTCTCATGGCGGTTGCTTTCTGAATGCTGCTATATCGTGCACTATTGGTGAGGTGTTGGGGGGTTTTGGTTCAATGTGTGGAGGGTGAAGATTGTGTGTTTGTGTTTATTTTCACGATCATGGTCATGATGTGCACTGAAGATGGTATTTGATTTTGTTGTACGTGGTGCAATGACAATAAACTAAACTAAACTAAACTGTTAACTTATTTCAGAAGTCATGCTCAAATTATAAGCATCTTTTATTTTTGCAAATGAAACAACAATTTCATATGATGTAAAACAAGGATCTTCAAAATTGGCAAGTTTAAGATTTGTGCATTTCAACTCCCAGAATTCCTGAGCTAACATGACTGGAGGAGGAATTCTGGGAGTTGAAATCCACAAGTCTTAAAGCTGTTAAGTTTGAAGACCCTTGATGTAAAACAAACAATATAACAACATACTATCTTGGTAGTTTTGGGCTTTACAGTATCTCATTTTTAGCAATAAAATAGGAATAATGAAATTCAGTTTCCCAACTGGTTCTGAGAGGAGCTTTTCAGAAAATAAAAGCTGATGATTACAAGACATGTATATATGAGATTAATACAAAACATATTTCCAAAAAGCATTATTCTTCACATTTATTCTGGATAGACCATAACATTAAAGTCAGAATTCCTGAAGCATCAGCAGACAGTCATGGTGGCTGCATGTGCATCAGGCAAAAGCAAAGTCAAAATATAATTATTTTTCTTTATGTTGCTGACAGTACATACTTGATTGTTGAAAATGTACTTAAAGGAGAAATAATTACATGGCCAAATTGAAGACAGATAAGATAGCTGAAAATTAAAGTAGCCAATTGTTCCAAAGCAAACAAAAATTTAAAATCTACAAATCTACCCTTGAAGAGCTCATCACATGTCCTTTTTCAAAGGAAATGTATTGAATGGGAGAATTAGATGTTTAAATAGATAAGAAACTATTTTTCCCCTAACATGCATTGTACACCTTTTGCCTCACAATGTTTTGTTTGGAATGTGACCTTGATACAGTCCAATAATGCTACAGTCATTTTTTGCTCATTGGAAATGGCCAATGTTGTGCTGTAGGTATTTTATTCATAGAACAGCATATATGAGAGTGTGGAATTGCTCATCAAATATCATACAGAAAATAGCTTTAGAATGCATGCTGTGTGTAGTTTCACATTATTTTTCAGGTTCAGATGGATTGTTGTCAGTCTATTTTACAAACCTTACATTTTTCATTTCTGTTTTTTTGTAAAGTGATAGCTGATTGATTAATTGATCCCTCACTGCCACCAGACAATTTGGCCCATTTGACAATACTTTGAATCACCGATAAACTGATAAAAACCACATGGTTGATAAGAGTGCTATCTAGAAAGAAACCACGGTGGTAACATATCCCAAACTTTACCCAAGCAGGAAGCTTCTTGCTCAGTATCTGCCTACCTCAATGTTTGACACTGTACCTTCTTGGGAAAATTGAGAATGGTTGGACGAATCTGTATTACAGAAAGTCCTACTGGTCAAGGCACATTTTGTGGACTCAAGAATGAGACAAAAGAGAAAAGAAAGGAATATAGTGAAATACAGATAGTCCTTGACTTAAGACTACAATTGAGCCCAAGATTTCTGTTGCTAAGTGAGAAAATTGTTAAGAAATTTTGGCACATTTTATAACCTTTGTTGCCACATTTGTTTATCAAATCATGCAATTGTTAAGTTAGTGACATGATTATTAAGTGAATGACTTCCCAATGACTTTGCTTGTCAGAAAGTCACAAAAGGGGATCACATGTCTCTGGGACACTGCAATTGTCATAAATATGAGTCAGTGGACAAGCATCTGAATTTTGATCACATGACCTTGAGATTGTTGCAATTGTCATAAGTGTGAAAAATGGTCATTTTCTTCAGTGTAAAGCCCCTGTCACACTGCACCAATGGATGCAAAGAGGATGTAAAATGGACAAAAAAGCTTGCCATCCGTTGGAAAACGCGATGTACTCACTGCCTCCGTTTTGCTTCCTCTCTATCCATCCAGCATGCGTTTATTGACATTTCATCCGCTTAGAAAGTTTTGAGCTGCTCAAAACTTTTGCGCGGAAAATGTATCCAATTCGTCCATTCTGCATCCACTACGCATCCGCTACGCATCCGTTCTGTATCTGTTACGCATCCACTATATCCGCTAGGCATCCGCTGCGCATCCACGCAACTCGCATCCACTTGGACGCAGGGAGGAAGTGGAACGGACGCAGAACGGATGCAGCAGAACAGAAAAAAAATTCTCAGAGGGGACCTATCTCGGATATTAAGGATGCCTAGAGGATGCCTAGAGGATGCAAAGTGACACCTATACTGCCTATAAAAAGGGGGAGCAACTCACCTGCATCTCACTTTCAGAGCAGCAGCCTAGCTGTGCAGACCTCTGCAGCCTTCATCTGACTCTTGCTCTTCCACATCATCCAGTCATGTCCACCATGGATCGTAACACAGTCCTTTTGGCAGCCACCATCCTTCTGCAACAGTGCGAAGCCATCTACAGGCTCTGTGAACTCTACTATGGGAAGAAAAAGAGGTGGCCAAGAAGCTTCTGGGTCCGAAGATGGATCGGGAGAAGAGCAGAGTATGGACTGTACAACAAGCTGATGGTGGAGCTCAGGAACAAAGACACTCGGGCATTCCAGAACTTCATGAGGATGCCTCCAGCCATGTTTGACGAAGTTGTGTAGCGGCTGAGACCCAGGTTGACCAAGGCAAACACCAACTTCCGGCACAGCCTGGAACCTGGGCTCAAGGTGGCACTCACTCTGCACCACCTGGCCTCAGGGACCACCTACAGGAGCATGCAGTATGGCTGGAGGGTGCCACACAACACCATCAGCATTGTGGTCAGAGAAGTGGTGCAGGCCATCATCAAAGAATACCTGCAGGAGCTCCTCCAGTGCCCCTCCACTGATGAAGGATGGAAGAAAGTTGCAGAGCAGTGGTATCAGAGGTGGAACTTCCCACACACCGTTGGAGCCATAGATGGAAAGCACTTGGCCTGCAAAGCACCACCCAAGTCGGGCTCCACTTATTTCAACTCCAAGGGCTTCTTCAGCATCGTCCTCTTTGCCATGGTCGATACTGACTACAAGTTCATGTACATCGATGCTTCAGGCAACGGCTCATGTTCAGATGCCCAGGTATACAACACCAGTGACCTCAAGGAGGGGCTGGAAGGCAACCTCATCATGGGCTTCCCAGATCCAGACCCCCTACCCAACGACACGCAAGATGTGCCCTACTTCATCGTGGGGGATGATGCCTTCTCCCTCAGAACCTACCTCATGAAGCCCTACACTTCCAGACTCCTGACCCGTGAAGAGAGGATCTTCAACTACAGGCTGTCCAGGGCAAGGCGGGTGGTGGAGAATGCCTTTGGCATACTGGCCAACAGGTTCCAGGTACTTCTCACCACCATGCAGCATCTCCCAGAGACCGTGAGGAGGATTGTGGAAGCTTGCTACATCCTGCACAATTTCATGCGCACCCGCTACCCAGTCTTGCAGAACAGGCTTGTGGACCTCCAGCAAGGCAATGGGACATGGACCTTGGGGAATGGAGGCAAGGGTGAAACCTGATAGACACTGAGGATGTGCAAGGCCCCAACAGAGCCTCACGTGAAGGGAAGAAGCAGCGCAACCTCCTGAGACAATGGTGCAACTCTCCAGCTGGAGCAGTGGAGTGGCAAGACATGATGATAGATGATTAATGGGTGCTTCCTTCAGCCTGTCTCATCACACGGATGAGATTGGGCCATGTATGTTGGGTGGGCCTACAATGAACAGGGCATATAATAAAGAGTTGTGTTTATGTTCAAATGTGTGGATCAATGCTTACTAATGAAGGGCCAAAGGTGTGGCACCTGGGAGGGTGGACCATACAGTCCCACTATGCTTGCACTGGAGGTTTATCTATCCCACAGCTATCTTAACCCATCCCAAAGGTATCCCTGCCCACCCCACTGCTATCTTAACCCATCCCACAAGCATGCAAAGGCTTAAACCAATTCTAAAAGTTTCCACCAAGACTTTATTACAAAAAAAGAAATGAAGCAAGTGTGTGAATCAAAGATAAACTTATCTGAACAACAAGCTATAAAACAAAAATGACCCAAGTCAAGTGTCCAAATAAAGTCCACAGGTAGCCAGCTACCCAGTCTCTGGCACTCTTATTGGTCACTCGGAGGTGTTCCGAGTCTCAGGGGTGAAGGGTCCAGCTGCTGTGGAGGTGGGTTGTGCTGGAGTGCTGGTCTGTATCATCATTGGGGTGCTTGGCCCCAAGAGGACAACAGGGGACGGTGTATTGAGGAAGCTGTCAGACAGCTGGCTCAGACCCGCGATGCTGAGAGGTCCTTCCTCCATGCCATGGGGTGTCAGCCCCAGTACTGATGAGAGATGTACTGAGGCCGGGCTTGGCTGTGGGGTGGAGGAAGGAGTAGTGTAGTGGGGCTGTCTGGTCTGTAGCTGGGTGAGGACTGGCGTGGGTGGCATCACTGTCGCCGGTGGCATCATTGTCGTGGGTGGCATCGGTGGCATCAGTGGAACCAGTGGCAACGGTGTCACCCGATGACTTTGTGCCTGGACTGGGAAGGGCTACTGCCTGTGCTGCTGGACCTCCTGGTAGCCATAGCCCTGGTAGATGAGGGGCTGTGGGAAGCCTTGGAATGGGAGGGACATCACCTGGGGTGGAGGAGCAGACTTGGGCTGGGTGAGAGCAGGTTCCTCTGGATCTGGAGGGTTGTGAAGCAGCTCGGTGGTCCAGTCCTTCACCACCTGGTACTGGGGTTCCTCCATGTTCTTGAGGGTCTGGTTGACATAGGTGAGGAAGGGCTTGTGGTTGGAGGAGTCGGAGTCGATGGGGACCAGCTGAGAGAGGAGACCTATGCTGGTGTGGATGGTGTCCCTGATCTCCAGCAGGACAGTGTGGCTCTGCCCCTCCTGCTGTCTGGCTCTCTGCCTTTCTGTGGAGGCAGAGCTGGGTGGTGGTGGATGCGGCTACGACTGTGGCGGACTCGATGTCTCCTTTCTCCCACGGCACCAGGGAGTCCTCCATGCACTCCATCATGGTGACAACACCTGTCCGTGGGTTCTCCGCCGTGGCACGCTCCACAGAAACCTGCCTGGAGACAGGGACTGACTCTCGGCCGGAAGAGGACTGGCTCTCAGCAGGCTGCCAGAGAGAGAGGGTAGACAGAGGGGCTCCTGGTGCTCCTTGGTGGCGGATCTCACCCTCCAGGAAGCTGCACCTGGCCATGACATAGGTCTCTCTGTCCGTCAGCTTCACCGTGGCCTGGCCAGATTTCTTCAGGTGCAGCTTCCTGTACTAGGTGTGCATGTGCTTCCACCAGCCGAGGAGCACTTCCGAAGTGTAACCCATACTCTCCACCCTCTCTCTCCAAGCAGCCTGATTCCTTTTGGTGTCCCTGTACAGCCAGTGTCCCTTCCGCCACAGATTGTCATTCTCTCTCAGCCACTCCAGCACCTCATCCTCGTGTTCCTCCTCAATGAAGTATTGCCTCCTCTCCTGTCCCCACATACGCCTCTTCCTCCCTTCGGCAGGACCAGATGGGCCCTCATCAGAGGGGCTCCCAGGTGGTAGGGGCTGCTCCTCCACACCACCACCACCAGCAGCAGCAGCAGGATCATCATCATCATCATCATCACCAGCAGGATCATCATCATCATCATCATCATCATCAGCAGCAGCAGCAGCAGGACCAGGATCAGCAGCAGCAGAGTAAGCACCAGGAGCCCCAGCACCAGCAGCACCAGCAGCACCAGCAGCACCAGCAGCACCAGCAGCACCAGCAGCACCAGCAGCACCAGCAGCACCAGCAGCACCAGGAGTACGAGCAGGACCAGGAGCACCAGCAGGACCAGGAGCACGAGCAGGACCAGGAGCACCAGCAGGACCAGGAGCACAAGCAGGACAAGCAGGACCAGGAGCAGCTTCAGCAGAGTACGCAGCAGCAGAAGCACCACCGCCAGGAGCAGCTTCAGCAGAGTATGCAGCAGCAGAAGCACCACCACCAGGAGCAGTTTCAGCAGAAGCTCCAGCACCAGAAGAGTGAGCCCAAGCAGCAGAAGCCCTAGCAGAAGCAGAGTCAGGGACAGGGGGCGGGAGGATGGCCCTGTCCCTCTTGCCAGGGATGGCGGCAGGTTGCTGAGATGTTCGCTTCTTCCCCATGGTTGTGGGGTTGCTGGCTGGCAGGGAGGCTGGCAGGAAGGCTGGCAGGCACCAAGGCTGGCACCAAGGCTTGCAGGAAGTCTGGCAGGAAGTCTGGCAGGAAGCCTGGCAGGCAGGAAGGCACCAAGGCTGACAGAAAGGCTGGCAGGAAGCCTGGCACCAAGGCTGGCAGGAAGCCTGGCAGGAAGGCAGGCAGACTGGCAAGCACCAAGGCTGGCAGGCAGACTGGCTGGCAGGGAGGCTGGAAGGCAGGCTGGCAGCAAGGCTGGCAGGCAGGCAGAGAGCAAGGCTGGCAGCAAGGCTTGCAGGCAGGCATGCAGGCAGGGCAGGCAAGGATTCAATATATCCTGCAGCAGGTCTTTCTTCCAAATGCTGGCCACATGCGAGCTGCTTCCCTTTATATCCGCGTGGCTTACGCAATGCATCCCCCCCGCATGCGCAATTAATGCCAGGCATCCATTCGGCTTCCGCTGTGCATCCGCTAGGCTTCCGCTCTGCATCCGCTTCATCTGCTGTGCATCCGCTGTGCATCTGCTCTATCCATTCCGCGTCTGCTTTGCTGAGGTCCCCTGGAAGCCTAGCGGATGCGCCATCTGCTCCCATCCGCTTCCATCCGCTGGGCTTCCATTCCGCATCTGCTTTCCATCCGTTCTGCGTCCTCCCCGCGTCTGTGTTTTCCGCTCCGGTTATGCAAATTTTTGCCACTTTTGAGAGCGGATAACAATGGATGGAACATTTTGCTCATCCGTTGTGTCCGTTTTGCATCCATTGGGCAGTGTGACAGGGCCTTAAAATGTTGTGTGTCGAGGACTACCTGTAGAGTTTTCTACTGTATCATTGGAAGGCATTCTTGTGTAGTAGGGCCTCAGAACTTGATTAAATCATGTCAATGATACAAGGATATCTGAAAAATGTCTGAAGGGAACATTTTCTGTTACCCATTTCTTTCATCCTCCAGGCAGGAAGAAATAGTCAGCAGGACTTTATGATTCCTGTTTTAATGTTAATGCCCTTTACAACTGGGCTGTGTTCCCTTCCCATTGTGGAAAATAAAATGAAACACATATGTCAGTTTGTAAATTCGAAAATCTAATATATTCTAGGAACAAGGAGCAGGGAGATTGACCATTACAAGAGGAATCAGGGCCATTGAAAAATGCAATCCAACATTCAGGGGAGGGCAAAATGTGTTAACAATACTCAGAATACATGGCTTAATTATGTTAGGTATAAGTAGAGCTGGATAATTACTTTGGCAGGATTTCAAGATTCTGTTTTCAAGGTTTGACAGTTTTCGAGATCCAGCACTGTATTAGCAATAAAGTTCTTTTTAGAAATTCAAGAGGTTCTTCTTTCATGACTTTGCCTGCTCCTTAGAACTTGACAGTTGGGAACAAACAAACAAATGGGAAAAAAAGAATAAATGAGCACCAGACAAATAGAGGAAGGAGACTGTAGAATGAGATTGTTAGATGGTGATGGTGAGAACTGAGAAGAGTAGGTGGAGCAAGAGATGAAAGAAAAGATAGCAGCAACACAAAGTTTTGAGACAATATCACAGAGATAGCCCACAGTGAAAAATTGTACAAAATTCTGAATAATGGTGAGTCAGTTTGAGGCAGATTGATAACATCCAACAGGATGTCTAGGGATCTCAGATGAAGCTTGCATATTTTCTACCTGGTTCCTCAAAGATTCGTTCTCTATATCTCTTTATTGTAATATTCTGCCAGAGAGTAAGGGTATAAAAAGGAGTGGCTCCTTTGGTTATGTGACCTGCACGTTTTCTGTGCTGCTTCTTTTGAGATGTGAAAATATTCCTTTTAATTCAGATTCAGGTATAGGCCATATTCACTTTTAACTCTACATGCAATGGAAAGATTTTACAAATGCCCTTTCTGGAAAGAGGACATTGAGTTCTAAGAAAAAGTACACAACCTGAGAAGGATAAATGGTCAAAAGTATTGCAAACCATGATTGATGTTAAGCCCCTGTCACACTGCACCAACGGATGCAAAGAGGATGTAAAACGGACAAAAAACCTTGCCATCCATTGGAAAACGCGATATACTCACTGCCTCCGTTTTGCTTCCTCTCTATCCGTCCAGCATCCATTTATTGACGTTTCATCCGCTTAGAAAGTTTTGGGCTGCCTAAAACTTTTGAGCGGAAAATGTATCCATTTCGTCCATTCTGCATTCACTACACATCCGCTAGGCATCCGCTACGCATCCATTACACATCCGCTATATCCGCTAGGCATCCGCTGCACATCCGCCCAACTCGCATCCGCCCGGATGCAGGGAGGAAGCGGAACGGACACGGAACGGACACGGAACGGATGCAGAACGGATGCAGCATGGAAACAAAGCGTTTAAAATGGAAAAAACGTCTGCAGAGGGGACCTATCTCGGATATTAAGGATGTCTAGAGGATGCCTAGAGGATGCCTAGAGGATGCCTAGAGGATGCCTAGAGGATGCAAAGGGACACCTATACTGCCTATACAAAGGGGGAGCAACTCATCTGCATCTCACTTTCAGACCAGCAGACCAGCTGTGCAGACCTCTGCAGCCTTCATCTGACTCTTCCTCTTCCACAGCATCCAGTCATGTCCACTGTGGATTGCGACAAAATCCTTTTGGCAGCCAACATCCTTCTGCAACACTACGAAACCATCTACAGTCTCTGTGAACTCTACTACGGGAAGAAAAGGAGGCACCCAAAAAAAGTCTGGGTCCAAAGATGGTTAGCCAGAAGAGCACAGTACGTACTTTACGACAAGCTGATGGTGGAGCTCAGGAGCGAAGACACTCGGGCGTTCCAGAACTTCATGAAGATGCCTCCAGCCATGTTTGACAAAGTTGTGCAGCGCCTGACAACCAGGTTGACCAAGACAAACACCAACTTCCCACCCAGCCTGGAACCTGGGCTCAAGGTGGCACTCACTCTGTGCCACCTGACCTCAGGGACCACCTACAGGAGCATGCAGTACGGCTGGAGGGTGCCACCCAGCACCATCAGCTTTGTTGTCAGAGAAGTGGTGCAGGCCATCATCAAAGAATACAAGGAGGAGCTCCTCCAGTGCCTCTCCACTGAAGAAGGTTGGAAGAAAGTTGCAGAGCAGTGGTATCAGAAGTGGAACTTCCCCCACACCACTGGAGCCATCAATGGCAAGCACGTGGCCTGCAAAGCTCCAGCCAAGTCGGGGTCCACTTATCAGAACTATAAGGGTTTCTCCAGCATCATCCTCTTCGCCATGGTCGATGCTGACTACAAGTTCATGTACATCGATGTTTCAGGCAACGGCTCATCTTCAGATGCCCAGGTATACAACGACAGTCACCTCAAGGAGGGGCTGGAAAGCAACCTCATGGTGGGCTTCCCAGATCCAGACCCACTGCCCAACGACATGCAAGATGTGCCCTACTACATCATGGGGGATGACGACTTCTCCCTCACAACCTACCTCATGAAGCCCTACACCTCCAAATACTCACCCGTGAAGAGAGGATCTTTAACTACTGACTGTCCAGGGCAAGGCGGGTGGTGGAGAATGCCTTCGGCATCCTGGCCAACAGGTTCCAGGTACTTCTCACCAACATGCAACATCACCCAGAGACTGTGAGGAGGATCATGGAAGCTTGCTGCATCCTGCACAATCTCATGCCCACCCGCTACCCAGTCTTGCAGAACAGGCTCATGGACCTCCAGCAAGGCAATGGGGACATGGAGCCTGGGGAATGGAGGTAAGGGCAAAACCTGATCGACACTGAGGATGTGCAAGGGCCCAACAGAGCCTCATGTGAGGTGAAGAAGCAGTGCAACCTCCTGAAACACTGGTGCAACTCCCCAGCTGGAGCGGTGGAGTGGCAAGACAGGATGGTGGATGCTTAATGGATGCTTCCTTCAGCCTGTTTCATCACACTGATGAGATTGTCCCATGTATGTTGGGTGTGCCTACAATGAACTGGGCATTTAATAAAGAGTTGTGTTTATGTTGACATGTGTGGATCAATGCTTACATTGTAATTGATAATGAAGGGCCATAGGGGTGGCACCTGGGAGGGTAGACCATACAGTCCCACTATGCTTGCACTGGAGTTTTATCTATCCCACAACTATTACCCATCCTATAGGTATCCCTGCCCATCCCACAGGTATCCCTTCCCATCCCACAGCTATCCCTTCCCATCTCACAGCTATCTTAACCCATCCCAAAGGTATCACTGCCCATCCCACTGCTATCTTTACCCATCCCACAAGCATGCAAAGGCTAAACATTTCTAAAAGTTTCCACCCAGACTTTAAAGAAAAAAATTAATGAAGCAAGTGTGTGAAACAAAGATAAACTTTTTTAATAACAAGCTGTAAAATAAACATGACCCAAGTCAAGTGTCCAAATAAAGTCCACAAATATCCAGGCAGCCAGTCTCTGGCACTCCTCTTGGTCACTCGGAGGTGTGTGCCCAGTCTAAGGTGTAGGGTGCAGATGCTGTGGAGGTGGGTGCTGCTGCAGTGCTGGTCTGAGGTGCTGTTGGAGTGCCTGGCCCTGAGAGGACAACAGGGGATGGTGTGTTGAGGAAGGTGTCGGACAGCTGGCTCAGCCCCGTGATGCTGAGAGGTCCTTCCTCCATGCCATGAGGTGTCAGCCTCAGTACTGAGGACAGATGTACTGAGGCTAGGCTTGGCTGTGGGGTGGAGGAAGGAGCAGTGTAGTGGGGCTGCCTGCTCTGCAGCGGGGTGAGGACTGTCGCCGGTGGCATCATTGTCGTGGGTGGCATCGGTGACATCATTGGAACCAGTGGCAACGGTGTCACCCGATGACTCTGTGCCTGCATTTGGAAGGGCTGCAGTCTGTGCTGCTGGACCTCCAGGTAGCTGTAGCCCTGGTAGGTGAGGGGCTGTGGGAAGCCTTGGTATGGGAGGGACATCACCTGGGGTGGAGGAGCAGACCTAGACTGGGTGGGAGCAGGTGCCTCTGGGTCTGGAGGGTTGTTAAGCAGCGTGGTGATCCTCTCCTTCACCTGCTGGTACTGTGGATCCGCCATTTCCTTGAGGGTCTGGTTGACATAGGTGAGGAAGGGCTTGAGGTTGGAGGAGGAGGAGTCGATGGGGACCAGCTGAGAGAGGAGACCTATGTTGGTGCGGATGGTGTCCTGATCTCCACCAGGACCTTGTGGCTCTGCCCCTCCTGCGGTCCGACTCTCTGCCTTACTGTGGAGGTGGAGGTGTGGGTGGATGCGACTTTGGCAGCGGTGGACTCGATGTCTCCTTTCTCCCACCACACCAGGGAGTCCTCCTCCCTCTCCACCACACTTTCAACACGGGGGTTCTCCGCCGTGGGGGTTCTGCCCGGGGGTTCTCCACCGTGGCATGCTCCACAGATACCTGCATGGAGACAGGGACTGACTCTCGTCCGGAAGAGGACTGGGTCGCAGCAGGCTGCCGGAGAGAGAGGGTAGACAGAGGGGCTCCTGGGGCTCCTCGGTGGCGGATCTCACCCTCCAGGAAGCTGCATCTGGCCATGACATAGGTCTCTCTGTCCGTGAGCTTAACCCTGGCCTGGCCAGATTTTTTGAGGTGCAGCTTCCCATACCAGGTGTGCATGTGCTTCCACCAGCCGAGGAGCACTTCCGATGTGTAGCCCAGACTCTCTGCCCTCTCTCTCCAAGCAGCCTGCTTCCGCTTGGTATCCCTGTACAGCCAGTGTCCCTTCCGCCACAGATAGTCGTTCTCTCTCAGCCACTCCAGCACCTCATCCTCGTGCGCTTCCTCAATGTAGTACTGCCTCCTCTCCCTTTGTTGCATACGCCTCTTCCTCCCTTTGGCAGGACCAGATGGGCCCTCATCAGAGGGGCTTCCAGGTTGTAGGGGCTGCTCCTCCACACCAACAGCAGCAGCAGCAGCAGCAGCAGCCGCAGCATCACCAGTAGGATCATAATCAGCATCATCATCATCAGCAGCAGCAGCATCATCACCAGCAGGATCATAATCAGCAGCAGCAGCAGCAGCAGCATCAAGACCAGGATCAGCAGCAGCAAGACCAGGATCAGCAGCAGCAGAGTATGCAGCAGAAGCACCACTGCCAGGAGCAGCTACAGCAGAAGCTCCAGCAACAGAAGAGCGAGCCCAAGCAGTAGAAGCCCCAGCAGAAGATGAGTCAGGGACATGGGGCGGGAGGGTGGCCCTGTCCCTTTTGCCAGGGATGGCGGCAGGTTGCTTAGACTTTCACTTCTTCCCCATGGTTGTGGGGTTGCTGGCTGGCAGGGAGGCTGGCAGGAAGGCTGGCAGGCACCAAGGCTGGCAGGAAGCCTGGCAGGAAGCCTGTTAGGAAGCCTGGCAGGAAGGCAGGCACCAAGGCTGGCAGAGAGGCTGGAAGGCAGGCTGGCAGCAAGGCTGGAAGGGAGGCTGGAAGGCAGGCTGCCAGCAAGGCTAGAAGGAAGGCTGGAAGGCAGGCTGGCAGCAAGGCTGGCAGGGAGGCTGCCCAGGAGGCTGGGAGGCAGGCTGGGAGGCAGGCTGGCAGCAAGGCTTGCAGGCAGACATGCAGGCAAGAACTTGAGGTATCCAGCAGCAGGTCTTTCCTCGGAATGCTGGCCACGTGCGAGCTGCTTCCCTTTATATCCGCGGGGCTTGCACAATGCATCCCCCCCACGTGCGCAATTAACGCCAAGCATCCGTTAGGCTTCCGCTGTGTATCCGCTTCATCCACTGTGCATCCGTTCTGAATCCATTGTTTCCCTTCCGCGTCCGCTTCGCTGAGGCCCCCCGGAAGCCCTGCGGTTGCGCCATCCGCTTCCATCCGTTGGGCTTCCGTTCCACATCTGCTTTCCATCCGCCCTGTGTCCTCCCCGTGTCCGTGTTATCCGCTCCAATTATGTAAATTTTCGCCCCTTTTAAGCGCGGATACAACAGATGTAACATTTTTCTCTTCCATTGTGTCCTTTTTGCAACCGTTGGGCAGTGTGACACGGCCTTTACTCTGCAAAACTGAACAGTAAATATTACTAAGAAGTGGAATGTCACCTTGAATCTGAAACACTTAAATGATTTGGAAGAGACATTGAATGCAAGCCCACTAAATAACCAGAATGAGCGTTTGGAAGTCCGTGCAAAGAAAGTGCTACTTATACTTCTTGAAAAAATAATTTGGTACTATGGATTTGTTCCAGATTAGACAACATGTTCCTTTCATACATTAAACAGCTGATATATGTTCATGAGAAATGTGGAAATAGATTGTGCATAAATGTATCCTGAAAATAGTAGGCTGCATTAAAAAGAAAAAAGACAACATTAGAGAACAGACTATAAGAGTTCCTACAGATAATATGATAAAACTGCAGAATTGTAGTAGCCAAGGATATGCTAATGCCTTATATATGTCTGAAGAGTATGAAAACAAGGATACATATTGAAAATCCTCAGGCATTTTCATCTTGGACAACATATTCTCTCAAACTATGAGTAAGTCTTGCTATTGGGCTGTGTTCTGGTAAACAATATCAAACAATATAATTTGGGTGTGCACAGAAAGTGTGAAGTTGTACATTGACTTTTCACATATCCTGCCAGATAATATATAAGATGTTATAAATAATTATTTCAACAATTAGCTAGAACTCTAGAATGTAAGCTATTTACAATTGCAAAGTCCATTTCCATTTTTATTTGAAAACACAAAAGGTTGTGACAAAGTAACCAAGGGACATACGAGGAAAATATACATATATAAATGCCCTGATTGTATGAGCAGGGTCTCTGCTGACTGGCAAAGAACTGTAATGCATAAATATATACATTGCATGGAGCATGAAGGAGGACACCACACCTCATACCTGCCCCAGCTCACTTTTGTTTTTCAGGACTTGGTGAGAGTGAAGCAAGAAATGGATTGGGCCAGATTTCAAATTTATTTATTGATTTGATTTGATTTGTCAATCGCTTACAGGATAATAGATAAATAAATAAGATAAATAAATAGATAAAATAAATAAATAAATAGATAAACATAAATAAGAATACAGGAAATAGGTACGAATAAATGGGGAAAATAGGACAGGGATGGGAGGCACGACGGTACACTTATGCACACCTCTTATAGACCTCTTAGGAATGGGGTGAGGTCAATAATGGATAGTTTGAGGTTGAAGGAGTGGAGGTTTGAGGATGTAACAACAGAGTCAGGTAGTGCATTCCAGGCATTGACTACTCTGTTGCTGAAGTCGTACTTTCTACAATCAAGTTTGGAGTGGTTAACATTGAGTTTGTATCTGTTGTGCTCTTGTACTGTTGCAGTTGAAGCTGAAGTACTCATTGACTGGTAGGACATTGTAGCAGATAATTTTGTGTACTACGTACAACCATTGGAGGCATAGTTCAAGATTGTCCAAGCCCAAAATTTCAAGCCTGGTGGTATAGGCTATTCTGTGGCGAGCAGAGGAGTGTAGTACTCTTCTCGTGAAATACTTCTGGACTTGCTCAATTGTATTAATGTCTGATATACAGTGCAGATTCCAGACAGATGAGCTGTATTTGAGTATTGGTCCAGCAAAGGTTTTGAATGTCCCAGTTAGCAATTCAATATTTCTGGAGGAGAAGCTTTGTAAGATTAGATTTACAACTCTTAATGCCTTTTTTGGCAATGCTGTTACAGTGAGCTGTAGCACTTAGATAATTTGATATGAGTACTCCAAGGTCCTTGACAGAGTGAGGGTCATCAACAAGGTCATATCTGCCTCGTTTGTATTTGGTGAATTGATTTTTTTTTTTACCAGGTTGTAGGACAGAGCATTTGTTGGTTGAGATTTGGATGTTTGACCATTCAGACACATAATCAAGGTCACTTTGAAGAACAGTAGCATTGCCGGTGGTGTTGAATAGCTTTACATCATCCACAAAGAGGACACAGTTGCTAATAAGGTGATCACAAAGGTCATTTATATAGAGTATAAAGAGTGTGGGTCCTAAAATGCTGCCTTGGGGGACACAACTGTTGACTGGAGCAGGGTTTGATATAGCGCACCCTATTTTTACTATTTGTTGCCTGTTTGACAGGAATGCAGTAATCCACTTATGAAGGGATCAGGAAATGCCGTAAGAGTTTAGTTTTAACAGTAGTTTGTCATGTACCACTGAATCAAAAGCTTTGCAAAAGTCTATGTAAATTACATCTATTGCTTTACCCTGATTGAGTAGAGTAGTCCATATGTTTTTGCAGTGTCGGAATTGTAGGTTGCTAGACAATTTTTTCCTGAAACCAAATTGTTTTTGGGAGAGTAGGTTGTTTGGCTCTAAGTGGAGGGTGATTAATTAGTTAATGATTGATTCCTTGACTTTGTACGTGAGATTGGTCTGTAGCTTTCAACCAGGCTGGGGTCACCTTTTTTGAACATAGGGATGACCGTAGCTAAGGACCATTGGTTTGATAAGGAGCTGGTTTTGAATGATATATCATATGTAATGTTTAGGGGTTCTGCTATGGCAGAAGAGAGCTTTTTTAAGAAGTATGCACATAATCCATCTGGACCAATAGATAGGGAGGGTTTTAGGTTACATAGTGCCTTTTCTACATTATCTTCTGTAAAGTCCATATGTAGTAGATCATTGCAGTATCAGTAGATAATTGCATAGTTGTGGTATGACTAAGAAATGTGGGGCATGAGCCATTGCTGTTTACAAAGACTGAACTGAAGAATGTGTTGAAGAGGTTGGCCTTAACAGCTTCGTCGCTGCAGTTTTTCCCATTTGGTCCCTTTAGAGGTGGGATGATTCTTGAGTCTTTAAGTTTTGAGTTTACAAAATTGTAGAAGGTACGGGTAGATTTTGTACATTGGAGGTTTTCCTCCTGCTTGCAGTAATAATTTGTGCATTCTGCCTTTATCTGTCCGCATAAGGTGTTGTATCAGTTTTTAAAGTTTGCTACGTAGCTAGTTTTGTTTTTACGCCATAGTAATTTTTTTTAATTGAAGTTTCCTTATTGTTATGGATAATTTGTTTTTTTTTTGTTTTGTTTTTAGGGGTTACTAATGGTCCATATAGTTTAATGACTTTCAAATTCAAGTAAGAATGCATTATAATGGTCTTCTGTAGTATTACAGTTAGAGAACAGAAAGTGCCAATGAAGAGATAATAGGACAGCATCTGTGAGATCATAGTTGGCTTTTTTGAAACTGTATTTTGGAGATCCATCATTATGATCTTCTTTGTGAGGGCTTAAAGTGAGACAAAAGTCATTCATACTGTTTGAAAAGAGTTCTTGTATTTGTTGGCCATAAACTGAGTTTGAGCTGTTGCAGAAGATTAGGTTGAGGCAGTTGTTGAGTCTAGTGTTGTTTGTTACTAATTGATCCAGTCCCAGTGTGGTAACAGCATTGTACAGAGTTGCATGTATGGGTTTGGATGTACATTCATTTAGAGTCTAGTTTATAAGAGGTAGATTGAGGTCACAAAGGAAAATAAGAGGATGTGGACAAGAGGCAGCCCACGTCAGCAGTGAAGTTAGTTTGTTTTCATGAACTATGTCATAATCAGGGGCTCTGTAGCATAGTAAGAAGTGGATAGTGGTATTTAAGGACAGTTCACAAATGATGGTCTCTGGAAGAGCAAGCTCCTGTGTCAGAATAATTTCTCCTAGTCTCTCTAATCTCTCTTCTAATCTCTTCTAATAGTTCTAATCTCTCCTAGATTAGAATCTTTTTTAGATTTAGGGGTTTTTTAATAGAAGATAGCAATTCAACCTCCTCTACGGATTTTGTGATCTGACTGATAAATGTGATATTCTCTGAGTGTGGTAATGGAGACTGGAAAAGATGTATTCAACCATGTCTCACAGACAAATATAATATCAAATATGGCTGCACTTAGTAAGATGAGGAATTCATGCATTTTGTTTGTGAGACTTCTTGCATTGAGTAGTTTGCATTTTAGATATGTAGTAGTGGATCTGGAGGAAGTAAGGGGCGTGCTAATGTTGGAAGTTGAAGTGATGGTTATTGGGATGTAAGTTGAAGGTCTTGTTTTTGATACATTCTGTGCTGTAGTCAATATATAGGTTAGTATTTCCTTGTTCTTGTAATCTTTTGAGTTCAGAGCATAGTTCACGGGACTGTACACATTGCTGTAAGGTTAGGTCAGGACGAGAATGGAGATTCTTATGGTTGATGTTGCTTTTGGCAAGTGAGTTTATAGTGTAAATGAATTTTCATTTGCTTTATTCATTTTTGCAAACAACCCTGCAGGAGCAATGGGCCAACGAGCCACCACTGTTTTTGAACTCTAGCCTGATGTGGGAAATGTCGAGTATATCATCAGGGGAGATGCTTGATAGCCACTGATGATGTTGCGGACATTTGTGATGTCATCATTGCCATTGTTTTCTTCTAGACCAAATAAGATGGCATTGGGACATTTCCAGTCATGCTTGACTGCTTCTTTGATGAGGATTAGGATATCATTATTTATAGGATTTGTGTTTTTTTGTGGATTGGGTTGTGGTTGCAGTTGTTGGGTAAAGATGTGGTTTGTAGCTATTGGATGTTCATTTTTTTGTGCTTTGTCTTTTTTCAAGGTTAGTTAATCTTGTTTTTATACTGTCCAGGGATTCCACTATGGTGTCAAGGGATGATATTCGTGTTTCTATGGTATCAACTCTTTCGAACAGGGCAATATATTTGTCCAGTTTGGGTCTGCATGGTGGACAGAAATATGGAAACCTATGGTTGGATGATTCTAGGAATTAAGCCATTTGCTTGGGAATCCCAAGCAACCATGGTGAGTGTAGTTGTCACATAGGGAACATTTGATGGAATTTTCATTCTCCTTTAAAGTTTCTTTACATATAAGGCATGTGCAAGAGTCTTGTGGGTCATTGGTAGGGATTTCTTTCATTTGGGCTTGTGGTTTGGCACTGGATATTTTTCCTGGCATGGTGGGTTTGTTGAGATGGTTCATTGATTAAATTGTTCAAACAAGATCAATAACAATATTGCACCAATCAATTAATTACAGTAATCATGCTAGTCAAGTAATTTCACTCATTAACAATCATCCTATACAATTAATTACAGTAATCACTAATCACACTGGTCAATTAATTACACTAATAATTAATTTTGCTAATCAATTAAATTATAGATTGGTAATCACATTTGCACTAGTCACTCTAATCACATGAATCAAACAATCAATTGACAAATTATTTTAGAGAAATTCTTTTATAGACATCATTATCTAATCATTGATATATGTCTTAAAGTTATAAAGTTGTAAGTTTTGAGGTAATGAAGTAATCAGTGTTATAAGTTTTGAGGTAATGAAGTAATAAGTCAGTAAGTAAAAGGTTATTGCTTTGCTGGTTGTTGCTAACTGATCTGATTGGTGAGATTTATTGCTTTGCTGGCTGCTGTTATCTGATCCACTTCTATAGCTGACTTTGTTCTCAGATGACAGGAAATCTCTGCTCAGGGAGTTTCTGCCCAGGGAGTCTCTGCCCAGGGAATCTTGGTGAGATAGAGGTTGAAGGCATGTGGTTTCTTTTTGTTTGAATGGCTTCAAAGTGATTGATTTTTGGTGAGGTAGACATTGTTGAGGTAGAGGTTGTTGGAGATTAGTAGTGAAAGGAGTTATCCTTGGCTTATTCTTAAAGTTTAAAACTTTAAAGATTTTTTTAAAAGTTTAAAGTAAAGACCCCCTTTCTAGCTCAGAATCATGCTCATCATCCACTTTCGGTTCAGAATCGCATTTTCAGGCTGCTCTCAGCCCTCTTCCAGCTCAGAATCCAGCCCAGACTACACTGATTTCTCTCAAATTATGGTGTCCCTGTTGGCTCCTTGCTATCTCTGCTGATCTCAGCTTTTCTCGGAGGTCTCACAGCTCTCTATTAGCTCCTCTCCAATCTCCCTCACTCTCTGCTGATCACAGTATAGCTCTCAGAGCTAGGAATCATGTTCCTCAGCATGATTGGATATTTATTTTTTTAGGCTCAGAATTTGATCTCCCTCTTGGGTCCCAGTAAGCTATCGTCTCAGGCTCTATAGTCTCTCTTTTGTCTATCAGTTGGTCTCATTAGGATTATTTTCCAGTCTCAGCTCCCTTTTGGAGCTTAAGGCCAGCTATCCACTATCAGTACCTCTAGGAGCTTCTTGCCATGGTTCTGCTGAACCCAGATCCCACTCCTACTTTAGTAGTTAATAGATGATTGAAAAACTTTCAGAGAGTAATTCACGAGGGTTGCTGCCAGTGGCCATCTTCCCCAGCAGATTATTTCTTTCTCTGATATTCTTCCTTTCTTTTGTAAGAGCCTTTTCTCTTTTTCTGTCCCAAGAAGTATATGTAATCAGGAACAAGGAGTCTATTTTTTCTAGAGTTTAAATTTAATCTCTTGTGGAGAAATTTGAACTGATTTCATTAGCCTATAGGACTACATTATTGCCACCTCCACAGTAAACCCATTTGTGCCAAAATATGAATTCATGTTAAATGAAACATTCTTAAATCAATTCATTTAAAGACTGAAAAAACCCCAATAACTTTGCAGTGACTGGCTATGCAATGGTTTACACATCAAAAGAAGTACTTTGGATTTGAAATACAAGAGAATCAGAGTGAAAGTATCCAGTGTGATTTTATAGTATATATTAATAGTATATTTATATATTTATACACATTGAATATCTTGAAGGAGAACCTATTCTGTTTGAGCTTTGCATCTCCATAATGAATGGTAGGCTCTTGTTTCATGTCAATAAGAATAAGGATTTGAGATTAAAAGAGAAAACAGCAAAATTTATAATACTGCTGATTTATCCAGACTCCTCTCCCACCTCAATATATTTCCATTTAAAAGTCATCACTCTGATTGATAATTGATCTATAACTATTGTGATTTCTGCCTCTTCCCTAGATCAAAGACCAAACAATCACACAGATGGAACCTTCAATCAATATTGAAATGTTTTAGAAGGAATTGCTCAATGTAAGATTTAATTGACAAGTCTCTTCACAGTCAACATGTCAAATAGTCTTCACTTAATTGAACAGGAATTATATTTAATTTTGAGTGTGTCTTACAAATAGCATGAAATGACAGGATATACTTTTTAATGTATAAGGTTTAATGTTTTTAGTTGTATTTTCAGTTTTCTGAAAAATTAACTGTTTTAATTATGTCAAACTTTGGGATATTTTTGTCTTTATCATAAAATTATTTGCCTCTTGCCAGCTTCCACTGGTATATACTTTAAAAACAACAATAAAGAATTATGCCTGCTACTTCTTGTCAAAAAGTCGAGGTGATGTTGGAACCTCTGAGAAACTCATTACATTCCATGTTTCTGGCAGGTTCTTCCAATATAAACCATGAATACAAGTCAGTTTTGTAACTAGTCACCCTGAAATATCCTAAAAGAAGACATAATATACCTGTAATCTTTATTTAGTGCTGGTTAGAGCTGTTATTTGTCCTAGTTTTTTGTTCAGAGTCAAGCTGTCAACAATAAATAAATTACTCCTCTCTTGTAAATTGCCACATTCTTTGGTGAATTTTGGAACAAGAAAGCCAAGCGATGAATTGATAGCCTCAAGACATTTATTCATAAATTTTCTATCTGTTTTATTCAATACACTCTCTGTTGACTCTATTAAAGGTATGTTTTCTTCTTCTGGCTCTTGTGCAGAAACAAGAAGTAATGAAAAATAATCCAATTTTCCAGTTTATATGAGATTCTGAAACACTTTTGTAAATTTAATGGGAAAGAAAATAAACAAAAATAAGTAGTCAAGCCAGTATCTGGATTAATTGGGAGAGCCAAGAGTCAAATAGAAAAGGACTTTGATTCTTTGGAATACTGGTTCACACAACAAGTTTTTAAAGCAAGAGTTTTAAAGCAAGAATTCTTTGGCTGGTTCACACAACAAGTTCTTAAAGCAAGAGGTGGTCCTCAGTTCTAGACAGTGTAATTCAGATGGAAAGATTCTAGGAAGTGTAATAAGAATTCCAGTCTGGAACTGGAATAATAAAAGTGAGCAGAAACTGTGGTATTCTAGAGCCAAGACATAGAATAAAATATCACCTGAGCTTCTTGCCTTAGTTTCTGTAGAATGTAAACCTACATTGGTTAGCTAGACTTTGATGTAGATAGGTACATGCATAATGGTCAATTTCATAGATGTCTCCCAATCCTGGTGTTAGATAAAAGGCTCCATTGTGGCTCCATTGGAGGAAGCAGGCCAGTTTTGGTAAAGGATGTAATATGTTATTTTCAAGGAGGAATGGCATCAATAATGACACAGTTCTTTTTCAGGGGTGGAGAAGCTCCAGCAAGTTCCATTATATAAAAGCAGCCAGATCTAGGACTTAAAAATCTGATGGAAACAAAGAAATTTTCTTTTTTAAATTTCCTTGGGTGACATTCATTAGTTAACTGTTCAGACCAATTGAATATGGTTGTTATCTTATCTCAAACCAACTAACTGCCCTAGCCAAATGGTCAGTTCCTGCTGGGCAATCTATTGTGAGCTAATCAGAAATTAATACAATCAGAATTCAGGAAAGTTGAAAGATACTATCCCCTCAAAATAAATGGACCCAAAGTAGGTATTTTGTGGCCTCTAAATCCCCCCTTTACCCTGCTCTTTCATTTGTGTCTGGCTACATATTTTTTCCCATTCAATCAACTAGAATGAACTTCTGAAAACGTACCAAAATGTATCAAAAAGGAATCCTTTTTTGAGATGAGACAATTCATGTAGGGGTTAAAAGCAGCGTCTAAAGTCTCTCATGCATGCAGAGATAGATAAAGGAGTTAAAAACCCTTCCCCTTATCTTGATGTGTATTTAGCAAAACAAAGAGCCAACATGTTTATTCCCCCCACTTCCTTTTTAGAATGATCTTTTTCAGAGTTTCCCAGGCCACATCTTACTGTGGAATTTATATGGTCTCTTCATCTCCTGGCTGTCTTTCTCAGAGATTATAGGTTCTGGCCATCTGGGTTTCATCTGTCCATTTTATCATGTGTAGGTTATACAAATTTGATATAAAATTAAATATATTCAGGTTACATCAAGAAAGATTTCTTTATCAGACTCCCTCCCCCTTTTCTTCTTCCATTGAAGAAATGACAGATACATGGATCTGACAACATTTGCTCAGTTTGGACTGGCATAAGTAGAATGACATATGACACAAGATCATGATGTATCTTAATGTGAAAATAAGGTGCCATTTTCAAATAGTGGTATTTTGTAAAATATATTAATTACTGTGATGAAGGTTCACATGTTAAAATGAGCATCTTCCAAAAGAAGCTGCTTTCCTTAACCTCTAATTGGGATATGGCTCCCCCCTTCAATGGGTTTATATAGGGGAAAGTAATAAACCGAACTTGAAAAGTGAGTAATTTTGCATTTAACCCTAATCGCTGAATGAGAGGAAAGGGAAAAAGTTTGAAAGGAAAAAAATGAAAACAACAAGGCATAAAGGTTTGGTAAAATATACTTCGAAAAGATGTCAGATTCAGGAATTCAAAGGATTAAAAATGGGCGAAGAGGATGGGGAAAATTTTAAGATAATAATTACTTGACAGAAAGAAGAGCAAAAGGCATTGTTGTATATTTCCCTTCTTCATTTCTTCTTTTTTTCTCACTCCCTTTTTGTTTTGTTTTGTATATTTTACTATATTGAACATAGTAGACTAAATGTCAAGATATACAAGACTAAAAATTAAAGGAATGCAATGGCTACCATTAAACTGGACTGAAATATAGGAAGACCTACCAAGTATTATTCTAAATTTTATTGTTTTAACCTAGTCCTTAGGAAATATAGTCTTGTCTGAATTAAAATGTTATTATCATACCAGCTGTCATGCTTCTTTTTCAACATTGACTGAAGAAAAGATTTATTGTGAGCCTGCTTAACTAGCTCTTTGGGAGATTTTGTCATATATATTTGGCATACTTTAAGACAGTTTTGTATCATAGCCACAATTTAAATTAAATGGTTCTAAGAGAAGAAACCGTTTCATCAACAGCATTCATTCTTATTGGTAGCTCACTGGTTTTCCTGGGCACATGGTGGCTCACATGATAAGACACTGGGCTTATACACCGTAGCTCAGCGGTTCAATTCCCATGAGCAAATAAACCATGCAGGTACAAGAAAGGAGCCTCCCATGAATGCCTACTGGGATTCAGGCATCTCGTGGGTAAAGATGACACTGCCCAAAAAAATTCCTTTCACAGAGCAGCCAGCCACCTCAGTGATTCCTGGCTAACATGTACCATATGCTAAATAAATAAATAAAACAGGTTCTACCATCAACATTATATCTAGGAACTTATCAGCCTTTATGTAAGAAGAATATGAGCAGCATATAAAACTTCTATCCAAGTTAGAAAAAAAGATAGATTTGACTATGGGCAAATAAGCCTTTGATTTATCAAACCTTACTTTAACAGACTTTGAATTCAATAAACATAACTCATTCACCATTTGATATATGAATGTCATTTTCACAAGTTGAAAATCTCATTCATCATTTTATTCATGCACAATCACATGGTATATTTATTTAGGTATATTCAGTCCCTCATCAGCACATTGAATCAGGGTTTACTGTTTAACAGAAATAATATTGGGTGCTGAAAGCAAACACACTTTTATATGGATCTTTTGTTTTCTACAAATTGCTGGGGTAAAAAGTAAATATATCTTGTTATATTATCTCTATGGCTGTGTTTTTAAAAACATTTAATTTCTCTGTAAACTTTCCACTAAGCTTTTATTGTCACTTCATTCTTCTCTTATAAGAAAAAAAATCTCACTAGAACACATTCGTACAGTCTGAGACCTTTCATCATGTGCATCTTCCAAAAGTTGTTCCCCAATGTTTAATGTGTCACAAAGAGACAATTAATAAATTGAACACTAGAATTGATCCTACTCATTTAACTACAATGTAAATGAAATTAAATCAAATTTAGGATTTTTTCCCCACTGGGTCAATTCACTACTGTTAGAAATGGCCTGTTGACATGTTTCTCAAAAGCCAATTACTTACCTCATTTTGAAAAACAGTGCACTGTGGGTTTATCACTTTGTAGTATTTAGCATATTCTTATATACTAGGGGTACTGCTACTGAACACATGGTTAAGGGCTGCATTGAGAATGCAATTTACCCTTACTCTGCTTAACAGCAGAAAGCAGAGCTTAGATTTCATCACCTCTTTCAAATTCAATTTAATTCTAACCTCTGCTCTCTGCTGCTTTGAACTCCATCCCCTCTCCTAATAGGAAACGAAAACTCAGGGAAAAGAAAAAGAAAAGAAAAAGAAACTCTTCTTTGAAATACTGGAACAACGAAGAACAATGGAGAATATTTCTAACTATGGATGCCATAAATAACTAGCAGATATCTCTTCCACTGAATAGGAAATCATTTCAGAGATCAGTGGCTCATCACATATTTCTCCAGAGACTGTTCTACTTGTCAATGAGGTGGTATATTTTTCTTGTCTCCAGGATCAAACAGCCTTTTAGACAGTAGTTATCATCCATTCCACTTAGTCATCAAGCAAAAGAAGACTCGTGACTTGAGATTTTCCAAGAACATACTTTACTACAGTAATAAATAGTTACATCCTCTCTATCCGTCCAGCATCTGTCTATTGACATTTCATTCGCTCAAAAAGTTTTGAGCTGTTCAAAACTTTTGAGCGGAAAATGTATCCAACGCGTACGTTCTGCATCTGCTAGGCATACGGGGGACATCCGTTCTGCATCCGTTGTCATCCGTTACACATCCGCTATATCCACTAGGCATCCGCTGTGCATCCACACAACTCAAATCAACTCCAGTGGTAAACGGACGCAGGGAGGAAGTAGAACGGATGCAGAACGAACGCGCAGAGTTAGTAGCACGGACGGAGAAAGGATGAAAGCGGATGCAGCTCGTAAACAAAGCATAAAAACGGAAAAAACGTTCGCGGAGGGGACCTATCCACTCTCATCCGCTTCCATCCGCTAGGCTTCCATGGAGCATCCGCTTTCCATCCGCCCTGCGTCCTCCCCCCGTCCGTTCCTTTCCGGTTATCTGCTCTGGTTATGCAAATTTTTGCCCCTTTTGAGAGCGGATAACAATGGATGGAACATTTTTCTTGTCTGCTGTGTCCTTTTTACAAACGTTTTGCATCCGTCGGCCAGTGTGACAGAGCCTTTATAAACTGATTTTAGTACATAAAGTGTACTTACTAAAATGTTTTATCTTTTAAAAGGGAAGCAGTGAAGGTGGGAGGAGGGAGAAAAGATGTTTCATTAGATTTTTTTTTTTTTATAGTTCCAAAAGGCAAGCTTAAATCATTGTTCAATATAACAATGTTATGTTTATTTTAGGTCGGAGTGGAATTCTACCACTTCGCACCTATTTGCAAGAACCAGTTGTTAACACTCTAAGCATTTTGGAGAACCGGTTGTCAGAAGAAATCATTGTTTAGAAGAAATCATTGTTAGAAGAAATCACTTAATCCTGTAAGGAAGGCAGGAAGGAAACATTCTGGTGTAGCTTACAGAAACTGTCTCTCTGTTAACCTTTATTATATTCTTGGCAGGACTAGACTTCCTGTCTCAGGAACTTTTCTGGAGTTTTTTCCCCTCCTTTGCTGTACTTTGCTTGTTTGGAGTGACCATTCAAAGTTACAATGGCACTGAAAAAAGTGACTTATGACCATTTTTCACACTTAAGACTGTTGCAGCATCCCCATCATAATCAGTCATGAGAGGCCAGGCAAGGAGATGGTGCCTTGATGTGAGTGATCGTGAGTTGGCCACACCCAGCCAACAACATGACCACCAAGCCACATCCACCCAGTCATATGCCCACCAGGCCATGCCCACCAACTAAGCCATGCCCACAGAACCAGTTGTTAAAAAAATTGAATCCCACACCTGTTTTAGGTACTGCATGTCAGAAGCACAAGGACTGAGATATATATTTCCTGTTCTTTTCTGCTGTGAAACCTGTTCATATATATATATGTATATACTTAGGAATGTTTGAAAAATGCATCACTATTTCTTTTCAAAGAAAATGGTATAATTTGGTAAAATGACATGATCTACAAAAAATAAATAAATAAAAATCTAAAGGCATATAATTCATTCATATCTGTTTAAATAATTATTTTTAGCAAAAAAGTTGTGAACTAAATGGTATATTTGGAGAAGGCATACAAAATGAAGAAAATTACATAGTTTAATACTCCAGTGCTGAGACAAAAAATATATTACATACAAAATTGTATATATTGTGGTAAATTCTGTACCAAAATGCATATATTTTGGGAGTAGGAAAAAATAAATAAGGGAAAAACACATAAGGGAGATTTTTATCTTGGCAATGTGTAATTTTCTTTGGTGTTTCTTTGTAATTTTCTAATAGTGTGAGATACCTTAGTATTTTTTTAGACTTCTCAGTGTAACCTGAGATTTACTCGTCATCCCCAACTACTAATGAGGATGACTGTTCAAATTAAAGAAAGATGTTTAGGAAAACAATTGTCAACTTCTCTCTTTTTAAAGATCATGCAACATAGAACTTCCCAATTAATTTCCAACTGGTTGAAGGTAGTAACTAGTAGAGTTATTTATTTCAGTTATTTTATATACAATGATGAAATAATAAGACCACGGAAAAGGGACATAAATTAAGAGAAATCTAAACTGGCTTCAAGAACAAGTTCTTATTTCCCATCTTACATGTAAATGTGTCTAAATACCAGTAATTATGAAATGAAATTATGCATTATGAAATGAAATTTGCTTCAAACAGGAAATAGTGTTAGATGAAGTAGCTCACTGAATATACTTTTATTAAACTAGACTGAAGTATGTTCTATTCAGACTGCTAGTCCTTTTGTACAAGCAGATAAAAAGAAGTAATTCTAAAGTAGCACTTAATAAAAATTTTAGACTTCTATTCCTTTTATAAAAGCAATAAGAGGTATAAAAGATCATATGGTTCATGGCAGCAAGAAGGAAAAGAAGTTCTCACCATGAGTAATTGATCTTCAGATGGGATGCACTGAAAATAACCTAACTCTATTCTATGCTCTCCCCCCTCATTTACACAGGCGGAGCTCCATTCAAAATTCAGGAAAGAAATACTTAGACTCTTTAAATTAGAGAAAAGATATCTTTTACTGAAAATGAAGTGGTAGCAACCAAAGAATTCTGAATCTGAGAAATTAGGTGCACAATTCACATATACAAAGTGATGGAAGTGTTCCCACCCCAATAGTTCAGATGAAACTTCCAATTAGAAGTTGTGAATATGATCATGTGGGCATCTTCAGGTGATGATGAGGCCTCTGTCTGTTGACCTTGGCATACTTTGATAGCGGGTTACAGTTGCGCAGAGAAAAGAAAGCTAAGCAAGAAATAGAAACCTAACTCTATTGTATGCTCCCCTCCCTCATTTACACAACAGAAGAATGTAACACCTCCAGCTCACTTCCCAGACTTATCCCTACCTCCCCTCCCCCCCATTCCTTATGACAGCCAGCAGATACAAAGCGATAGTAGAAGATCTTGAAGGCTGACATTCGGCCCTCCTAGAAAAAGGAAAACCATCAGTCCTAGAGGAGAGAGAGGAGAAAATATAAAGACAATTATTAATCATTAAACAATTACAAAACAATACACTCCTAAGGCTTATCAGGATACTTGGAACGAAATGCTTTGATCAACTTAGGGGCTTTAATGTCAGTTTCATTAACCCATTTGGCTTGTGAAGAAGGGAAATGTTTCCAGGCTACAAGATACTGGAGCCGACCCCTCCATTTGCGAGAGTCCAGAATTTCTTTAACTTCAAAATGTTGTTCACCTTCAATCAGTATTGGTATGGGAGGGTCAGCCTGGATGGGTCTTAAATCAGAAGTATGTTCAGGTTTTAGCAAACTAACATGGAACACCGGATGAATTCGTCGAAGAATTTTTGGTAAGTTCAGCTGGACTGTTACAGGATTTATAATCCGTTCAATCGTGAAAGGACCAACATATTTAGGACCAAGCTTCTTTAACTTTTGAGTGGTTTGCAGGTATCTGGTGGACAGGAAAACTTTGTCGCACACTTTATATAATTTCTGTGGAAATCTTTTCTTGTCTGCAAACTTCTTATGAGCTTGATGGGCCTCATCTAATGCTTTGCGTGTCACTGGCCAGTTAAGTTGGAGTTGAGTTATCCATTCATCCAACGAATGGATGTTAGGCTTTTCACAAGGAAGTTCAGGTATGGGTACAAAATCTTGTCCCAAAGCTACTTTAAATGGAGTAAATCCAGTACTACTATGTACGGAGTTGTTATATGCCACTTCGGCAAATGGTAGTAAGTCGGAACAGTTATCTTGTTGATAATTTATGTAACATATAAGATACTGTTCTAACATTGCATTAGTTCTCTCACAGGCTCCATTGGTTTGAGGGTGGTGGGCGGAGCTTAAGGGTGGAGCCTATTAACTTCAGGAACTCTTTCCAAAAATTTGAGGTAAACTGGATCCCTCTGTCAGAGATTATGCATTCCAGAACCCCATGTAACCTATAGATATGTGAAATAAACAGTTTAGCCAGCGTCTTAGCAGATGGAATCTTGGAACAAGGTATGCAATGTACTTGTTTGGAAAACAAATCAGTTACTACCCAGATAACCATGTTTCCACTGCTTTCGGGTAATTCTACTATAAAGTCCAGGGGGCGGTCACTCAAGCTACATTCTGTAACAACCCTACTGGCTTACCAGGAGGTATCTTCGCCGAAGCACAAATTGGACAGCTAGCTACATAAGCTTCAATGTCCTTCTTTAAAGTAGGCCACCAGAATTGTCACTTAACCAGGTGTAAGGTTTTCACAAATCCAAAGTGACCAGCTACTTTAGAATCATGAGCTTGTTGTAGTATTTGGCTCCTCAGCACCTGTGGCACATACAACTTGGTCCCCACCCAAGCCAAACCATCCCTAACTGTATAGTCACTTGAATGAGCCATGAACCAGTCATCCAATTTTATTTTAGTTGTTCGGTTAGGTCATTCGATAAATCCACTTCTTGTTTCTTCTTTTGGGCTCTGGTGATCACTGGGGCAGCTAGATGTTTGGTTGAGACAATTGGGCTTATCACCTCCTGGCGCATACTATTATATTGGGGTAGTCTAAAGAGAGCATCCGCCATGAAGTTCTTCCCTTCTGGAATGTACTTCAGTGAGAAATTGAACCGCTTGAAATACTGGGCCCAGTGAACTTGTTTCAGGGACAGCTTCCGAGGCGTTTTTAAAGCTTCCAAATTTTTATGATCAGTCCATACCTCAAATGGATATTTTGCTCCTTCCAGGAAATGTCTCCAGGTCAGTAAGGCCCAACGAACTGCAAAAGCTTCTTTTTCCAAGACGGCCCACCTTCTCTCAGTTTCAGACAGCTTACGGGAGGTATACGCACAAGGCTATAAATTCCCTTTCTCGTTGATTTGAAGTAACACTGCTCCAACAGCCACATCACTTGCATTGGCTTGAATCACAAAAGGAGTTTCCATATCCGGGTGCTTTAGCACTGGTTCTGCAGCAAACAGTCATTTTAGCTTTTCAAAAGCTGCTTGGCACTCCATGGACCACTCCAACGGCTTGCCCAGCCTTGGCTTCACCTCCCCTTTTGTTTTTAAGAGATTTGTGATGAGCATTACTATCTTAGCAAATGTCGGGATAAATTGCCGGTAAAAATTTGCAAATCCCAAGAAACTTTGAAGTTGTTTTCTGGTACGTGGTGGAGCCCATTCCAATACGGCACACACTTTCTCTGGATTCATTTCTATGCCTTCAGATGAAATGCGATATCCCAAATAGTCAATTTTCTCTTGATGGAATTCACACTTTGACAGTTTAGCATACAACTTAGCGGCACACAGTTTCTGTAGAACCGACCGCACCAGTTTCACATGTTCATCCAGAGTTTCTGTGTAGATAAGGATATCATCAAGATAAACCAGAACCCCCCTGTATAAATGTTCATGTAACACTTGATTGATCATCTGCATGAATACAGCTGGGGCCCCTTGCAAACCAAAAGGAAGAACGTTGAATTGGAAGCAACCCATCGGGCAGTTAAAGTGGTCTTCCACTCATCACCTTCCTTAATTCGAATTCGGTTGTATGCTTCTCTCAAATCCAGCTTTGTGAAAATTTTTCCCTTCACTAGGTGGGCCAACATGTCCTCCATCAAAGGAAGGTGGTACACGTTTTCCACGGAAATAGCGTTCAAATTTCTGTAGTCCACCACCAAGCGTTTGGAACCATCTTTCTTTTCACAGAACAACACTAGGGCCACTACCCAGGGCCTAGCAGGTTGAATGAAACCACTTTCCAGATTTTTATCTATAAACAATCTTAGTTCCTCCAATTTCCGTGATGTCATTGAGTACAACTTCAGTTTCAGGAGCTTCACCCCAGGCAAAATCTCAATAGCACAGTCTGTTGGCCGATGAGGCAGAAGCTCATCCAAGGCCTTCTCACTGTACACTTCTTTTAAATCCCAATGCTCTTTGGGAATTTTCTCCTCCCTTTTCATGGGTTCAGTACCTGTGGAAGCTATTTCAATCGGAACCTGAAGCTTTGGCTGAGATCTGCCCTCTTTTCCCGGTTGCTGCTTGATGCGTATGCACAACAACCCCTTTCTCCAGTTAACCTGGGGGTTCCATTTCCATTTCCGGAGCCAGAGCAATCCCAGTATTAATGGTTGCTCCATCCCAGGGACCACAATAGAACACAGAGTCTCATCATGCTCTCCCATGATCATTTCTATAGGTTCCATGATAAAACGTTCGGGGCAACCTCCAGCCACTGATCCATCTAATTGGCAAAAGGAAATGGGCATCTTCAAAGATTTTAGTTTTAAGCCCATTTTCTCCACTACTTCCGTGTTGATTATACATCTTGTGCACCCAGAATCTAACAGGGCTAGCATTTCCCCTTCGACCCCTGAATTGGGTACCCTCAACTTCACCGGAATGGTCATAGGGCCCATGCTTGGACTTACTAGGAAGTCGTCTTCTGAGTCAAAATCATCCTCCTCAGGGGTAACTGGGGTTTCTGATTCCTCTCCTGCAGGAGGGGTGACCTCTGCCATCTCTTTAGACTTTAGTGCTGCTTCACGAGGCTTCGCTGGGGATTTTTCAGGTTTCTTCCCTTCTTTTGGCGCCCCCTTTGGTTCCAGCTTGACTTTGCAGTTCACAGCCCGGTGACCTTCCTTCCCCGTATTGAAAGCAGGCTGAGGAGTTGGGTCTCACCGCCACTCCTCCCCTCTGAGGTTTGGGGACCTCTTGAGGACGTGGGGGGGAAGGCTTGCTCCACCCAGAACCTCCCCGCAATCTGCTTCGGGTTAAATTAATTTCCACTTCTTCTGCCAGCAAGTACCACATCTGCAAGTCATTTGGGTCTCTTCTAGCAATGCATCTCTGGTACACATCTTCATTTAAACCATCCTTAAATGCTTCTATCAGGGCTTCCTGGGACCAGCCTCGGATATGACCAGTCAACTGTCTAAATTCTTGGTTGTAGTCAGCCACTGACCTCCGCCCCTGATTTATGGTCTTCATCTTAATCTGGGCCTTGCGCTCTGCCAGTGGGTCCTCAAACCTAGCCCGCAGTGCAGTCATGAACAGGTTATAGTTCAGCAACTGGGGAGCATTATCATTATGCAAGATCACCATCCACTCTGCAGCTGTTCCCTCCAAAGCCCTGATAACACATCTCACTTTGGCTGCTTCTGAGGGAAAATCCTCCCCGTATTCTTCCATATAGCTCCAAACCTGGGCTAGGAAAAATCCCAAGGTTTTGGGATCTCCCCCGTATCTTACTTCTAACGGAGGCAGCCTAGGAGCTCTACGCCTTCTAGGAATTACACTTCCTGCTGAGGGCCCCGGGGCTGCTGCTGGATCGGGTTGATTTATGGGAGAGGGGGCTGCTCTGCTCCTTCTATCTGGGGCTACTTCCCCTTCCCCTTCATATTTTTGTGCAGCTTGGAGTTGTTCAAAGGCTTCATCAAGGAGTCTCCTGGTTTGATTCAGTGAGAGTTCTCTCTTTTCCTTCTCTTGCCATGGCTCCTCTTTTCCATGCCGGTGGGTAGTTGTGATCCCGGGGGTGTGTGTGTGTGTCCTTCTCCAGATCTTTCCAACCAACCCCCATCAACCATCTGGGCTTCACAGCTGGATCCTCTTCCAGATTGAGCTCTGCTAGCGATTGGGCTTCCTGTACCAGCAAAGAATCTTGCCCTCCAATGTCTCCCAGGTCTTCCTGATCACTAGTTGAAGATGACATGATGTCCAGGCCCCCTCGGAAGAAAATTGGGTGTTTTCTCCGGGTGGGCTGGTAGACGCAGATTCAGAATAATGTCAGGCAGAGCTCCATTCAAAATCCAGGAAAGAAATACTTAGACTCTTTAAATTAGAGAAAAGATATATTTTACTGAAAATGAAGTGGTAACAACCAAAGAATTCTGAATCTGAGAAATTAGGTGCACAATTCACATATACAAAGTGATGGAAGTTTTCCCACCCCCAATAGTTCAGATGAAACTTCCAATTAGAAGTTGTGAATATAATCATGTGGGCATCTTCAGGTGATGATGAGGCCTCTGTCTGTTGACCTTGGCATACTTTGATAACGGGTTGCAGTTGCGCAGAGAAAAGAAAGCTAAGCGAGAAATAGAAACCTAACTCTATTGTATGCTCCCCCCCTCATTTACACAACAGAAGAATGTAACACCTCCAGCTCACTTCCCAGACTTATCCCTACCTCCCCTCCCCCTGTTCCTTATGACAGCTGACAGATGCAAAGCGATAGTAGAAGATCTTGAAGGCTGACAAGTTTCTACCCTCCATCTGTCAAAATACTTTCAAGTTTTGCAAAGAATAGAACCCATATAACAGAGATAAGTTTCACTAGTCAATTGGACTACAATGTAGCTTCAAAATCTCAAACCAAATAGCAAAGAATTAGAGTGGTTAGATGTGGTGGCCTTACTAATAATTCAAATTAAAAATGCAGCATTTTTCTCCATTGAATAAAAAAATGTCTGAGGTATTTCTAAAATTGTGTAAGAAATGAGTTTGGAAATAAACCAATGCTAGAACAAGTGGTTGACATTTGAGGACATACTTTAAGAATAAGAAACTGATTGTGGCATAAAGTTGTGGAATATGACATGCACATCCAGTATATAGGATCAATAGGCAGAGATGGAAACTTATCTGTGAGCCTTCCTAAACTCCTTCTGAATTAAATTCATTGCATCAGTCAGGAAGTCTGGACAATAACACATTGAATACTCAATATCTGCAACATGTGCATCACCTATCTATCTATCTATCTATCTATCTATCTATCTATCTATCTATCTATCTATCTATCTATCTATC
>BLBF01000022.1:21044468-21058863 GCA_015471245.1 Laticauda colubrina | reverse complement strand
TATTCTATTCTATTCTATTCTATTCTATTCTATTCTATTCTATTCTATTCTATTCTGTTCTAAGACCACAAAATTCACATGTCACTGATAATTCATTTTCTGCATTTATACATTGCTACAATGGAAAAATGATATCAGGGCAACTGAAATCCATCAGTGCTGGCTAAGGACAATGCAGTGAGATGCATTGATTACACTATGTATAAACAAAAATCAGAAACAAAACAATTTCAACCCTGTTGAATGTGTACAGCATGTCAGAAAAATGCAATTCAATACTGAAGCAGTTCCATTGAGGACTACATGTTGAGTGTGGTTGGTCAGTTACGAATCCGTCTGGTGGTGATGCTGTCTATCCCACATTTTTCTTAATCTTATCAAGTAGTAGGGTCTACTTTATCAAATGCCTTACTAAAGTCGAAGTAAATTACATCCACAGCATTCTTCTGGTCCATTAATTTTATCACTTTGTCAAATAATGCAATAAGATTTCTATGGCATGATCTGTTTTTCACAAACTCTTGTTCACAAACCAAGTCTAGTATTCTATAAGAAATGTGTCAACCAGCCAAATGTAGTTTGGTTTTCTGTAATTACCAAGAAAATTCTTAGTGATATCCTTGAATTCTTTTCAGATTATTCCAAGGTCCCTCTCACAGGTACTGTTTTGCTTAATCTGAACTTGTACCTTTGGTTTTTCCTGCCTAAGTGTAAGACTTTGCTTTTCTCCATGTTAAATTTTATTTTGTTGGATAGGGCCCATTGTTCAAGTCTGTCAAGATCTTTTTTGATCCTGAGCTTATCTTCTGGGGTGTTGGCTATTCTTGCAAGCTTAGTGTTATCTGAGTGTCAAATTTGATAAGTTTCCTCCTCTAATAATAATATATCAAGAAAAACATTAAATTTGTAATTTAAAGCAGGATGAGATGGGATGTATAATTGCTGTATCTTTCTTACCAATCTCTATCAGGCCTTCTTCATATTTTCTTCCAACTTTATTGAGTATATTCTTCCTTAATAAGATTCCACACTGTGATTGCACAGTATATTCTCACCAGGAAGCAGCAGCAGACCATCATCTGCCAGTTGTTGATGAATGAGAACTTCAGGACCATGGCAAAGATAGTGGCTATTAATATAAAATCCCTACCTTCAAAGTATGTATCATATTCCTGAAATATTTTTCCCTCACCTTTTATGTTTTTAAATAATAATATTTTTATTAAAATAAAACTCCCAAGCATAAAAGCTACACTTTCATATGCAGTGAACTATGAACCATGCATTGCTGCATACAGAATATTACTTAAACTGCAGAATCCATTCCTACCTACAACAACTATAGAAATGCAGTCAATTGGTTTAACATCTTACCTATAAATTAAAAGGATGTGTGAAAGAATATTAGGTATCCAATGCTGCAATTAAACAACAGTAAGAATCTATGATAGCTTTGCCTCAGTGTTGAAAAAGTTACTGTTTTTTTTTAGGCCCGGTCCCACTGCACTTACGGATGCAAAGAGGATGTAAAACATTAAAAAAAGCTTGCCATTCATTGGAAAACGCTATGCATCTGTTGTGTACTCATTGCATACATGTTTCATATGCTCTATCCGTCGAGCATCCGTCCACTGCGATTTCATCCGCTCAAGAAGTTTTGAGCTGCACAAAACTTTGTGAACGGATGAACTTTCCACCGTGTACGATGTAAATCCATGACATACAAGCAACAAACGTTCTATGTCCATTCATTATCCATTAAACGTCCACTGTATCCTCTCTGCATCCTCTGGGCATCCTCGCAACTCACATCCACTGCAGCTGAAAATGGAAAGAGGGAGGAAAGAAAAGGTACATGGAACATCTATATGTTCCATGTATATCGTTAGTAGCACGGAAATAGAAAGGATGCGCAGTGAACGGTTTGCATCCGATATACATCTGCGCAGCATCCCCTTTCTTTCCTTTAGACGTACATGATGCATACGTTTCATTTGCTATGTGGCCACTTCGCAATTATCCCCCGGAACCCCTTCGATGGTATCATCCTTTCCATCCGCTTTCATCCGCTAGGCTTCCTATGAACACCCATTTAACATCCCCGCTACATACTACCCATGTCCATTCTTTTCCATTCTTTTCCGTTCTGTTTATGCAAATTTTCACCACTTTTTGGAGTGGATGACAATGGATGGAGCCACTCCCGAAATTTTGCTCGTCCAGTGTGTCCTTTATGCATACGTTTTGCGTCTGTCAGCCAGTGAGACTGGGCCTTAAATTTTAAAGTAGGATTCCCTTTCATCCTCATCATGAGTCTCATCCACTTACATTATAAAAGCGCAGCACCTCATGTTAATTTCATAGGACTAAGTATGGTAACATTTACAAAATATATCATAAAATGCTTAGCCATTTAATAATCTTGTCAATGGTTGTCTATTCAGAGCTATTATATTGCATCTCATATATATTTATCCAAGATGAAGGCCAAGCTGAATACAATTAAAGGAATAAATCATTTTTGTAGAATCATTGGTGGTCATTCATTAGATATAGACATACAAGTCTTGTTCAAAAGCAGGAGAAAAGAAACCAGTTTCAAATTACTTCATGCATTTATAAGTTATAGATACAAGTCTGATGCCTTATTTGATCATCTTAGCTGTCTATATAATATATATGCATAGTTTTACTTTTGGGAAAGGTGAAAGTACTTGTTTTCTTTTCAAGTAACTTTTTATCATTCTTCAGACAAATCATTATTGGATGAAATTGTTTCGTATCCTTCCTAACTATCAGACAATTGATTTAGGTTCAGTTTCAGCACAGCTTCTAAGTACATATTTAATTTCATACCTATATTTAAAGCCCTTTGAATATTATATATAATGGATTTTTTTATGATTTATGAATTTCTAAAGGAAGACAGAAATGCATGTAACATCTTTCAATGGGAAGATAGATATGTTTCTAGATGTTCAGTTTCTAGAGTAAAATAATATGTCTTTGTAACTGATACAGTTAGCATTTCTATATTTTCATTTTTTAAGTGAAATGATTAAAAAAAGAGGAAACTGCAGTGGTGCGCATAGAAGAAGATTTCATAGACTCTTTTTTCAGCTATGTGTTCTAAATGGTCTGTGATACATATATATAAGAGGTGGTATTCAGCAGGTTCTAACCAGTTCTGAAGAACCGGTAGCAGAAATTTTGAGGAGTTTGTAGAACTGGCAAATACCACCTCTGACTGGGCATTCCCCTGCCATGCCCGCCTGCCATACCTACCAAGCCATGATCACAGAACTGGAAGTAAAAAAAATTGAATCCCAACACACACACACACACACACACATACACACACACACACACACACACTCACGCACATGGTATTCAGCTTTGTTCGGGTATTTTCCCATGTCATCTTCATATATGATGAAAATACACATGCACACACACACACGCACATGTATATGTACACATACATATATACATTTATACATACATACATATCTCTGTATGTGTGTGTATATGTGTGTGTGTGTGTGTGTGCACGCGTGTAAGAGCTATGGTGGCATAGTGGCTTGAATGTACAATTGGAGGCTAATTCTCCTGACTGCCACCGGTTCAATTCTCACTGACTCAAGATTGACTCAGCTTTCCATCCTTCCAAGTTGGTAAAATGAGGACCCAGATTGTGGGCAATGTGCTGACTATGTAAACCACTTAGACAGAGCTGTAAACCATGTGCACATGTGTGCATGTGTGCTTGTGTATACACACACACACACACATCACAGCATAAGTGTATGTATATGTTTTATGACCCAGATGGTCACGGTTAGGCATGCCAAAGAATTCTTTATTTCTTTTGGGAATGGTTAAACAAATGATCCTCCACTGACCAGTAAGACTCCACCCTCAGTCCCCTAAACAACAGCCCATAGTTTACCTGGAAAGTCCACAAGACAAAAGTCAAGGCATAACATAAGGGCAGTTTCAAAGTCAAAGTACTCAGGGCCAGGGCAAGACAAACAGCAGGCCATAAAACAAGGTGGGATCCAAGGCAAAAGCAGTTCCAAAGACAAAGTCTTAAAGGCTAGAGCGAGCTAAGAACAGTCCTCAAAGCAAGGCAAAAGCAGTCTTCAAAGCAAGGCAAAAGCAGTCTTCAAAGCAAGGCAAAAACAGTTCTCAAAGCAAGGCAAATGACATCTTTGAAGCAAGGCAAAAGTTTTGAGTCAAAGCTGGGGAAGTGCAATCTTAAAACAAACACTTGTTCATGCAAAAGCCCCTCCTCATGGTGCCTTCTTAAATTCTATTCTCCAGGTGAATCTCATGAGGAGACATGAGGCACCCTCCTTCTGAGTAGTTGGTTTGCCCTGCACTGACTCTGCCTCCTCTCCATTCTCCAGGCTTGGGGATCAGGCAGGAGAGGCATTTGCTCGTCTCCGGAGTTCTGCTGCTACTCTGCTCCACTTCCTGCCCTTTCCATCTACTTTTTATTATGTATTTTATTTTATTTATTTTGTCAAGCGATTATAAGATAACAGGTATAAGTAGTTATGAATACATGAAATCAATACATATAAGAAAAATAAAAAGAAACAATAGGACAGGGACAGTAGGCACATTGGTGCACTTATGCACGCGCCCTACAGACCTCTTAGGAAAGGGTAGAAAGTCTAAGGTTAAAGTTTTTGGAGTTTGGGGATGAAACCAGAGTCAGGTAGAGTATTCCAGACATTCCTATTCCTTAGCTTAGTTTAGCTTGTTATCTCCTCTTCTATGTCGTATCTTATCTTATATCCATTCTTATCTTACTTTATTTTTTCTTGTCTTATCTTGTCATCTTTCATCTTCTCTTCTCATCTTACTATATTCATCTATATCGCATCTTACCTTATCTTAACATATCTAATCTCATTATCTCATCTCATTTCATTTAGTGCAGTTCTAAAAAAAAAAAAATAGCCGTTCTGTATATTGCCCAGAGGAAAACATTATATTATTTTCATTAAAGCAATAAGAAATTTTTAAAAAATCAGGTAATGAGAAGTGTTGGGGGATAATGAGTAGTGTTGGGAGACAAGGAAATAAGTGAAACTTTTAGTCATTTCTAGTTCTGCTCACTGACCAACAGTTAGTTAAGTGACATGTTTTGTTCTTTCTAAAAGCAGATCAAAATGACAAACAATGTGAGTAAAGTGCAGTAGTATAAAACTGTTGTTCAAATTCAATTCATTGGAAATAATTAAAACTAGTAGCATATTTTAAAACACAAACTATTACAAATCTAAAAATCTCAGCTAAAAGAAATAGGGGAAATGGGTTTTCAATTTCATTTAAAGTCACTTGCTTTAAAATGTCAGTCAAGTCAGGTTAAAAGTCAGATTTAATTGAGTTTACTTGGTATTCCTTTGGATGGAAGATTTTACTGATCTGGGGGAAGGATATATGCTCTGAACTGGTTGATCTTGTAGAAAGATGAGTTGAGCTAATCTGATTCTTTTGCTGTATGTAGTTAATTACCCTCTTCTTCATAATTTCCCATTCCCATTTAGCGAACTCAACTTTCAATATCTTCCCCATTTTTCTTCTAAGATGACTTAGATAACATACTGCATTGGCAATTTCTAGCCTATGAGTACATATGCAGCCCTTGGAGGTCTTTTGTCGTTTATACTGATGCAAGAGTCAGTCTTGATTTTCATAGCTTCATATTTCTGAAGTTTTGATGGAAAAAAAAAGAACATTCCTGTAAATTGAACATCTTTTATAGAGCAAATCATCATTTGATTCATATGAACCTGCAGTTTTTGTAAAAGGTTTTCTCTATCTTTATATATTCAACAGACAAACCTTTTCATCCAAATAGAGGGAAGTGACCTTGAATTCTGCCTTTCCCAACATAACTACACTTCTGACAGCTTAGATTTAAATGGAAGAAGACAGTGTATGCAAAGAAATACCCTACCTGCATTTTAATTGCACATTTCCTGTTCTGCCCAGGTTGGCAGGGTATGGAGGGTATATAACAATGTATTGTTATGCATAAACCTCACAGGAGAGTCCACAGGGTTTATCTAAAAGCAAAAATGATGATAACATCAAAGCTTTGATTACACTACCATAGCTGCCATGTTGAATTTTCTTGATCACACTCTGTGGACAGACCTGCCATTTTACATCTGCAGGTCAATATGGAAGGGGATACAATATGTTTGTATGTGTTGGGTTAGGAGAAATCACAGAAGTCACAGGAAATAGAAGCCTGCAGTACTGTAGTGTGAAATCACATGACATCAGGCACGACTTTAGGCCTTTGTTCTCTGTGAATGCACTGAAGCAGGGAAAGGAATTAGCAGCTTGCTAGTTCATCACAAGGTAAGTGAGCAGCAGAGGTGGTATTCAGCAGATTCTGACCAGTTCTGGCAAACCAGTAGCAGAAATTTTGAGTAGTTTGGAATACCACCTCTGACTGGCTCCGTCCCTATCTATTATCTGCCTCCTGAGTCCCAGCTGATCATCTGGGTTTTCTTTTGCTGCCCTGCACATGAGAACAGATCTGGAAAGCAGGTTAGTAGGGTGGAGAGAGAATAGGGATTTTATAGTATCCTTCCCCTGCCATGTCCTCCAAGCCACACCCACAGAACTGGTAGTAAAAAATTTTGAATCCCCCCACTGTTCCACAGGCCCGATTCCTATGGAGACCAGACAGGGGGCAGGTGGCAGAATACACAGGGTGAATGATGTAGTCTCTGTGGTCATTCATAAGTATGAACAACTGCTGTAGTACTGCCACATTCACAACTTTGGGACTGTGTTGTAAGTACTTGTGTCAAGAGTGATTTGCTCTTTCACCTAGTTACTTTTTCACTCTCAACTTGACAACAATTGGGGGGTGGATGATTTGAATGTTGGGATAGGAATGGAGTGCTAAGACTCCATCTGCAGTTGTGAGACCTTGCTGCCAACCCCAAGGTCACACTACACAGATATTTGAACAACCCAGCCCTTCTCATAACAAAATAAGTGGATGTAATTGGACAATGCAATGAATTGAGGGGGATGGCCAAAACAAAAAAGTACATTTAATTATGTGGGCTTTCATGCAGGAAATGCAGAGCTGGTTTTGCTTCTTCTGTGCCAATGTAGTGTATTCAATAAAGCTTTACTTTTGGGAACCACAGTGTCCCAGGAGTTCTCTTTTTGGATTTTCTAACTGGACAACTGACACTAAACCAGCTCTTGCATCTACTGTGGCCTACCTGGACCCCTCCAGGAGAGTTGTGATATTGAGATGTTGGCAGCTGACAAAATGATGGATGGTGGATTGAAACTGGCAGAATCCCCCCTCTGAAAGGTGCTGACAGCAGTCCAAGCAGGGCCTAGGCACCAGCTGATTGGCAAATGCTTTAAGCAGGGGGCCAAGAAACTGGAGCAGCCATTTGTACAAGGAGGAGAGGTGGCACTGGAAGCTCATTGCTCTAGGAAAAAGGGGCAGAGGGATTGCATAGTGTGGTTGGTGTCACTATATGATGAAGGCTCCCTCCCAGAGCTGATGAACATGGATTCCTTTATGCAAGAGATACAGTACAGATTGGAGGACTCCACAGTGAGCAGAGGCCAGGATCCACTACATTCAGCAAGAGAAATAGTCAGTCACAGAATACATTCAAGAGTTTTGCAGTTTGATCGCCCAACTGAGAGGATGGCCTAAACCCCTGCTTGTCTACCAGTTCCAGGATGGCCTGAACTGGGAACTATACCAAAACTGCTTACTCCGAGGGGTGCCTAATGACCTCTGGACATGGTACTAGTTGGCCACTAACATGGAACTAAACCTGACAGAGTACCAACAACATGCTATATACAAGGGTCACACCCACCAGATAGCTAAGAGATGTCCTGCAGCCCAGTGGGGAAGGGCAGTGTCTCTGATGTGGGAAGAAGGCCACTGAGCAGCTGACTTCCCTGCCCTGCATCCAGCATCTGATCATGAGCCCCAGCCCATTTGCAAGACCAATACTCAAATAGAGCTCATCTGTCTGGAATCTGCACAGTATATTGGACATTAATACAATTGTGCAAGTCCAGAAGTATTACATGAGAAGAGTACTACACTCCCCTGCTAGCAACAGAATACCCTATAGCATTTGGCTTGAAATTTTGGGCTTGGACAACCTTGAACTATGCTGCCTACAGTTGGACTTAAGCGTAGTACATAAAATTATCTGCTACAATGTCAATGAGTACTTCAGCTTCAACCTCAACAGTACAAGAGCACACAACAGATACAAACTCAATGTAAACTGCTCCAAACTTGACTGCAGAAAGTATGGCTTCAATAACAGAGTGGTTAATGCCTGGAATGCACTACCTGACTTTGTTATTACATCCTCTAACTCCCACTCCTTTAACCTTAAACTATCCACAATTCACCTCACCTCATTCCTAAGAGGTCTGTAAGGGGCATGCATAAGCGCACAATCATGCCTACCATCCCTGTCCTATTGTTGCCATTTATTTGTACCTATTTCCTGTACTCTTACTCATGTTTATACTTATACCTATTATCTTGTGTTTGACAAATTAAATAAATAAATAAATAGGGCAAGCCCTGTATGCACATCTATGAAGTGCTTACTAGGGAAAACCCCTGAATTGCTACAGCTGTAGTCAACCCAATTATGCTATGGGAGGAGTAGCCATGGACTTCATAGTGGAGCTGTCTAAGAATGGTGGAAACACTATAATATGGACTGTTATAGACTTCTTCACAAAAAAGGCACATTTTATACCATGCTCAAAGCTCCCTTCAACTTGGGTCTCAGCAAAAAAGTTTATGCAATACATCTACAGGCTGCATTGAGTCACAAAGTGGGTTATCTCAGACTGGGATACAATTTACTGCAAAGCTCTGGTGGTACTTTTTTTAATATGATAGATTCATCCCAACTCTACCTTTCATCCTAGTTCTAATGGGATATCAGAGTGAGCGAACTCAATGGTGGAGCAATATCTAAGATGCTATATAAACTATCAGGATGGACTCTCTGAAAGCCACATAATGTGCAAGGCATAGGAAAAGCAAGGGAGGTCCAGAAAAAGCAAACAGACCAAAAGAGAGTCCCTCAAAAAAGAGTTCAAGATGGGCAATAAAATGTATCTGTCCATAAAGTATTTAAATTTAAGACAGCTCTGTAAGAAGCTGGGTTCCAAATTTATAGTTCCTTTTTCCATTGTGCACATTATTAATCCAGTGACAGTAGAGTTACAGATGCCAAAGAGTCTAAACAGGTCCATCCAGTGTTTCATTGTAGCCTCATTTAGTCTCACAGTAGTCCAATTCTATGCCCCAACCACTGGTGCTGAATGCTGCGCATGCGGGGAGTACTCCATTTCCAAAGACCATGAGGAGGAAGTGCTGGAATGGCTGAGGGAGAACGAGTACCTCTGGAGAAAGGGCCACAGACTGTATCGGGACACCCAGAAGAAGCAGGCAGCTTGGAGAGACAAGGCAGAGAGCCTGGGGTACACTGCAGAAGTACTCCATGGATGGTGGAAGCACATGCACACCTGGTATGGCAAGCTACGCCTCAAAAAATCCAGGCAGGCCACTGTCAAGCTCACTGACCGGGAGATGTACGTCATGGCCAAGTGCAGTTTCCTGGAGGGTGAGATCCGCCATCGAGGAACAGCCCCTCTGAGACCACTCTCCCTCAGACAGCCCACCGACAGCCAGTCCTCTTCCAGCCAGGAGCCAGCTACCCTGTCCAGGCAGTGTCTTCAGAGGGCCCCATGGCAGAGACCCCCCCTACAGCTGCACTCCCCATGCCAGCAGACTTGGAGGATCCCGTGGGGGATGACGGCCTGCTGTCACAAATGGAGGAAGAAACAGCAGCCACCAGAGGCCAACCCACCCCCACCCCCACCCCCAGCTCCACAGGACGCAGGCAGAGAGGCAGACTGGAGGGCCAGGACCACAGTGTGCTTTTGGAGATCAGGGACACAATGAAGACCAGCACAGAACTTCTCTCTCAGCTGGTCCACAGCGACATACCATCCTCGGGCTGGTAGCCCTTCATTACCTACGAGAGCCAGACCCTGAGGGACCTGCCCGAGGCCCAGTACCAGGTGATGAAGCAGAAGATCACAGCACTTCTTCACAACCCTCAAGGCCCAGCTGAAGCCACTCCAACCCAGTCCAGGTCTGTTCCTCCAGGAAATGTCACAGCCCTTCCATGGCTTTCAACAGCCCCTCACCTACCAAGGCTACGACTACCAGGACTTCCCACAGCAGAAGCAGAACTTCCCAGTCCAGGCCCAGGTTCATCAGATGCCACAGACGCCAGTCCTCACCCAGCTGCAGACCAGACAGCCCCACTACACTCCTCCTTCCCCCACCCCACAGGCAAGCCTGTCAATGGACAATCTGTCATCATTATTGGGCCTGACATCTCAAGTCCTTGATGTGGGGCCTCTCAACCTCACGGGATTGAGTCAGCTCTTGGATAGCTTCCTGAACACACCATCCCCTGTTGTACCCTCAGGGCCAAGCATCCCAATGGTGCCTCAGACCAGCACTCAAGCCACAGCCACCTCCACAGTCCCTGCCCGCTTAACAGCTGAGACCATAAACATGACTCAGAGTGACTGAGAATAGTATCAGAGACTGAATTGTACTTCTTTGCTAAAGACACTTTACTCAGTTCATTTTGCTTTTTTAACAAAGTCATAAAGTTTACCTAAGAAAGTTAACAAAGGTTATCTTTGCTTAACACACTTAATACAGTTTACTTGGTTCATTTTGCTAATTTAATAAAGTCATAAAATTAAGAAAGTTAAGAAAGGTTATCTTTGCTTAAGACACTTGGTTCATTTTTTTTACTTAATAAAGTGTTGGTGAAAACTTTGAAAAAATGGTTAAGCCTTTGCATGCTTGTGGGATAGATAAGAATAGTTGTGTGATAGATAAACCTTCAGTGCAAGCATAGTGGGACTGTATGGTCCACCATCCCAGGTGCCACACATATGGGCCTTTATTATCAATAACAATTTATTCATTGATCAACACATTTTAAAATAAACAAAGCTCTTTATAAATGCCCTATTCATTGTAGGACCACTCAACACACATGGCACAATCTCATCAGTGTTATGCGACAGTCTCAAGGAAGCATCCATTAATCATCTATCATCCTGTCTTGCCACTCCACTGCTCCAGCTGGGGAGTTGCACCAGTGTCTCAGTAGGTTGTGCTGCTTCTTCCCTTCACATGAAGCTCTGTTGGGGCCTTGTACATCCACAGTGTCTATCAGGTTATGTCCTTGCCTCCATTCATCAGGCTCCATGTCCCCATTCCCTTGTTGACAGTCGACAAGTCTTTTCTGCAACACTGGGTAGTGGGTGTGCATGAGATTGTGCAGGATGCACGTTGCTCCTCACAGTCTCTGGGTCATGCTGCATGGTGGTGAGAAGTATCTGGAATCTGTTGGCCAGGATGCCAAAGGCGTTCTCTACCACCCGTCTTGCCCTGGGCAGCCTGTAGTTGAAGATCCTCTCTTCACGGGTGAGGTATCTTGAAGTGTACGGCTTCATGAGGTAGGTTCTGAGGGAGAACGCGTCATCACCAATGATGAAGCAGGGCACATCTTGTGTGTCATTGGGTAGGGGTCTGGATCTGGAAAACCCATGATGAGGTTGCATTCCAGCCCATCCTTGAGGTCACTTGCATTGTATACCTGGGCATCTGAAGCTGACCCGTTGCCTGAAGCATCGATGTAGATGAACGTGTTGTCAGCATCAATCATGGCAAAGAGGATGATACTGAAGAAACCAGCTTTTCTCCAGCTTTATTCAGTGGTGGGCACTTAAGGAGCTCCTCCACGTATTCTTCGATGATGGCCTGCACCACTTCTCTGACCACTTTGCTGATGCTATTGTGTGGCACTCTCCATGCATACTGCATGTTTCTGTACGTGGTTCCAGAGGCCAGGTGCCTCAGAGTCAGTGCCACCTTCAGTCCAGGGTCCAGGTTGGGACGGAAGTTGGTGCTAGGCTTGCTAAACCTGGGTCTCAGACGCTCTACAACTTCGTCAAACATGGCTGATGACATCCTCATGAAGTGATGGAATGCACGAGGGTCTTCATTCCTCAGCTCCACCATCAACTGGTCATACAGTCCAAACTCCATTCTTCTCACAATCCATCCTCGGACCCACACAGCTCTTGGACGTCTCCTTCTGTATAAAAGTTGAAACAGTCTGAACAGGTTTTGGTTCTGGTGATGAATGAGTGCAGCTATCATACGGACTGTGTCATCATCCATGGTGGAGAACAATTGATGATGCTGAAGACCAAGGGTGAAGAGGTCTGTACACCACAGCTATTGGACTCATACTGAGATCCAGATTATTTTCTCCCCCTTTTTATAGGAAATATCGGTTGTCCGCTAGGTGTCCTTCTACATACTCTAGACATACTCCAGGCATCCTAAATATATGAGATACATCCCAGATACAAACGTTTTGTCCATTTTTAATCCTTTATATCCGAGATGCATACGCTTACATCCTTTCTATTTCCATGCTACTAATGCTGTGTCGACGTTCCATGTACCTTTTGTTTCCTCCCTCTTTCCGTTTTCAGCTTCAGTGGATGTGAGTTTAGGGGATGGCCATAGGATGCAGAGAGGATACAGCAGACGTTTAATGGATGATAACGGACATAGAATGTTTGTTGCCCATATATGTTGCGGATGTACATCATACGCGGTGGAAAGTTCATCCGTTCACAAAGTTTTGTGCAGCTCAAAACTCCTTGTGTGGATGAAATCTCAATGGATGGATGCTCGACGGATAGAGTGTATGAAACACGTATGCAATGAGTACACAACGGATGTATCGCGTTTTCCAATGGATGGCAAGCTTTTTTTAACATTTTACATCCTCTTTGCATCCGTAAGTGCAGTGGGACCAGGCCTTAATTTAAAAACATTCAGCCATATTCATTATGTAAAATGACTGAAAATAAAAGGATTCTTATTCATCTCTTTAAAAAGTTCATTTTTAATAATGCTGTTAAATTTAAGTGTTATTTCAACAACTGTTTTTTTCCACTGACCTTGCTGAACTAGTACCAGTTTTTAGGATTAGAGAGAAATTTATTTGGTGCAAGTTTTAAAATGACCCTATCTAATCTGGCCTTTCTGTTGACAAAGAAATTTGATGTTTCCTGAATGTTCAAATGCAGTTTTTTCAAACAAAATGCGTCCAAAAAACAAATGTTCAAAAGACCTTCCAAATATTTATTTTGAGGGAAGAACTGAACATTAATTGTTATTTGACAATGGGAAGTACAGGCTATTCTGAAAATGGGATGTAGCAAATTATAGGATAGAAAAATGAAAAAGTGAGCAAAACCCAACTTGACAGATCTGTCAATCATGAAAGGCATGAACCTTAAGCTCTGAATTATTAGGGTATTACTTTATAAACAGAGGTGCTATAGAATGAGTATGGGATACTGCTAAATCTTGTTTCTTTAGAGTTTAGATTTATGGGTCTGGCTACTTATCATATACTGACAATGACAGTCTTCATTTCTAATTTGGGGTTTATGTAGATTTTCTTATTTTAATGTCACTTGTATGAGCTAGACAACTGCAGAATAAATAAATAAAACAGCCAAACAATTAAAAATTAAATCCAAAGGTAATTTAATAAGAGAAGATAAGCTCTGAAAAATTCATAAAGAACTCACCTTTTCTTATTAAATCATATTTAGTATGGTTAGGAGCAGGGGTGGGTTTCTACTGGTTCTGTCTACCTCTGTAGAACCAGTAGCTCTGAAGAGCAGCAGATATAGAACTGGTTCTATGTCTGCTGATGTTTTTGCCCACCCGCCCATCCTTACCTGATCTTTATTTCGTGATTTTTCAACTTCAACTGCCAAAGGAGCCAGAGCTGCAGTTAAAAAAACAAGAAAAGAGGGCTGTTTCAAAGGCTGCTTCTCGGCAGGCAGTGTGCTGATTTGCGAATGACAATTTATAGGCACGTGGCTCACAGTGGGCAGGGAAGCTTGCAAATCCCAAACCGGTAGTTAACTCTTTTGTTTCCCATCCCTGGTTAGGAGGAAGGCAGAATGATGTTACCATGGTTTGTTATATCCTGTAATGAGGAAGTAATTTTCTTGAAGTCTCCAAATTGTCCAAACTCAAAAGTTGGCCACAATAAGCCAGAATTCTAAAATTCTGAACACAGATATATAGTGGAAATAATAGCTTCCATTTCCCCATGGCTTTAGTTATTGTTTATTTCATAGCTGAAATTCCCCCAGCACAGATATTTCTGTTAAGCCTGGGTTCCCCAACCAGGGTTAGGTAGACAAGCTAAAC
>BLBF01000022.1:21028500-21039468 GCA_015471245.1 Laticauda colubrina | reverse complement strand
TATTATTTCACCTAAACCAGTTAGGGTGAAAAATGTTATCCCTAACAATTTCCATTTTTGTTCAATTGTTATTTTAAATTTTTCTCCTTTTCTAAATTGTAATTTAAAATTACTTGTGTTTGTTACAACTGAATTCTGCATGTTTAACTGTTTCTCCTTCAAGTTATTTTACAATACTTACAAATCACCCCAATGCAAAAAGATGCTGCAAATAACCTAACAATATGTAACCAAATCAAAATTGATAGAGAATAAGATAAAATGCAAAATAGATGCCCACAATCAATCAACTGGGATGAAAGGCAAATTGAAAACAAATAGCTTTAACTTGTTCATGATATTGTATTAAAGTGTAACTACACAGCCCTTTTGGGGTAAGGAAGTAATCAAATAGGGCTTGTAGGGATACTACAATGAAAATCTGCTGTTTCACTCAAGTGTAATTCCTAAAGAAGTAAACTTTCATCAGGCCTTATCTTGACAGCTGATCTGGATGGGCCAGGCCAATTTAATTCTAGCTAGGTGTTGCCTGATATATCCCAGTTTAGTAACATTTACAGCTAGAAGGATAACAACCAGCACTTTGAATTGGATCTGAATGCTGGTTAGAAATACAATACAAGAAGAAAACAACAATAAAGCACACCCTTTGGAACAATCACATTCACAAAATTAAAATAGGCTTATAAAGCATCCTCCTTGGCCTCTTGTCTGGGGAAGAACTAGGTCAGTGATGTTGAACCTTTTTGACACTGAGTGGCCAAACTGGAATGCACATGCATGCATGTGCATGTACACATGCCGGAGTGCTGGAAAACTAAAGACCAGCTGGCTGGTGTGTGCATGCCAATTTTTTAGCCATTTTTGGGGGCATTTTCAGGCCAATTTTCAAGATGTTTTCAGGCTGGTTTTGGGGCCACTTTTGGAGCAAAAATGGCCCACAAAACATTCTAAAAGCACCCCAAAAACTGCCTGAAAATGGCTAACAAACATGTCATTTTCCAGGATGGTTTTCAGGCCATTTTTGGAGCAAAAATGGTTTGAAAATGCCCTGGAAAATGGTCTGCAAGATGGCCTGTTCTTTGGCCATTTTCAGGCTGTTTTCCAGGCCATTTTCTGGGCTGTTTTGGGGAAATGTTCAGGCATTTTTTGAGCTGTTTTTGGCCTGAAAACAGTCTGAAAATGGCCCAAAACAGCCTGAAAAAGCCCCCCAAAATGGCCTGTTTTTTGGAAGTTTTTCAGGCCATTTTCCGGCACTCCAGTGCCCATGAAGATCAGCTAAAAATGGAAGAGCAGCTGGTGATGGTGCACATGCTCACTGATAGAGCTCTGCATGCCACCTCTGGCACATGTGCCAAAGGTTCACCATCATGGAACTAATTTAATAGAGTCTTCCTGAAGGATGGCAAGGATTGCTTATGTTGTGTATGGAACTTGATAGGCCCCAAGTTCTCCATTCTGATTGGCCAAAAAGGCCATCCTCGGATTGGCCACTAGAGAACCAATCTGATTGGCCCGCTTGCCAGCAGGAACACTTAAAGTGGTGTCATTGGCCACAAGCTGCGGGCAAGCTGCTATAAAAAGGGCTCCTGCGGCTTGGGTCATTGTTCCGTTACCATTGATTTACTGTTCTAAATAAAAGAGTTGTTGTTGGAACCCAGTCTCGCGCAACTTATTTCTGGATGGAACACCGGCAATGAAGGTGGGATCGTTGGAGAAGAGCGAGACCGAAGCACACAGCAATCTGAACTGAGCAAGAGAGATGGCCAGTAACAACATGCTGCCCGTACCATTCAATCCTGATAAGGAGGATTGGGAGTCGTATTTTGATCTCTTTCTAATGTTTTTAGAAAGCAACGAGCTGCAGGAGATATCTGACCAAAGGAAGAGGGCTGTCTTTCTTACACACTGCAGTCCGGCTGTTTTTAAAATGGTGAAGGCACTAGTCAAACCAAGAGACGTCAAACAGATGACTTGGCCTGAGCTGAACAGAATGCTCCAAGCACATTACACACCTGTGGTCTCCAACTTGATAAAAAGACACGAGTTCTAAAAGAAAGACCAAAGAGACGATGAAACCATTGTAGATTTTGTAGCCGCCCTGAGACACATCGGAGGAGCCTGTAAGTTCCAGAACATGGATGAGGCCATGAGGGACTGCGTGGTCCTTGGGTTGAAGGATGCTACACTTTAGAGTAAGCTGCTGAATAGACCAAACATAACCACAACCGAGGCTATTGCATAAGCCACCGCCACCGAAGCAGCAAAGAAATCCGCAGCCACCATGCGCCAGATGAATTCGATTCCAGACCTGCCAAACCAAGCCAGATAGAAGAAGGCAGAGGGAAGCAAGAAACAGCCCACAGCGACCACCCACTACAAAGATCTCGAGTCCCAGAGCAACACTGAGGATGAAAATGAAGATGTCCATACACTTCAATCAGTTAAGAAATGGTGGGAAAAGAGAAGAAATAGGCAGGAGTTTCAGTGTGCTGGATGCGGAAGCAACCATCCGTGATCTGAATGCAGGTTCCTAGACACAATCTGTAGGGCTTGTAACAAATGGGGGCACATTGAAAGGGTCTGCCGAAACAAAGAGAGCTATAGTCCTAAAAGACACAGCACACCCCCCCCCCCAGAAATGAAGAGAGACAAGCTGAAAGCAGATGGCACCGAAGCAAAAGAACCAGTGAAAGAGAGGAAATGCATCAGACGGTAACCATTGGAAATGCCAGGGCAGAAAATTGGTAAAAGGTTCGGGTAGAGGTGAACATCGAGGGGAAGCCCTGTGAGATGGAGGTCGACTCCGGGTCCTTTTTATCTATGGTACCCTGGAAAACCATCCGGTGCCTGATACTGGACATTAAACAAAGAGAACTACAAAACAAAGACTAATTTTAAAAGACTACCAGGGAAATCGAATCCCTGTAGTGGGCCTTGGACACTTCCTCATCAAATTTAAAAATCATGCCAAAATTTTGCCTCTGACCATCATCGACTGTGATTGCCCTAGTCTGCTAGGGATTGAATGGTTTGCGCCCCTGGGAATCGGGATGACCGGGATAAACTGCATTGCTGCAGCAAACTGGGAAGAGAGCCTGTTACAAGTATGCCAAGATGTTTTCGATGGGACCCTAGGCAAGTACAAGGGGACCCAAATTTCATTTAGCCTAGATCCAAAAATAGCCCCATCCAGTTAAAAGCCAGACGCGTCCCTTTTGCCTTAAAACCAAAAATTGACGAACAATTAAACAAATTAATAGCTTAAGGGGTGTTAGAGCCAATCGACCATGCCAGGTGGGAAACACACATTGCGACTCCCATAAAACCAGATGGGTCAGTGCACATCTGCGGAGACTATAAGGCTACCCTAAACCATGCGCTCCAACAAAGCACATACCCAGTACCAGTAGTGCAACACGAATTGCACTCCCTAGGGGGAGGAAAATTTTTTGTGAAGCTTGATCTCACACAAGCATACCAACAGCTACCCATTGAACCCACTACCGCAGAGGCACTGACTATTGTGACACATAGAAGGGCTTTCAAGTGTAACCGTCTCCAGTTTGTCGTTAGCATTGCCCCAGGCTTGTTCCAAAGCCTCATGGAGCACCTGTTAAACGGAATCAAGGGAGTCGTCCCCTATTTTGATGATGTTCTGGTGTCAGCAAAAAACGCTAACCAACTAGAGAGCAGATTAAGAGAAGTCTTAAGAAGATTTAGAGACGCAGGCCTTAAGGTAAAGTGAGAAAAATGTAATTTAGCAACCAACCAAGTCAAATTTCTGGGCTACCTAATAGATGAACAAGGGATACACCCCACCGAAAAAAAGATAAAGGTAATCAAAGACGCACCTAGACCTAGGAACAAAACTGACCTTCAAGCATTCCTAGGTCACATAAATTTTTACAATGTGTTCCTGCCCCATAAGGCAACCATAGCAGAACCTTTACATTGGTTGTTAGACAAAAAAAAAACTATCTGGAAATGGGGCCACCTGGAACAAGCAGCATTTCAAGGTATCAAAGACCTATTAACGTCTAACACCGTTTTAATCCAGGATAGCAACACCCAGTCTTTGATGGTCACCTGTGATGCATCGCCTTTTGGAATCAGCGCCACCCTGAGCCACAAGCTACCAGATGGCAGAGAAGCACCGGTCGCTTTCTATTCGAAAACACTTTCCGAATCAGAACGTAATTCCAGCCAACTCGACCGAGAAGCCCTTGCAATCATCACTGGAGTCAAAAGATTCCATGAGTACCTTTACGGCAGAACTTTTTCAATCATTATTGATCACAAACAAGCCAACCCCAAACATTCAATCACCAAGAATGACTAGGTGGTCTGAATTCCTCACTGCCTACCTCTACATGCTGATCCACTGCCCTGGAAAGACCATCACCCATGCCAATGCCCTGACCCGTGCCCCGCTGCCCATCACAAAAGAGGACCCAGCTCCCACCATCTCCACACTCCAACTTGAGGCCTGGCCAAACCTACCACTAACCGCAGCAGACATCACGAGACCCACCGTGAAAGACCCCTTGAAAGCTTGCATTCTGCATTGGGTAGGTAAGGGCTGGCCGGAAGAGAACAAAACTGAGAATTTTAAACCATTTTGCACCCAAAAGACTGAACTGTCGATCGAGAAGGCCTGTATATTGTGGGGTGACAGGGTGGTGATACCACACAGACTCCAGGAGGATGTTTTGTGCATGTTGCACGAGGGGCACCCAGGCATATTTAAGATATTTAAGCCCTGGTCAGAAGTCACGTCTGGTGGCCAGGGCTGGACAAGGACATTGAATGTTGGGTGACAACATGCCATGACTGTCAAAAATCAAGGCCAACCCCCCCACAGGCACCGGTTAGGGAATGGGAAACTCCCCAGGGCCCATGGTCTAGACTGCATATTGACTTTTCTGGGCCAACAAAAGGCAACACCTTTTTAATAGTTGTGGATGCCTACTCAAACTGGCTAGAAGTCATACCCATGGTTTCTACAACCACCAAGGCAGTGATGAAACAATTAGACAAATTTTCACCACACATGGACTCCCTGATGTATTGGTATCAGACAATGGCCCCCAGTTTACCATGTTGGCATGCGAGCAGTACTTAGCTGCCCAGGGCATCCGACATGCTTTAACCCATCCAGCTGCGAACAGCAGGGCTGAACACATGGTTCGGTACACAAAGGAAGGCCTGGATAAAATGGACAAGGGGGACATGCAAGAAAAGCTAAACCGATTATTAACCCTACAGCACATTACCCCTAGCAGCACTACCAACAAAAGCCCAGCAGAACTCCTAATGGGTAGGAAATTGCGCTCCTACCTCGACAGACTGCACCCCACTTATACCTGAGATAAACCCCCTGACTCCTCCAGCAAATATGGCACTTTTGAAATAGGCGACCTAGTCTATGCCAAAAACCTTACCGGGGACCCGTTATGGCTTCCAGCCATGATCACCCAGATCACAGGCCCCCGGTCTTACCGACTACTCCTAGACAATGGAAGAGAATGGAAGCGGCACATCGACCAGCTTCGTTCTCGCACCCTTGAACGCAATAACACACCAGCGCCTAAAATAAATACCGACCAAAAAACAACCGGGGGGGGGGGGGGAAATACAAAATAATAAAAAAGGGAGAGATGAACCTCCCATAACAAGACAACAAACAGTACACAAAGACTCTCAAATAAATCAAAAAGAGCACTCACGGTTAGATGAACCCCCAAAAGAGAAGTCCGGGAGCAGGAGAATGAAGCGAGACCTTCCTGGAAGGAGACAGCCAGGCCAGCTCGACCAACCCAGACAAACCAGGAGGGAGCCATCCCAACTGGCCCGAGACACTCAGGCGGGAGCGGCAAGGCTGACTCACCCTTCCAGGAGGTTCCATGGAGAAAACACAGAGAAACAGTGATCCCGTCCAAACCTCTTGAAGACCACACTGAGACTGAGGTCAACCAGGACTCAAAAAAGCCCCATCTACATGCGTGACTACGTTACGCACGTTGGACTGAACCAAAGGGGCAGGGGTGTTGTGTATGGAACTTGGTAGGCCCCAAGTTCCCCATTCTGATTGGCCGAAAAGGCCATTCTCGGATTGGCCAGGAGAGAAACAATCTGATTGGCCTGCTTGAGGGTGGGAACACTTAAAGTGGTGTCATTGGCCACAATCCGCAGGCAAGCCGCTATAAAAAGGACTGCCGCAGTTTGGGTCATTGTTCAGTTACCATTGCTTTACTGTTCTAAATAAAAGAGTTGTTGTTGGAACCCGGTCTTGTGCAACTTATGTCCGGATGGAACAGTTTACTCGAGTTATTCTAAGCTTGTTTACTCAATGCCGTCATAAGATACTTGGAGAGCAAATACTAATGAAATCAGAGCTTTTCCAGAAACCCGAATTATGCTTAGAAAATATTAGGAAAAAATCCAGTGTAATAGTTACTGATTTAAGGTTGTCCCAGAGATGAACAAATGAGAATGATTTTACTAAGAAGACTCTGTGATGGTAAGAGATGAAAAAAAGAATGTGATATCTCTCCTCTTTTCTTTAAGTTTTCTGTTGGAAAATAGTAATTGAGATAAGGCTTGGCTGCATTGATTATCAGTTAGCTTCTGTGTGCAATTCATAGTGCTGGTAAAAAGCCCTTTATGGCATAGGCCCAGGTTATTTGAGGTACCACCTATCTCCACTTGGGCAGAGTTCATGCACTCCAGGTCTTCCTGTTAACACTATCAACTTGTGGGACCAAGGAAGTGCATTTTTCTGTTTAGGCTCCTGTCCTTTACAACAACTTTTCCCTGGAGATACATATGACTCCTCACGGCAGCAACACATGACATATTGGGACCTTTTTCCTCTTTGCTAAACTGGGCATGGGCATGGCCTGTCCCTGTGGGCCAGGAGTTTGACTTCCAGCAATGACCTGGACCAGTCTGCAGTTTTCTTGGGAAGGTTTTATTCAGAAGTTTGTTGCCATTATTTCCCCTTCTAATGTTGAGAGAAAGTGAATTGTCTCTGAATTTGTTTTGTATCTTAGGAGGGACCAGCACTGATAGTCTCTTTGTTTTTAGCCTAAAAGCGAAATCACATCATATTGGCACCCTGTTTCACAAGGTTCCTTATCTACTTCTGGACAAAAGTCAGCAGTGCTCAGATCCCCTATATTTTTTTCAATGTTCTGTGCAGACGGGGCAGAAAAGTTGCCATCTTCCTCTGAAAAGCTGAAAGGGTATACTGATTCTTGGACTTGTCCTTATGTATAAAACATGATAAAGGGGGTACAGCTGCTTAATTAAAAGCATTGAGAAAAAGTTAATTTATCTGAATTTGTTGCAATTTTTGTTTTAGCTCTAGCATAAGAAATTGTGTGAAATGAAAATAAAAGCATTATTTTCTGCTTGCATATTTTAATATTTATAAATCAACTGAATATTATTGGTTTTTTCAATATTATTTGATTTGGATTACTAGATGATTTTAGTTTCTAGTATTTATTGTTTTAGAAATGACTCCAACTATATGTCTGATTTGTATCAGTTTAATTTCTGTTTTGTTTGTGATGCTTTTAAATAGATTTTTAGATGTTGAAATGGACCCTATAACTATGTTTTGTTTTGATATCCATGCATTTCTCAGATAAATTATGTTTTGAAATGACTTGTAGAAGTAGCTATTAACTTAATAAAACTCTAATGCTGTTGAAACAAGAATTTTATTGACTCAAAGTATGGCCTCATGGCAGTTCTTTTTCCACTGAAGTTATTTTTAAAAAAGTGATTTAATATATAACTTCTTATATCACCTCTCCTTTCAATTTCTGTTAAATAGAATTTCAGCCCAACACAAGGATAACACAAAGATTTTAAGTTTATGTGCCTTGTATTTTCTCCAATGAGAAATGAGGGAAAATAAGAACTATCAGTGCAAATGAATCATAATACTTATGAAACTGGCCCCCTCCACTGTTTCAAATTATATATTGAATTCCCACTGGATTTGCTCCCTCTGCCAGAGCTACAATAACTCCTGGTTATCTAACAACAAAGCATCTCACAGATATGTGGAAGTCATTGCATGCCACTCTTATTTCTCAAAAATGTTCTGGCACGAAGAACTAAATAATTTGAAGTTATTGTTAAACAGGGATGTTTATTTTTATTTTAATTTTCAGCTGAACATAAGGGGAATGAATCTTCATATGTCAAACAGAAAGCAAATTGGTAGTTTCTTTTTCTACAAAATGTGTATATTCCCCTTAGAGAGTGGGATAAATTAGATGTAGAGTAAAAGCTATAAAGCTAACCTAGCAAACAAACATATTTTAATTTAAGTGAGATCTCCACTACTGGTGTTTCCCCTTCCCCTCTCTTCTTTCCAACTTATGATCTTATTACCTACTGCCTGGCATGTAATTACAGTAGGATTGCTATTGTGGTACTATTTCTGTCTTGGATTTCATACCTTTAGTACAACAGGCAGAGTTAAAGTGAATGGTAAATAAACATTAGACTTGCTGGATCTTTTATTTTTATCTATTACTAACTATCTGAATAGATGACACTCTTACATAGATGAGACTCAGAATATGCCCTTCCTGTCGGATGTAAATGACAGATAGAGAGAAACAAAGAAACATATTTCCTGAAATATACTTGCCCAATGCCATGTAGGTTTCAATGAGCACTGGCATAAAGCACATAAAAGGTCAGTAGGAGTCAGTATAGTTTGCCAAGCAAGGATGTAACATGGGCACTGTCACATACTGGACTAACTGCACCTTCTTAGAAGTTTTTCAAGAGCAGCACCATGTAAAATTCATTCAATAATCTAAATGAGAAGCAACTAAAACACACGTGATTTTATGCAATGCTGTAATTGACGGAAAAATAAACCCCGAGGAACAGGAAGAAGAGCTGCTACTAGAGCAAGGATCAAAGAAATCTGGAGCAGAGCTGTAACTTGAAAAGAACATTTCAGGCAAGACTAGTTCTCCTGAAGATAATGGTAGGGCAGGGAGAAGCACATTCAGACTTGCAAGATTCAGTTACTATAACTTTAAAATAAAAGTAATATTGGCTTACATGACTTTGGTTTTCTAGTCTGGTCTACTTTGAAAGGTTGACAAATGCAATGGGCCCACATCCCCAAATTGTATGAAAATTGTCTGGGCCATGTCTGCTGCTTGCTTCTTAAGCAGAGTCTATGAAGATGAAGATAATCCAGGAAGACTACAAATTGCACATTGGGTGGTCTGGGATAGTATAACCCAATCCATATATAAGGGTTGTATCAGGCTATTCTAAAATAATAGAAACACTCAATTTTGCACGAGTTGAGTTAATGTCTGTTCTTCCTTCTCTAAACCCCATAGCTTCTAAACACAGGAACATTCCAGATGTAGAGCTGAGTAACATTGGCATACTAATAATGCCTCGCCCTATGTCATCAATAACCTCACTCAGCAGCTTCATGTAAATGTTAAATGGGAATGGGGAGAGGCTAAACACTGAGGTACTCTCTAAAAATATGGGCATGGGTTCAGCACTGTTTGTCCCCACATTAATATGGCTGGAATCCATCCTGAAAGGAGAAGAACTAGCATAAGACTGCGGCACTAAGAAATGATGAAAACTTCAGAAATCCTGAAAACTGTGTCGCTCCTATTCCTGTTGGAGTTGTGTACTGTAAGACCTGGTAGTTCTCTCAGGCTTGGGATGTGCTTGTCAGATGGTGCTCCATTCAAAATCCAAGAAACAAATACTTAGACTCCATTAATTAGAGAAAATATATCTTTTACTGGAAGTCAAGTGGTAGCAACAAAAGAATTCTGAATATGAAAAAATGAACACTTAAATCACAAAGTGATGGCAACGTTCCCACCTCCCAATAGTTCAATTGGTTCATCTAATTAAAAGTTGTGTATAGCATCATGTAGTCATTTCCAGATGGTGATGAGGCCTCTGTCCATTGATCTTGACATATTTTGATAAAGAGTTGTGGCTGCGCATTGCATATGATAGAAGCTTAAGCAAGAATCTTCCCCCCCAACTTATACAGTTCTGTTTTGTAACACCTCCAGCTGACTTCCCATAACCATGTCCCCCTTCCTCCCCCTGTTACTTATGACAGCTGAAAGATGCAAAGCAAAGGAAGAAAATATTGAAGGCTGGCAGTGCTCTTATTTATATTTCATATCAAGTGACTGGATCCCCACCTTGTTTTGGTTTGAGTTTTTATTGCTTATTATATTGTTAGCCACCCAAAGTCAGTTTGGAGTTGGCTGTGTGTAAATTGAATTGAATAATATGAAATAATAAATCCCCAACTTTTGGAGTCAGTCCAGATTGATCAAAATACTGCTCCTGACAGAGGCTATCCACAACTACAGTCAGTTCTGTTTTGACCTCATGTCCATACCAACATCCCCCCCCACACACACACACCAGATATTCACGTTCTTCACCTCCTTGGTAGTTTCAGCATGTCCACCTCCCCAACAACTCTCCCTAGAAAAGGAAAGACTAGAAACAGGTAAAACATTATTCAAAACTGTGGAGTCTGGCAATGGTTCTTGAGGTGAGGACATACCACTGCCTCTGTCGATGTCAGTAGGACCATTTCTTAGGAAATGGGATTAAGAACTGATTGAAGATGAACTCTTGACAACAAGCAAGAGTAAAAACAAAACAATAGAATATTACAATATATATATATACTATATAACATAATAGATATAGATAGTATGAATTGATTGTTGATTGTATCCTATGACTACCATTAAGTGATGTATGTTAGGATTCTTGATTCTTAATGAATATACCTTCTCTTTATGTATACTGAGAGTATTTACATCAAGACAAATTCCAAGACACTTGGCCAATAAAGTATTCTATTCTATTCTATTCTATTCTATTCTATTCTATTCTATTCTATTCTATTCTATTCTATTC
>BLBF01000022.1:21017090-21028490 GCA_015471245.1 Laticauda colubrina | reverse complement strand
TCTATTCTATTCTATTCTATTCTATTCTATTCTATTCTATTCTATTCCACTCTATATATGATACATGTAACACCACTTCTGCTTGAGCTGTATTGGTTACCAGTTTCCTTTATAACTCTACATGGTTTGGGGCTGGTGTATTTGAGATATTGCCTTTTACCAAGAGTCATTATCCATCCAATTAGTAGATCAAGCAGAATGAGTGTGTTGAAGATCCCATCAGCCAAAGAGTGTCAGCTGGCAAGGATCAGATTAGCTTTTTCCACATTGGACCCTGTTCTATAGAACATCATCCTTTTGAAGATTTAAATGGCCCCAACAGCTTTTTGTAAGGCCCTTAAAACAGGCTTTGTTCTCATGTCTGGAGTGATGAATATGTTAAGGCCCCATTTCCTGGCTGTATTACTAGCTGGGTAAGTATCTTGCTCCTATGTATATTAATCTGGATCTTCGTAGGGTTTTTATTGCTTTTATTATTTTAAAATGTTTTTAGTATTTGTACTCTAATATATTTTTTGAATTACAAGTTGTCAGAATATTCATGAACTGGCAGAGACATGGTTAACAAAGTTAGCCAATGGGAGCTGAATTGTGGGCTGAGAGTCTGAGCATGGCTTAGCTCCATGCTCTCAATTCTGAAAATGAAAATAGTAATCTGTTCTGAGCTCCTGAAGCTGCTGTTTGTGTTTTGCTTATGTTACGTTGGAAGAAACTACTGGTATTGTAAACTTCACTTCATATGTTATTATTTTCTTAAACAAATTTCATTAATTTTACAACTAAAAACAACAACAATTCGACAACACATACATACATGTAAGAATAGAAAGAAAAGAAAAAAGAGATAGGGAAAAGGAAACAGAAAATTTAAAAACATTCTTATTTTTGACAGTATGTAAGATCTTTTCTTCTCTTAATTATGCCATATTTGCACACCTTGTCGATACAAAAATTTGTACATCACTCATATAAATTTATACTATAAAGTCTATCTTTGTTCTAACCATTTATACCAATAGTTCCAGCTATTATAATATGTTGAATTGTCTTTGTTTTTTAAAGCTAAAGTTAATCTGTCAATTTCTGCGCAATTTGAAAGTTTTTGGATGGTCATCTCGTCTGTAGGTATATGAAGGGTGCTTCCAACATTGAGCGAAGGCCAATCTAACCGCTGTTAGTATGTGTATTGTTATGTATTTATATATATATATATACATACATACATACATACATACATACATACATATATATACATATATTTGTTTATCAAAAATCCCTAGCAGAAAGGACTCTGGTTTGTATTCGATCTGTTCTTTTGTTTTATCTTCCAGCCAATTTCTAATTTTCTTCCAGTATTTTTGGGCTTCTATACAGGACCACCACATGTGAAAAAAGGTTCCCTCCTTTTTTTTTACATTTCCAACAGTTTGGACTCATTTGGGGGCACATTTTCCCCAATCTCAAAGGGGAAAGGTGCCATCTATAAAACATTTTATATGCGTTTTCTTTATATGCTGCCGATTTTGTCATTTTATTATTTCTTCCCCAGACTTTTCCCCATTCTATTAAAGTGATGTTATGTCCTACATTCCTACTCCAGGCTATCATATTCCCTTTTACTGTTTCTTCTTCTAATTCTACTTCTAATAAACAATTGTAAAATTTAGTTATATTTTTTTACTTGGTTGTAATAAAATTTTGTCTAATTGTTGGGGTTTATTATTAATTCCAAATTCCTTTCTATCTTGTTTATATCTACTATGAATTTGTAGGTATACCCATTGATCTATTTTAAATCCCCGCTCTTGAAGTTCTTGTCGTGATTTCAAATTTCCTTGTATGTCCAATAAATCTTTGTATTTGATCATTTTAGAAATATCCAAATTGTTTGGGTGGATCATCGCCTCCATTGTTGATAACCAAATCGGTTCTTTTAAGTCATGTTTTTTGCATATTTTTTTCCAATTAATTAATAATGAGTCTCTAATTAAGTGTCTATGGAAATATTTCCGGTCAACTTTCCCTACGTCCCATAAAAAGGCGTGCCACCCCCTTTGTAAATCGTGGTCTTCTAAAAATAAAATTATCTTATTTTTTAAGTTCACCCAATCTTTTAACCATACTAGAGTGGTAGCAATATAATATAATTTCCAATTTGGAAGTGCCAACTCTCCCCTGCTCCTCATATCCTGCATTGCTTTTAAATTTATTCTGGGTTTTTTCCTTTGCCAAACAAATTTAGCGGTTATTTTTTTAAGTTCTTCAAAAAAAAATTTGTGTAATTTAAATGGAATCATTTGAAATAAATATAAAAATTTTGGGAGAATATTCATTTTAATGGTAGCAATCCAGTAGTGAGGGTTGCAGTCTATCCCATAATTCTAAATCTTTCTTTACCTGTAGCAACAACTTATCATAATTATTTTGTTTAAGTGTCTTGCAATGTGCTGTCAACCATATTCCTAAATATTTCACTTTCTTTGTCACTTGTATTCCCATAACTTCTTCTAATTCTTTTTTCTGTTTTTCTGTTAAATTTTTAGTCATTAATTTTGTTTTCTTCCTATTAATTTTGAATCCTGCTACTGCTCCAAATTGTTCTAATTCATTAATCAATTTTTGTCCTCTTTCCATTGGTTCCTCAATAAAGAAAACCATATCATCAGTGAATGCTTGCAACTTGTATTCTTCTGTTTTAACCTTTAATCCTCTTCTGTTTTAACCTTTAATCCTTTTATCTCTGAATTCTGTCTCATTTGTATTAATAATGTTTCTAATGTGAATATGAAGAGCAGGGGAGAGAGTGGGCAACCTTGTCTAATTCCCTTTTCTATTTTTATTGGGCAAGTATATTCCCCATTTACTATAATATTGGCCTGTTGTGTATCGTAAATAGTTGTTATAATATTTTCAAATTTAGTGCCTAATTTCATATTATATATTTTTTGAATTAAAAATTGCCAATTTAAATTATCAAAGGCCTTTTCAGCATCTAAGAACATGAATGAGATTTGTTTCTCGGGGTGGGCTTCGTAAAATTTCAAAATATCTAATACTGTTCTTGAATTATTGCTAATCTGTCTGGTTGGGAGAAATCTATTTTGATCTTCACGTACATATAAATTTAAAATTCCTTTTAGTCTATTAGCTATAATAGAGGTAAATATTTTTTGTCGGTGTTTAATAATGAAATTGGTCTGTAATTATTGATATATCTAGAATCAGATTCCTCCTTTGGGATCAGCAAAATCAGTGCTCCCCTCCATGAGTCCGGCATCTTGGCCGCCAATAATACATCATTGAAAATTTCCATCATAAAAGGTCCAATTTGTTCTGCAATTGCTTTATATAGTTCTCCCGGAATCCCATCTGGGCCTGGGGCTTTATTATTTTTTTGGTTCTCGATTGCCGATTTCAGTTCAGAACCAAGATATATCTTTGTTAAGTAATTCTATCATTCCTTCATTTTCTTTATCTTTAATTTCATCTAAGTATTTTCTTATTTTGTCCTCATTTATTTCTTCCTTTTTATATAATTCGTCAAAATATTTATGTACAATTTCTTTTTTTTTTTTTTTGTTCTATCTCTTGTTGTATGTCACCATTCCCGTCTATTAATTGGTATATCAGTCTCTTTTCTTTCTTTTTTTTTAGTTTGTAAGCTAACCATCTTCTTGGCTTATTAGCATTCTCAAAGTAGGTTTGTTTGGTCACATTCAAATTTATGATCATTTTCTCTTGTTCAATTAAATTCAAGTTGTGTTTAGCTATTATTATCTGATTTTGCAATCTTGAGTTCTTTGGGGTCTTCTGTAATTGGGTTTCTAATTCCTTAATTTGTTGTTGCAGTTTATTTTGTTGGGCATATTTTTCTTTATTCCTCTTGGCATTGTAAGAAATTGTTATACCTCTTATTACTGCCTTCATTGTATCCCAAATATTTTGTTTTGTAGTTACTCCATTATCATTTTCTTTAAAAAAAATAATTTAATTCCTCTTTAAGTTTATCAATATATTCTTTTTCTCTTAATAATTGGGTATTTAATGTCCATCTTTTCTTTAAGGGCCTGTCACATAGGCCGACGGATGCAAAACGTATGTAAAAAGGACACAGCAGATGAGAAAATTTTCCATCCATTGTAATTCGCTCTCAAAAATGCCCCGAATTTGCATAAGCAGAGCGGACAACAACGGAAAGGAACGGACGGGGGGAGGATGTAACAAGGATGTCAAACGGATGCTCCACAGAAGCCTAGCAGATAGAAGCAGATGGAAGCAGATGGCACATCCGCGGGGCTTCCAGGGGAGCACAGTGAAGCAGACGTGCAGCGGAAGGAACGGATCCAGAGCGGATGCCTAGCAGATGAAGCGGATACAGCGGATGCAGAGTGGAAGCCTACTGAATGCCAAGCGGATGCCTAGTGGATGCAAAGCGTTCACTGCGCATGCGGGGAGGATGCAGTGCGTCAGACCTGCAGATATAAAGGGAAGCAGCTCATAAGCAGGTCACCATTCAGAGGAAAGACCTGCTGCCAGACACAGCTCCAGCCAGCCAACAACCATGGGGAAAAAGAGGAAGCCTGTGCCATCTGCTGCCAGCCCTGGCAAGAAGGACAGGGCCACCATCCCACCCCCTGGCCCTGACTCTGCTTCTGCTGGGGCTCCTGCTGCTTGGGCTGATTCTTCTGGTGCTGGGGCTTCTGCTGGCGCTGCTCCTGGTGCTGGTGCTTCTGCTGGTGCTTACCCTGCTGGTGCTGCTCCTGGTCCTGCTAGTCCTGCTGGTCCTTCTGGTCCTGCTTGTCCTGCTGGTCCTGCTTGTCCTGCTGGTCCTGCTGGTGCAACTGGTGCTCCTGGTCCTGCTGGTGCTGCTGGTACTCTTGGTCCTGCTGGTGCTGCTGGTGCTGCTGGTGCTGCTGGTGCTGCTGGTGCTGCTGGTGCTGCTGGTGCTTACTCTGCTGCTGATGATTCTGTTCCTGCTGGTGCTTACTCTGCTGCTGATGATCCTGGTCCTGCTGATCCTGCTGGTGCTGCTGGTGCTGCTGGTGTTGCTGGTCCTGCTGGTGCTGCTGGTCCTGCTTTTGCTGCTACTGTTTTTGTTGCTGCTGCTGATGGTGGTGGTATGGTGGAGCAGCCCCTAGAATCTCGAAGCCCCTCTGATGAGGGCCCCGATGGCCCTGCCAGAGGGAGGAAGAGGCATACGCATGAACGGGAGAGGAGGCAATACTCCATCGAAGAGAAACATGAGGATGAAGTGCTGGAATGGCTGAGGGAGAACGAGTATCTATGCGGAAGGGACACAGACTCTATCGAGACACCAAAAAGAAGCAGGCTGCTTGGAGAGATGTCCTCCTCGGATGGTCCACTTCAGATGTCCTCCTTGGCTGGTGGAAGCACATGCACACCTGGTATGGGAAGCTGCACCTCAAGAAATCTGGTGAGGCAACGGTCAAGCTGATGGACTGGGAGACCAACGTGATGGCCAAGTGCAGCTTCTTGGAGGGTGAGATCTGCCACCGAGGAGCAGCCCCTCTGACAACCCTCCCTCTCAGGCAGCCCACAGAGAGCCAGTCCTCTTCTAGCCAAGAGTCAGCTCCTGTGTCCATGCAGGTATCTGTGGAGCGTCTCATGACAGAGACCCCCCCCAACAGCTGCACTCCCCGTGGCGGAGCGCGTGGAGGAACCCCTGATGCAGTGGGAGCAAGGAGAGGGCACTTCCACCAGAGACCAACCCACATCCACACCCAGCTCCACCTCCAGAGAAAGCAGGCAGAAAGCCAGACCGGAGGGGCAGATCCACACTGTCCTGCTGGAGATCAGGGACACCACCAAAAGCAGCGTAGATCTCCTCTCTCAGCTGGTACACACCGACATACCATCCTCAAACCGCAAGCCCTTCCTCACCTACGTCAACCAGACCCTCATGGACATGTCCAAATCCCAGTACCAGGTGATAAAGGAGAGGATCACCGGTCTTCTTCACAACCCTCCAGGCCCAGATGAACCTGCTCTGACCCAGTCCAGGTCTACTCCTCCACCCCAGGTGATGTCACTGCCCTTCCAAGGCTTTCAACAGCCCCTCACCTGCCAAGGCCACGGCTACCAGGAGTTCCAACAGCACAGGCAGCCCTTCCCAGTCCAGGCACAGGTTCATCGTATGCCACCGATGCCACTGATGCCACCGATGCCATCGATGCCAAAGATGCCACCAATGCCACAGATGCCACCCACGCCACAGATGCCACCCACACCACAGATGCCACCCATGCCACAGATGCCACCCATGCCTCACCTCACTCCATGCCACCGATGCCACAGACGCCACCGATGCCACCGATGCCACAGACCCCACAGATGCCATCAATGCCACAGATGCCACCAACGCCTCACTTCACTCAGCTGCAGACCAGACAACCCCACTACACTCCTCCTTCCTCCACCCCACAGCCAAGCCCGGCTTCAGAACATCTGTCATCGGTCTTGGGAATGACACCCCATGTCATGGAGGAAGGGGCTCTCAACATCACAGGACTGAGTCAGCTCTCTGAGAGCTTCCTCCATACGCCATCCCCTGTTGTCCTCTCAGGACCAGGCACTCCAATGGCACCTCAGACCAGCACTCCAGCCACTGCCACCTCCACAGCACCTGAACCTGCTCCAACCCAGTCCAGGTCTGCTCCTCCACCCCAGGTGATGTCATTGCCCTTCCAAGGCTTTCCACAGGCCCTCACCTACCAAGGCCACGGCTACCAGGAGTTCCAACAGCACAGGCAGCCCTTCCCAGTCCAGGCACAAGTTCATCGTATGCCACCAGTGCCACCGATGCCACCGATGCCACAGATGCCATCGATGCCACAGATGCCACCGACGCCACAGATGCCACCCATGCCTCACCTCGCTCAGCTGCAGACCAGACACCCCACTACACTCCTCCTTCCTCCACCCCAAAGCCAAGCCTGGCCTCAGAACATCTGTCATTGGTCTTGGGACTGATACCCCATGTCCTGGAGGAAGGGGCTCTCAACTTCACAGGACTGAGTCAGCTCTCTGAGAGCTTCCTCCACACACCATCCCCTGTTGTCCTCTCGGGGCCAGGCACCCCAATGGCACCTCAGACCACCACTCCAGCCACTGCCACCTCCACAGCACCTGGACCCTTCACCCCTGAGAACATGGGCATGCCTCAGAGTGACTGAGAAGAGTGACAGAGACTGGGTTGCTACCTGTTGACTTTATCTTTACTTGGGACACTTTTCTTGGGTCATTTTGCTTTTACAGTTTGTTATTAATAAAGGTTATCTTTGCTTCACACACTTGCTTCAGTTCTTTTAGTAAATAAAGTCTTGGTGGAAACTTTTAGAAATGGTTTAAGCCTTTGCATGCTTGTGGGATGGATAAGGATAACAGTGGGATGGACAGGGATACCTTTGGAATAGGTAATAGCTGTGGGATGCGTTAGGATAGCAGTGGGATGGGCAGGGATACCTGTGGGATGGGTAATAGCTGTGGGATGGGCAGGGATACCTGTGGGATGGGTAATAGCTGTGGGATAGATAAACTTCCAGTGCAAGCATAGGGGAACTGTATGGTCCACCCTCCCAGGTGCCACACCTGTGGCCCTTTATTATCAATAACAATGTAATCATTCATCAACACATTTCAACATAAACACAACTCTTTATTAAATGCCCTTTATTAAATTCATTGTAGGGCCACTCAACATACATGGCACAATCTCATCAGTGTGATGAGATAGGCTGAAGGAAGCATCCATTAAGCATCTACCATCCTTTCTTGCCACTCCACTGCTCCAGCTGGGGAGTTGCACCAGTGTTTCAGGAGGTTGCATTGCTTCTTCCCTCCACGTGAAGCTCTGTTGGGCCTTGCACATCCACAGTGTTGATCAGGTTTCGCCCTTGCCCCCATTCACCAGGCTCCATGTCCCCATTGCCTTGTTGGAGGTCCACGAGCCTGTTCTGCAACACTGGGTAGCGGGTGCGCATGAGATTGTGCAGGATGCAGCAAGCTTCCACAATGTTCCTCACCATCTCTGGGCGATGCTGCATGGCGGTGAGAAGTACCTGGAACCTGTTGGACAGGATGCCAAAGGCGTTCTCCACCACCCGCCTTGCCCTGGACAGCCTGTAGTTGAAGATCCTCTCTTCACGGGTGAGGCATCTGGAGGTGTAGGGCTTCATGAGGTAGGTTCTGAGGGAGAAGGCATCATCCCCCACGATGAAGTAGGGCACATGGAAGCCCATGATGAGGTTGTGTTCCAGCCCCTCCTTGAGGTCACTGGCGTTGTATACCTGGGCATCTAAAGCTGACCCATTGCCTGAAGCATCGATGTACATGAACCTGTAGTCAGCATTGACCATGGCGAAGAGGATGATGCTGAAGAAGCCCTTGTAGTTGTGATAAGTGGACCCTGAGTTGTCTGGAGCTTTTCAGGCCACGTGCTTCCCATCTATGGCTCCAACAGTGTGGGGGAAGTTTCACTTCTGATACCACTGTTCTGCAACTTTCTTCCAGCCTTCTTCAGTGGAGGGGCACTGGAGGAGCTCCTCCAGGTATTCTTTGATGATGGCCTGCATCACTTCTCTGACCACAATGCTGATGGTGTTGTGTGGCACCCTCCAGGCATACTGCATGTTCCTGTATGTGGTCCTTGAGGCCAGGTGGCACAGAGTCAGTGCCACCTTCAGCCCAGGGTCCAGGCTGGGCCAGAAGTTGGTGCTCTGCTTGGTCAACCTTGGTCTCAGCCGCTCCACAACTTCATCAAACATGGCTGGCGACATCCTCATGAAGTGATGGAATGCACGAGAGTCTTCGTTCCTCAGCTCCACCATCAGCTTGTTATATAGTATGTACTCGGCTCTTCTCGCGATCCATCTTCGGACCCAGAAACTTCTTGGATGTCTCCTTTTCTTCACGTAGAACAGGTGAAAGTGCCTGTAGATGGCTTTGCACTATTGTAGAATGATGGTGGCTACCAAAAGCAGTGTGTGACGATCCATGGTGGAGATGACTGGATGCTGTGGAAAAGCAAGAGCAAGATCAAGGCTGAAGAGGTCTGCACAGCAGGGCTGCTGGACTGAAAGTGAGATCCAGGTGATTTCTCCCCCTTTTTATTGGAAATATCATTTTTCTCCTTGGTGTCCTTCTGCATCCTCTAGACATCCTGCAGACATCCTAAATATCCGAGATACATCCCCCATACGAACATTTATATGCGAGCTGCATCCGCTTTCATCCTTTCTACATCCGTGCTACTAAGGCTGTGTGTCCGTTCCACGTCCGTTTCGCTTCCTCCCTGTTTCCATTTTCCGCTGGAGTGAATGCGAGTTGCGTGGATGCGCAGCAAATGCCTAGTGGATATAGCGGATGCTTAACAAATGACGACGGACGTATAACGGATGTTCCCATATGTGTAGCAGATGTAGAACAGACGCGTTGGATACTCCATCCGCTCAAAAAGTTTTGTGCAGCTCAAAACTTTTTGAGTGGGTGAAATCTCAATAGACGGATGCTGGACAGATAAAGAGTATGAAAAATGTATGCAGTGAGTACAGAACGGATGCATCGTGTTAACCAACGGATGGCAAGTGTTTCTCTCCATTTTATATCCTCTTTCCATCCATTGGTGCAGTGTGACATGGGCTTTATGTACACATAATGCAAAATGAAATGTAACCAAACATGCCTCAATGGTCAACATGTTCAGTTCACTTCCATATACCTCACAACAGGGCAGGCCTCAGCAGGTGACTCGATTCAAGTTTGGCAAGGCATATTTATTAAATTTATGTTGTCATCCAACTCATATGTGTGACATATTACAGTAGTACCCAATAGGGCAATGCTCTTTTATTATGTAATATTATCCACATAATTTCTTAAATGTCAGCAGAGAAGGTAGAAATAGGGAGAATGAGATGTATTGCAATGTGATATTTCTTAGTATTTAGTATTTATTTGATTTGTCAATCACTTACAAGATACAGGTATAAGAATAAATATAGTTTTGAACACATGAGATAGATACATAAGAAAAAAAAAAAACAATAGGACAGGGACAGGGACAGGGAAGGGGGTGAGATCAATTGTAGACAGTCTTAAGTTTAAAGTTTGGGGTTTGGAGAAGAAACCATAGAGTCAGGTAGAGTATTCCAAACATTGACCACTCTGTTGCTGAAGTCGTATTTTCTGCAGTCAAGTTTGGTGTAGTTAATCTTGAGTTTGTATCTCTTATATGCTCTTATATTGTTATGATTGAAGCTGAAGTATTCATTTGCATGTAGGACATTGCAATGTATGATTTTCTATACTATATTTAGATAGGACCAGAGGCAGCATAGTTTTAGGTTTTCTAGGTCCAAAGTTTCAAGTCTGGTGGCATAAGGTGTCCTACAATGAGTAGAGGAGCAGAGAACTCTTCTTTTGAAATATTTCTGGACTTTTTCAATTGTGTTAATATCAGATACATGATATGGGTTCCAGACTGATGGGCTGTATTCAAATATAGGTCTAGCAAATGTTTTTTTGCATAAATGTTATGCTCTAGTTAGTAGTGTGATATTACCAGAGAAGAAGCTACATAGGATTAGATTAGGAACTCTTAATGCCTTTTTGGCTATGTAGTTACAGTGGGCTCTAGCACTTAGATCATTTGAGATGAGTACTCCAAGGTTCTTGACAAAGTTTGGATCCTCAACAAGGTCTTGACTATATAGCTTGTATTTTATTTTCTGTTTTTTTTCTGCCAATATGTAAAGCCCATGTCACACTGGCCAACGGATGCAAAAGGACACAGTGGACGAGCAAAATGTTCCATCTGTTGTTATTCGCTCTCAAAAGGGGCAAAAATTTGCATAACTGGAGCGGATAACACGGACGCGGGGAGGACGCAGGGCGGATGCAAAGCGGATGTGGAACGGAAGCCCAGCGGATGGAAGCGGATGGGAGCGGATGGGAGTGGATGGCACATCCGCAGGGCTTCCGGGGGGCCTCAGCGAATCGGACGCGGAACAGAAAGAACGGATGCAGAGCGGATGCACAGTGGATGAAGTAGATGCAGAGCAGAAGCCTAGCGGATGCACAGCAGAAGCCTAATGGATGCCTGGCGTTAATTGCGCATGCGGGGAGGATGCATTGCATCAGCCCCATGGATATAACGGAAGCAGCTTGGAAGCAGGTCGTCATTCAGAGGAAAGACCTACTGCCGGACACATCGACTGCCTTGCCTGCCCTGCCTGCATGTCTGCCTGCCAGCCTTGCTGCCAGCCTTGCTACCAGCCTTGCTGCCTGCCTTGCTGCCAGCCTCCCTGCCAGCCTTGCTGCCAGCCTGCCTGCAAGCCTTTCTGCCAGCCGGTCTGCCTGCCAGCCTTGCTGCCTGCCTTCCTG
>BLBF01000022.1:20949534-21017080 GCA_015471245.1 Laticauda colubrina | reverse complement strand
CTGCCAGCCTTGTTGCCTGCCTCCCTGCAAGCCTTCCTGCCTGCCTTGGTGCCAGTCTCCCTGCCAGCCTTCCTGTCAGCCTTGGTTCCTGCCAGCCTCCCTGCCAGCCAGCAACCCCACAACCATGTAGAAGCACAGCAAGCCTCAGCAATCTGCTGCCAGCCCTGGCAAGAGGGACAGGGCTACCATCCTGCCCCCTGGCCCTCACTCTGGTTCTGCTGGGGCTTCTGCAGCACGGGCTCGCTCTTCTGGGGCTGGCGCTTCTGCTTCTTCTGCTTCTGGATGAGCTGATGACAAGCACTCCAGCACCAGCCACCTCCACAGCACCTGCACCTTTCACCCGTGAGACTGAGCGACCAAGAGGAGTGCCAGAGACTCATTTTTGTCTTATAGCTTGTTGTTAATAAAATCTATTTATGATTCACACACTTGCTTCATTTCTTTTTTTTAATAAAGTCTTGCTGGAAACTTTTAGAAATGGTTTAAGCCTTTGCATGCTTGTGGGATGGGTTAATATAGCAGTGGGATGGGTTAGCATAGCAGTGGGATGGATTAGGATACCTGTGGAATGGGTAATAGCTGTGGGATGGATTAGGATAGCAGTGGGATAGATAAACCTCCAGTGCAAGCATAGTGGGACTGTATGGTCCACCCTCCCAGGTGCCACACCTACGGCCCTATATTATCAATAATAATGTAATAATTATCCACACATGTCAACATAAACACAACTCTTGATTAAACGCCCTGTTCATTGTAGGCCAACCAAACATACATGGCCCAATCTCATCCGTGTGATGAGACAGGCTGAAGGAAGCATCCATTAAGCATCTACCATCCTGTCTTGCCACTCCACTGCTCCAGCTGGGGAGTTGCACCATTGTCTCAGGAGGTTGCTCTGCTTCTTCACTTCATTTGAGGCTCTGGTGGGGCCTTGCACATCCTCAGTGTCGATCAGGTTTCGCCCTTGCCTCCATTCACCAGGCTCCATGTCCCCATTGCCTTGTTCATGAGCCTGTTCTGCAAGACTGGGTAGCGTGGGCGCATGAGATTGTGCAGGATGCAGCAAGCTTCCATGATCCTCCTCACAGTCTCTGGGCAATGCTGCATGGTGGTGAGAAGTACCTGGAACCTGTTGGCCAGGATGCCAAAGGCGTTCTCCACCACCCGCCTTGCCCTGGACAGCCTGTAGTTGAAGATCCTCTCTTCGGTGAGGAGTCTCCTCTCCACGGGTGAGGAGTCTGGAGGTGTAGGGCTTCATGAGGTAGGTTCTGAGGGAGAAGGAATCATCCCCCATGATGGAGTAGGGCACATGTTGTGTGTCGTTGGGCAGGGGATCTGGATCTGGGAAGCCCACGATGAGGTTGCGTTCCAGCTCCTCCTTGAGGTGACTGGCGTTGTATACCTGGGCATCTGAAGATGAGCCGTTGCATGAAGCATCGATGTACATGAACTTGTAGTCAGCATCGACCATGGCGAAGAGGATGATGCTGAAGAAGCCCTTGGAGTTGAAATAAGTGGACCCCGAGTTGGCTGGAGATTTGCAGGCCATGTGCTTGCCATCTATGGCTCCAACGGTGTGTGGTAAGTTCCACTTCTGATACCACTGCTCTGCAACTTTCTTCCATCCTTCTTCAGTGGAGGAGTACTGGAGGAGCTCCTTCTTGTATTCTTCGATGATGGCCTGTACCACTTCTCTGACCACAATGCTGATGGTGTTGGATGGCACCCTCCAGCCGTACTGCATGCTCCTATAGGAGGTCCCTGAGGCCAGGTGGCACAGGGTGAGTGCCACCTTGAGCCCAGGTTCCAGGCTGGGCTGGAAGCTGGTGTTTGCCTTGGTAAACCTGGGTGTCAGGCACTGCACAACTTCGTCAAACATGGCTGGAGGCATCCTCATGAAGTTCTGGAATGCCCGAGTGTCTTCGTTCCTGAGTTCCACCATCAGCTTGTTGTACAGTCCGTCCTCTGCTCTTCTGGTGAACCATCTTCGGACCCAGACTCTTTTTGGGTGGCTCCTTTTCTTCTCGCAGTAGTGTTCACAGAGCCTGAAGATGGCTTCGCACTGTTGCAGAACGATGCTGGCTGCCGAAATGACTTTGTTACAATCCACAGTGGACATGACTGGATGCTGTGGAAGAGGAAGAGGCAGATGAAGGCTGCAGAAGTCTGCACCACTGGGCTGCTGTTCTGAAAGTGAGATGCAGGCGAGTTGCTCCCCCTTTTTATAGGCAGTATAGGTTTTCCGCTAGGCATCCTCTAGGCATCCTCTAGGCATCGTCTCGGCGTCCTCTAGACATCCTTAATATCCGAGATAGGTCCCCTCTGCTAACATTTTTTCCATTTTAAACGCTTTGTTTCCATTCTGCATCCGTTCTGCATCCGTTCTGCATCCGTTCTGCATCCGTTCTGCATCCGTTCTGCATCCGTTCCACTTCCTCCCCACGTCCGGGCGGATGGAGTTGCGCAGATGCGTAGCGGATGCCTAGCGGATATAGCAGATGTGTAACGGATGCGTAATGGATGCGTAACAGATGCGTAGCGGATGCCTAGTGGATGCAGAATGGATGAACTGGATACATTTTCAACTCAAAAGTTTTAGGCAGCCCAAAACTTTTGGAGTGGATGAAACGTCCATAAACGGATGCTGGATGGATAAAGAGGAAGCCAAACTGAGGCAGTGAGTACATCGCGTTTTCAAAAGGATGGCAAGGTTTTTTGTTCGTTTTACATCCTCTTTGCATCCGTTGGTTCAGTGTGACATGGGCTTAAGACAGAACATTTATTTGTTGAGATTTGAAGTTGCCATTTGAATGACCATTCTGATATATAGTCAAGGTCTTTTTGGAGGGTAGTAGTATTGTCTGTGGTGCTGAATAGCTTTATATCATCAGTGAAGAGAATACAATTGCTCTTAATATGATCACAGGGGTCATTTATGTAAAGTATGAAGAGCGTTGGTCCTAAAACACTGCCTTGTAGGACACCACTGTTGACAGGTACAGAATTTGTTAGTACGCTCCCAATTTTGACCATTTGTTGTCTCTATTTTTGACTATTTGCTGTATTCTCGAAAATATTTGGGATAACAATGAGCTATATCCACAATGAAATAATAAATTGTGTTCAAGGAGAAAATGACAGGAAAATTAGACTTAAAAACAAAGGAAAATCTAAATAATGAATATGGACTACTTCAGGTCTGCGGGGAGTGGGAAATCCTTATGGGTATGTATACAGCAACTGATCAGGGCAGTTATCAAGCCCAGGAAAAGATGCAGATCATCAGTAGCTTCTGATTGGTTCTATATCTATATCCACACAGGCTGAGAATTAAATTCAATTGTCCATTTATTTTTCAGACTTCAGTATACTTGCATTGTGAAAATAATCTAAACCTGATCTTACTTGCCTCAATATTATTATTATTATTATTATTATTATTATTATTATTATTATTTTGCTAGTTTGTTGTCTTTACTTATTTTGGAGATTTTTTCTGTGCAAATTTCTGACATTTTATATTAGTCCTAAAATGGCCTTTCCAAAGCTTTTAATCTTTCTTCATGGATGTTAGAGCTACTCCTCCTTCCCTTATGCTTATGGCAAGTGACACTGAAGTATAGCATAATAACAATGATGTAATTAAAAAAACTCACTCTGAATCTTGCTTACATTTTGCTTTCTCACCCTCCCCTTGGAAAAGAAGAAATGCAAGATATAAAACCAAAAGATACTGTAAGGTCAGTGATAGATGATCAGATTAGTCCAAGTCTAACTCCTAGTGAAATGTTGGTGGGACATGCTATTCCATGGATGGATAGATGTACCTTGAGGTCTTGATGGCGTAGCAAAGAAAGACTTTTCCTTGCATGGTATGTCACAGTTTCCTGCTGTGTAACAAGTTGCATCTTCTTTGGTGATGACGTTTTTGAACAGGTATAAAAGCAGAAATTTCAGAGGTGAATTCCATATTTTCTTTCATGCTGAAACATCCTAGCAAATGTTCTATGGATAATCATAAAAATCATGAATATTTTTAAAAGTCATTTAAAAAGAGGTAAACAGAAGAGAAATTTCAAAATAAATAACTGAGAATCTTAGAAATGTAGGACACATTAGTATATTTTCTAGCATCCCAACTTGTACTAGAAAACCAAATTTGCAAAACAAAAAAATGAAAAAGCCATAATAAATAATGTTATGCTGTTTGGGGAACCAGGGACAGTAAAATAGACAGTTTTATTATTTTACTAATATTCTGAAAATTGTTCTAAAATATTTATGAGTGAGTGCCACATAACAGATTTCTTAAGTGCGGAAATTAAGCCAAGCAACTGATGGTGGGGGAGTGGAATTTGGAGCAATTTCCTTATCTTATATGAAAGAAATGAAGTTTTAGCAAAAGTTGGAGGATTAGTTCTTTCCAATTATTGATAGTTCCAGATAGTGTCCTAGGAAGATTCCCAAAGTACAATGACTAGAGGAGTAGGGAACTCTTCTTGTGAATTATTTCTGGACTTTTTCAATTGTGTTAATATCAGATACATGATATGGGTTCCAGACTGATGGGCTGTATTCAAATATAGGTCTAGCAAATGTTTTGTAATGTATGCTCTAGTTAGTAGTGTGATATTACCAGAGAAGAAGCTACATAGGATTAGATTAAGAACTCTTAATGCCTTTTTGGCTATGTAGTTACAGTGAGCTCTAGCACTTAGATTATTTAAGATGAGTACTCCAAGTTCCTTGACAAAGTTTGGATCCTCAACAAGGTCTTGACTATATAGCTTGTATTTTATTTTCTGATTTTTTTCTGCCAATATGTAAGACAGAGCATTTATTTGTTGAGATTTGAAGTTGCCATTTGACTGACCATTCTGACACATAGTCAAGGTCTTTTTGTAGGGTGGCAGTATTGTCTGTGGTGTAGAATAGCTTTACATCACCAGCAAAGAGAACACAGTTGCTCTTAATATGATCACAGAGGTCATTTATGTAGAGCATGAAAAGAGTTGGTCCGAAAACACTGCCTTGGGGGACACCACAGTGGACAGGTATAGAATTTGATAGGATGCTCTCAATTTCGACCATTTGTTGTCTGTTTGACAGGAATGCTTCTATCCAGTTATGTAGGTGTCCAGTGAGACCATAACATTTTAGTTTTAGTAGTAATTTGTCATGTACCACTGAATCAAAGGCTTTACAGAAGTCTATGTAGATTGCATCTATTGTTTTGCCATGATTGAATTGTGTAGTCCATATGTTTTTGCAGTGTAAGAGCTGCAGATTACAGGATAGTTTTTTCTGAAACCAAATTGTTTATTGGAGAGTAGGTTGTTTGTCTCTAAGTGGAGGATAATGGATTGGTTAATAATTGATTCCATGACTTTACAGGTGACACAGTATAAGGAGATTGGTCTGTAATTTTCAACTAGGCTGGGGATGACTGTGGCTTGTGATCATAGTTTTGGCAAGGAGCTGGTTCTGAAAGATTTTTAAAGGTTATGCTTAGAGATTCGGCTATGGCAGTGGATAGCTTTTTTAAGAAGTAGGCACATATTCTGCCCGGTCCAATAGAGAGGGATGGTTTTAGATTGTGCAGTGCTTTTTCAACAATGTCTTCTGTAAAATCGATATGTATTAGATCATTATTAGGAAGTACTGGGCTTGATCCATTGCTGTTTATAAATACTGAGCCAAAGTATGTGTTAAAGAGGTTTGTTTTGATGGTGTCATCGTTGCAGTCTTTGCCATTAGGTCCTTTCAGGGGTGGGATGGACCTTGAGTCTTTTAGTTTGTTGTTTACAAAATTTTAGAAAGCATGGGTGGAATTGGTGCATAGAAGGTTTTCCTCTTGTTTAATGTGATTATTGGTGAATTCAGCCTTTATGTGGTGCCATAAATTTTTGTATCAACTTTTGAAGTTGGCAACGTGACCAGATTTGTTTTTCCGCCAAAGCGATCTCTTTTTGGATTGAAGCTTCCTTATTGTTATGGGAAATCTGTTTTTCCTGGATTTGGGAGTTGTTATTGGTACATATAGTTTGATGGCACCTTTGATTTGTTGTTTGTTGCTTTTTTCAGCCTGAAGCCTTTCATGATATTTTCCTCTCCATTGTCACAGCACTGGGTTGCAAGGAGGGGGAAACATTAGGCGCTCATACGCATACGCACACGTGCATGGATTGGAGAGGTGAGCTGAGAGTCATGCAGAAGTCCATCAGGCATAGATGCAACAACAGGGGAAGAAGATCAAAATGGGAAGCCTCTGCCCACTTTCAAAAAAACCTGCAGAACTTCCCTTTTTTGTCCACCTTCCCCTCCATTGCCTCCATGCCTAATGCCAAAGGACAGTTCTGCTTCCAACCCCTCCCCATTGCAATGTCAGAAACTGCACACCATCACTGTTTGCTTTCCGCTCCTCCCCCCCCAGAGCCATTGCGGCTTGTGTAATAATCCTATTATTACTACATAGTAATAGGCTTGTGTAGTAATCCTATGATTACTACTGCCTATGGCATGCTGGCAAGCAGAAGCCCCCTGGGTTCCCCATGCCCTCTCCTTCCTACCTCTTTCTACCTCCATGCACAGGTAGTGGTGTTACTTTCCCACATGGGGATGGGATGATCCCAGAGAAAGGCCAGCATGGGGCATGGAGGCATCAGCCCCACTTGTGGCCAGACTGAAATGCTGCTGCCTCAGCCCTATCCCCTGGGTGTGAGTGCAGGAGGCTGGGCTGGGAATGCATCCTGGGTGAAGAGCAGTGCTCAGCAAGCAGTCCCCAGGGACGCCAGGTCCTGCACACTTGCCACCTCCTGTGTGCATGCCCAGAGAGCGGGGCCAAGGCAACACTACAGATCTAAGGCTGGGCCTGAGTGAGGAACCAGAGAGCAGCCTGGGTGCAGGCATAACTCTAGGCCAGAAGCCAAGGCAAGATAAGAAGTGGCTGGGAGAGGCCAGGTGGGGTGGGGCAGGGCCAGCCAATGGCATGATTTTCTGGTTCTCTGAACTGCACAGAATCATAACAGGGGGTTTGCCCAAACCGGTCCAAACCGGTAGAATCCCACCCCTGGGCAGCCAGATTCACTTAACAACCATGTTACTAACTTAACAAATGGAGTGATTCACATAACAAATGAGGTAAGAAAGGTCATAAAATGGAGCAAATCTCATTTAACAGTTGTCTCAATTAGCAACAGAAATTTTGGGGCTCAGTTGTAGTCTTAAGTTGTGACTACCAATATTCCCTATTTTGACTATCTATAATTCTGGTCTTTTTAAACATATGTTTCTATAATGATATATAAAGTAATATATCATGGCCTAGAACTAGAATAACTTTTGATTGATGCAATGGTGTTTGAGCATTGTGCAGCAATTATAGTATGTATATGATCACTGTTATTCATTGTGAACATATGTCAGGAATAATTGAATAGGAGGCATGAGCATCTGAGTATCAGCATTTTTGTACTTTGGTTTTTCATTTTTTTTCCTTGAATAGGAAAAGCAAGTGGAGACATTAAATGGTTAGGTTTCTTAAGGAATGAGAGACCAAAATCCAAACATATTCCCATTAAAAATTTATCTGGATCATATTGAGAGTCTCATTTTATAGCCTGGATTTAGAGAAATGGGCCACTTTATTATAGCTAGCATGTTTACTTCCATTTTTATCTTTTTTTTTCTCTGAAAACTGTAGTAACCCTGATGGTGACATTATGACACATGAATGTTCATGAGAACAGGAATCTAACCTGCACAAACATTACTGAAACAAGTTTACAACTATAATGTAAAGAAGATTTATGAAGGAAGTACATGACAGGAATAGACAAAGTCTGGCTCATCTCTAGGTATTGTATATCCTATTAGAAGAAGAAGAAGAAGAAAACAAGGTGCACATGTACCTGAAAACAAAGCAGAAAGAAGGACCCTGAGCATAACAATTTTATGTAGCAAGAGCAGGCAGAGAAATCAAGCATACCAGATTGCTCTTTCTGAATGACCAAAATGGAATTTTAAAGCTTTTCTTGGGGGAGGAGAGGGATTTACCTTTTCCCCATCTTTGTCTACATTTAAAAATATTTATTTATTTGATTTGTCAATTGCTTACAAGATAATAGGTATAAGTATAAACATGAGTAAGAATACAGTAAATAGGTATGAATAAATGGGGGCAATAGGACAGGGATGGTAGGCATGATTCTGCACTTATGCACACCCCTTACAGACCTCTTATGAATGGGGTGAGGTCAATAGTGGATAGTTTAAGATTAAAGGAGTGGAGGTTTGAGGATGTAACAACAGAGTCAGGTAGCGTATTCCAGGTATTGACCACTCTGTTGCTGAAGTTGTACTTTCTGCAATCAAGTTTGGAGCAGTTTACATTAAGTTTGTATCTGCTGTGTGCTCTTGTATTGTTGCGGTTGAAGCTGAAGTACTCGTTGACTGGTAGGACATTGTAGCAGATAATTTTGTGTACTACGCTTAAGTCCAACCATAGGCAACAAAGTTCAAGACTGTCAAAGGCCAAAATTTAAAGCCTGGTGATAGAGGGAATTTTGTTGCAAGCAGAGGAGTGTAGTACATTTCTCATGAAATACTTCTAGACTCGCTCAATTGTATTAATGTCTGATATACAGTGTGGATTCCAGACAGATGAGCTGTATTCAAGTATTGGTCTAGCAATGGTTTTGTATGCCCTAGTTAGCAATTCAATATTACCAGAAGAGAAGCTTCAAAAATTTACAACTCTTAATGCCTTTTTGGCAACGCTGTTAAAGAGAGAGCTCTGGCATTTAGGTCATTTGATATGAGTACTCCAAAGTCCTTGAAAGAGTGTGGGTCATCAGCGAGGTCACATCCGCCTAGCTTGTATTTGGTGTTCTGATTTTTTTTTTACCAATGTGTAGGACAGAGCTTTTGTTGATCAAGATTTGGAGTTGCCAATTGTTTGATCATTCAGGCACATAATCAAGGTCTCTTTGAAGGAAATTAGCATTGTCAGTGGTGTTGAATCGTTTTGCGTCATACGCAAAGAGGATGCAGTTGCTTATAAGGGTCGCAAAGGTCATTTATATCGAGTATAAAGAGTGTGGGTCTTAGAAAGCTGCCTTGGGGGACACCGCTGCTAAGTGGAGCAGAGTTTGTTATAGCGCTCCCTATTTTTACTATTTGTTGCTCGCTTGACAGGAGCGCAGTAATCCACTTATGAAGGGATGCCGTAAGAGTTTACTTTTTCGGAAATGTCATAAGAGTTTAGTTTTAACAGTAGTTTGCATTGCATTGTAATTTTTTTCAAAAATGTTATGCTAATCAATACTGTAAAATAATAGGTGTAATCCTACTGTATTCTTACTCTATATATCCTCAGATATATATGTGTACCAAAACAAACAAAAGTGAAATATATCCAGTAATTCAACTTTTGAAGAAGCAATTATTCTGTCACAGCAGCCCATATCTACAATGTTAATACTCAAATATAAGAAGTGGTCTCATAATAATTTAGATCATTAGCTTAATATTTAGGTCTGCAATAGAAGAAAGTCTTTATCAGGTCAATTATTATACAATTTTATAGATAATTGCATTCACACACACACATATTAGTAGACTAAAGAATCAAGGAAACAGATTAAAATTGACAGTCCAGAGAGTAAATGGCATCAGAGGACTAAATATATTCAGCATGATGTAACTTTCCAGTTTTACTTCTGTAAAAGTGCCAAGGAAAGTTACTGGTCTAAATAGCTCAATTTTGTTTACTTTGCAGTGCTGTCCAAAAATTTCATTCAGAAATCCTTTCAACCATGGGCTTCAGGATCTTTGTTTTATCCTGAGATATGAAGAACTGAAGTAGGGAAATTCTATGTATCGACCATGTGCTCTGGTCTCTTTGAGCTTTGTTTATTCTTCTTAATATTATTAGGAACAATTTTAATTGGTTCTTACTTAATTAATACTTCCAAGGTCAGTGCAGTTAAATCACCATGTTTCTCCAACAATATGCCCCCCCAATAGGAAGACCCAGCATGTTACATAGGCATAAAATGAAATTAACACCCCCCCCCCAATTTAGGCCTATTTTAAAACATGCAAAATGGGGGGAAGGGCGGGGGAGACTTGCCGTTAGGAGTGCCTGAGGGCAGCCATGCCTTGCCACCAGCCACTCCTAACAGGAGATCATGGCAGAGTGCAGACAGCTCCCTACTCCCGCCAAGCACCTTTGTTGCAGACCCCAGACCTTTGGCGCCCGCTGATGTTGCTTTCCTTTCTGCCCATGTCACCACTGCATTTGGAGTTGCTGCTTCCACATTTGGAGCACCGCCGCCATTTGGAGCACATTTGGAATGCCGCCATTTGGAGCACCACTGCTGTGCTTGGAGCTGATTCTACTGCGTTTGGAGTGCTATCACCATTTGGAGCACCACTGCCACGTTTGGAGTGTGTTTGGAGTAGTGGCAGTGCTCCAAATGGCAGCAGTGCTCCAAACATGGAAGCGGTGGTGCTACTCCAAATGTAGAAGCGGCAGCTCCAAACATGGTGGTGGTGCTCCAAATGGCAGCGGTACTCCAAACACGGACATGTCAGCTCCAAATGTGGTGGTGGTGCCCCAAATGCTGAAGTGGCAGCTCCAAGCATGGTGGTGGTGCTCCAAATGGCAGCAGCGCTCCAAACACACTCCAAACAATGGCAATGCCCCAAATGCAGAATGGCAACTCCAAAAGCAGTGGGCGCTGAAGGTCTCAGGTCTGCAGCAAAGGTGCTTGGCAGGAGTAGGGAGCTCTCCATGATCCACCACGATCACCCATTAGGAGCGACTGGTGGCAAGGCATAGTTTCCCGCAGGCACTCTAGGCGAGGATGCAAGGGCAGGAAGTCACCCCCAAAATGATGGCCTAGCCATTTTTGGGTGGCTCAAAAAAAAAAAAAAAAAAAAAGACCTGGCCTTATTTTGTGAAAAACACTCTAGCAATATATTGCTACCATTATTGCTCCGTTCTTAAAGTATGATTGAAAAAAGGTACATGAAGAACACAACACAAAATGTCTCACAGTAGAATTGAGAGACAGATATTTTAAGGGAATATATACATGGATTATATTTTGCTCAATAAAATGAAAATGGACCATGTCATTTTGACACAAAGTAGTGAGAAAGTGGCTTTATTTAAAAGTGAGTCATACATTGAAAGATTTTAGGATGTTGGTCTATAACAGAGATAAGGTTTGAATGGCCTTTATACATCATTATTCTGGTTTCATTTTACATTTTAGCCCTCAAACCTTCTTTCTCCCTTTTTTTGTCCCTAGGCTATGCTCACATAAACACCTGTTCAGCCACCCACAAATATGCCAGATTCATTCTTTGATATATGATGGGACAAGCATGTTAACTTTCATAACTGCTCTTACAAATAAAGGGTACCTCTAGCTACAAACTTTGTTTCATGTGTTCACCATTGCCCCATTTTATTATATAAATTCTGTTAAAATTATATATTTTTAAGTTACAGATACATGGCCTAATTTAAGAAGAGAAAAATAAAACAGTTGTTGACAACTTTGGGTGTTCTCTTCAAATACTGACTTAGCTTTTTTTTTTTTGCTGACAATCAGAACTAGTTAAGTATTTCTTAAAGAAAAGTTGGACTAATTGTCTCTGATAAGAACGAGCCTTGACAAGGCTGCCAAGAACACTAGATAAAGTTACTAAGAAATATTTCAAACACAAAGAGTCTCCAAACAACAATGAAGATATTCTGAACATTCACAAGGCTTCAGTGCAAAAACTTCCTTGCTTCCTGCAACAAACTCCTGTTTCTCAGCTGGCTTTTATCTCTTAAGGGAGGGCCATTACCTTGCAGCCTTACTTCTGAGTCACCCATGCTGCTGCAGCTGCTCTTTCCTTCAAGAAGTCCTGCGTGCACACGCACTGGGCACAGGCTCCTTGGGGACCTCTTCATCACTGCTGCCAGCCTCCACAATCTCCGAAGGCAACATTCCACTCCCTGATGGTCCTGGCCCGATCCCTTCATCATACGCAGGTTCTTCATCTGAGGCCTCGCTCCCCGAGGCCTCAGCCATCTGCACCTGCTGCCAGCGAACCACAACAGGTTAATTCTATGTAACCAATTTTACTCAAATGTATTGATTAAAATGAGATTGGACAATGAATATAATTTCCCAAATTTTACAATTTGGGAAAAATGTTATCTCAGGTTATCAATTCATTAAAGGTAAGGTAAAGTTTAAGGTTCCCCTTGCACATACGTGCTAGTCCTTTCTGACTCTAGGGGGCAGTGCTCATCTCTGTTACAAAGCCAAAGAGCCAGCACTGTCCATGGTCCTGTGGCTGGCATGACTTAAATGCTGAAGGCACATAGAACACTGTTACCTTCCCACCAAAGTGGTCCCTATTTTTCTACTTGCATTTTTACATGCTTTCAAACTACTCGGTTGGCAGAAGCTGAGACAAGTAACGGGAGCTCGTTATGCTGCACTAGGGATATATTCATGACTATTGCTGAAACATGAAAAATGAATTGTTAAGCAAACCAATTTGAAAAATTGTAAAAGAAAAGTTCAAACTCTCATTTGTATAAATCACACAAGTATGTTTATTACACAGTGCAGTAATGATTAGATTGCTTTGCAATCATAACCTATCTATGATACTTTTTTAGCCTATTCTACAGTAAAAAGAAAAAATATTTTTTATTAGATTTAAAATAAAAAATGCATCCTTAAGAGAAATCTATGCTGATAAACTCTGGAGGGCAAGATGTTCCAGAGGTTTGATGGCAGAGAAGGCTCTTTTCCTGGACCCTATCAGGCCGACATAGCCCACAGCATGCCTCCTCTGTCAGCTATCTAGACATAATGGATCAATTAAATGACAACCTCTCCCCTTGAAATAAATTTTAAAAATGTAAAGATGCATGCATATTTCCCTCAGATAATCAAAATGTATTTTTATCTATTTCTTATTTTTATTGCAACATTGGGACCTCACTGGAATGTTTAGGAACTGATCCATTACTTTCAACTGACTCATTAAACTCCAGTTCATATCTGAATTTACAAGAATAGAATTCCTGATTCATAACTCCCAGTGAAATGTATTTCATGTCTCACTTTTGGTTATTCAGATAGACCAGTGGTGGGATTCAAATTTTTTTACTACTGGTTCTGTGGGCGTGGTTTGGTGGTCATGGCAGAGGAAGGATACTGTAAAATCTACAGTCAGAGGTGGTAATTTGCCAGTTCTCTGAATTACTCAAAATTTCCGCTACCTGTTCTTCAGAACTGGTCAGAACCTGCTGAATACCACCTCTGAGATAGACTCAGTTTTATTTCATAAGGCATAGAGAAGGTGGTTAGACAGGTAATATATAATATACGGCTTAGTTGTTTTCAGCTTTTGATTTCTTGGCATTCTCTCTAAAGATCTATATTATTTGCTAGCAGTCATCCTTACTTCCATGTTTTACATTCAGTTTTTAATACATATTCCTTTAAAAATAGATCTCAATCCTAAACTTTCCATTCAGTGATGTGCAGGAATCTCCTATTTTACTTGATTTATTGCACATTTAATAACACTTTTAGGAGTTCTCATCCATATAGAGAAGTATAATCTATTGACTAAATTTCCTGAAATCCAAGGGGCATATTTTATTACGCTCACCTTCACCTTAAGATCAAAAATTGCATTCCTCCTATATCAATGTTTTCAAATTAGTTAGGATCAGTTCAAAGATAGATAATACTTTTATTCATTACTCCATCTTCTGGAAGAGAAAGTTGCCAGCAAAATCTTAATATAGACATTGTGTCCAGACGTAATTTTTACAGCAAAGGTGTTGAATTTTTAAAATTGTTTTATATGGTTTATTGTTTGCCTAACCATTTTCTTGCAAGGGCTAAATGGTGTAGTATTGGAATTACCAATATTTATTGATCTGATTGAATTTTGCATTCAAACAGAAGCCATCTGTCAGGAGAGGAGCATTAGGTTCAAGTTTTAATGGCCTCCATGGCTCCAATTGAATTTTATTGAATGATACTTGGACCAATGAATTCAGTGCAATACTGAAAAACATATAAAAATATTAAATCATTTGATGTCATATCAAAGAATTTTTAGTGGTGGTGTGAAGGTACTCATGAAAATCCACCTGGGATTAAGTTGGTCTGAGTTAATTTTTTGATAACTCTTATCTCAACTAATTGTTTAAATCTTTATTGATCTGTGCCAAATGTTTCTTTCTGTAACAATGGCCTTAACAATATTGCCCATTTTAAAAATGAATAAGATTGAGGAATTTATTCTGGTCAGCTTCTGTGATTAATTTTTTTTTTCCTTTAGAAGAACTGTAGGATAAAATCTATAGATGTGAAAAAAAGCTAAACCAATCCATTCTTCTTTGCCAAAATCTCTGTTGGGATGGAACACTCACTTTCCTCTTGGATAAAAATAAACTTTTAGAAAAGCAGGTATTGCAATAAAATACGACTCTCATTTGCTTTCAAATGTTAGTAATTATAAAAATAAATTTAGCTGTTAGCTGTTTTTAAAAACAAAAATTTTTCATTTAAGAATAATAGCTTTATATTGAATTTAACAACCTACTTGGATTTGAGTTACATTAACTATTGGTATACAGCATTTAAAAATCATGAGTTTAACTGTTCATCTGAACAAGTTGTGTGTTCCGTGTAATGTTTATATATATACGTGTGTGTGTGTGTGTGTGTGTGTGTGTGTATTTAGGGTACACGATGTTTATATTTTGTTCTGAATATGTCTGACTTATGAGCTGTTCACAAATCTTTAATCAATGATAAAATTAGAAACTAAATAACATAACAATATAAATATCGATATGAAATAAATTGTTCATTACCTAAAATACAAATCTAAATATTTCTGTTAAAGAACCTTGAAAAATCAATAAAACATTTTATATTATGAGTAAGAGAATCTGTATCACTGGGAGCTTTTAGCACTTACTGATGTTTCTTATCATTATGAATGAAATTAAATGTCCTGTAAATATTTATCTTGGTTTTTCCCCCCCAAAAAAATGGTACATTCAGTGATATTTATTAAACTGAACATTCAACACAGTTTTATTATTGTGATTCTAAACCAGCATACCAATCAATGTATTTAATTGAATATCATTTTTATTAAGGTAAAGCAGGAATCTGTCTGGATTTTATTGCATGGTGTTTTTACAATTTGTTAATTTTTATACATACATGAATTACATTCATTGGAGAGAAAGGAATTCAAAGTAAGCAGGCAGATAGTGGGGAAAACACATTGAAAGAAATGTCTGCTATTTGCCTAGTGTGCTTGGGGCTGGAAGCAAACAACTGATGTATTCATCATTGTGTGCTTGATCACTCTCTTTTTTTAAATCAATTTTTTATTGTTTTATATCATACATTTTTATATTGAGCAGTATGCTCTCTAAGCATCCAAGGTGTTAACTTACAAACATCATGATCTTCATTATGATCATATATAAACAGATATGGTAACATCAATTATATTATAAAATATATCTTCCATTATAGTACCAATTATATCACCATCAGAATGTACTCCTCCTCCTCTCGTGTCGCTACACTTTTCCCAGCCACTGTAGAACACTGTTGGTGTAGGTTGGTGTAGCGTGGTAGAAGGATTCGCAGGTAAACAGATACCTGACAGGGGCCGCGACATGAACGCTCCTTCTATGGCCCCCAGAATGTACTCATTTGTTTTTCTTTCTACGATAAACCATATTTCACCTAATTCCACTCCTTTAACCTCAGTATCTGTCATTTAACCATTTATAAAATAGTTCCCATGTTATGAAGTAGTTCAAATCTTCTTTTCCTTTAATTTTTAGGGCTAACCTATCTATCTTTATACATTCCAGATTTTTTTTGATTATAATATTGTCTGTAGGGATTTCTGGTTTTTTCCAACATTGTGCATATGCAATCCTAGCTTCTGTTAGGATGTGTAGAACCAAATATGTGTTCCCCATATTGTAATTTCCTGGAATCATGTCCAGCAAAAATGTCTCAGGTTTCAGATCTATTTGTTGTCTTTTGTTTTTTTTTAATAAAAAATTTATTAGATTTTTTTTATACATCTTCAAGTGAGCAGTGTGATTCCAGGTTACAACATACATTCATAGACATAATTATATTTACAGCTTTCTTATCTAGTTTCATATCAAATCATTATCTATTCCATTGATCTTTAAATAAAATTTCACTTCATATTTTCCATTCATTAATCCAGTAACAAGACCATTTCATCCTAGAACATATTTTCCACTCTTTATTCCCTATTATGTTCATTTCTAGCTTACCATCTATTTTAAGGCCCAGTCCCACTGGCCGAAGGATGCAAGACATATGCATAAAGGACACAGTGGACGAGCAAAATTTTGGGGGTGGCTCCATCTGTTGTCATCTGCTCCAAAAAGTGGTGAAAATTTGCATAAACAGAATGGAAAAGAACGGAAAAGAATGGAAAAGAATGGATGTGGGTAGTATGTAGGGGGGATGTTAAACAGATGTTCATAGGAAGCCTAGCGGATGAAAGCGGATGGAAGAGGATGACACCTCCAAAGGGGTTCCGGGGGATAATTGTGAAGTGGACACATAGCAGATGAAGCGGGTTCCGGGGGATAATTGTGAAGTGGACACATAGCAGATGAAGCAGACGTATGCCTAAAGGAAAGAAAGGGGATGCCGCGCGGATGTATATAGGATGCAAACCGTTCACTGCTCATCCTTTCTATTTCCGTGCTACTAACAATGTATAGACATTCCATGTACCTTTTCTTTCTTGCCTCTTTCTGTTTTCAGCTGCAGCAGATGTGAGTTGCGAGGATGCCCAGAGGATGCAGAGAGGATACAGCAGACGTTTAACAGATGATAAACAGACATAGAATGTTTGTTGCTCGTATGTCACGGATGTACATCGTACATGGCGAAAAGTTCATCCGTTCACAAAGTTTTGTGCAGCTCAAAACTTCTTGCGCAGATGAAATCGCAGTGGATGGATGCTCGATGGATAGAGCGTATTAAACACGTATGCAATGAGTACACAATGGATGCATAGCATTTTCTAATGGATGGCAAGCTTTTTTTAACATTTTACATCCTCTTTGCATCCGTAAGTGCAGTGGGACCGGGCCTTTATTTTACACATTTTCTTCTTTCACTTTCTCAAAGCTTATGTATAGCAAACAAAAAACAAAAATAAAATTAAACTAATAAATTCAGGATCCACGTGGTATTTTCCCATAATCTACAATGAATCTTACATTTATTCCAGAGATATTCATGTAACCATTTCATATTTCCTCTTTGTTTCCATTTAGCCAAATTTGCCTGTGGAATTTTATTAAATTTTTATTCATCACCTTTTTAATCATAATATGATAATTTCATTGCAAATACTTTATAATATAGACATTTCTCATATATTATATTCTTTGTTTTTCTAATATCCTTTGTATAATCAATTTCATTTTCTATTTCCTATCTAAAATAATATATATAAAAATAAAAAAAACGTATTTCCTCTTTATTTTCATTTAACTAAATTTTACCTATGAAATTATATTTAATTTTCTTTCTTCACTTTTTTAATCATAACATAACAATCTCATGGCAAATACTTTACAGTATAATCATTTATAATTTACCATTTTCTTTGTTTTTCTAATGTCATATGTGTAATAAATCACATTTTATATTTCATATTTAATATAATATATATAAAAATAAAAGGATTTAATAACAATAAAACCATATTAATTTATCTTACTCTATCATCATTTTTCTCATATATAATTATATAATATTCTTATGGTGAGGTCTTATTCCCTTTTAATTCCAATTAAGCTTATTTCTTTATTTTTAAAATTTATTCCCAATAAACTTTAAACTTCAAAACTCCCCAATCTATATTTCTAAAAAAAAAACCAAAATGCATTCCCATGTGGAATTCCCTCTTTATTTTATCTTTAACCATCATCTCTTAGTTTCTCGGACCTATAATTTCTTCTAATTTTAGGCAGTTTTTCCTTTTCTAAGTTTTTCCGTTTTTTTCTCTTAGCTCATCTTTTTTCCCCTATTATTATTTCTGTTTTCCTCTCCAATTCACTTATTTTCCCCACTTCCTCTCCTGATCTCTTTTTTGCAATTTCTGGTTATATAGTTTCTTCTTCTTCTGTTAAATCTTGGAAATATTTTCCCTTTTGTTTACCACATCTATCATCAAAGTCTTAGTTTTAAATCCTTTCGTGTCTTTTTGCAATGACCGTTGTTCTTTTTGCTCTTTTGGGCTGGTTTCCTCATTCTTTAACTCCTCCTTCCTGGATTTTCTTTGTTCTTCTGTGAACTGCATCACCATTTCTAGTTTTTCTGCCAATATATTCCATAGTTCCATGCTTTCTTTTATTATTCCCCTCATGTTTTGCAGTTCCGATCTAAGTTCCTTGCACATTTCATTCATTTTATTTATTCAATTTAGTTATTCTATATTTTATTAAAAGCCAGCGTCTTCTATTTTAATCTTTACCAAAAGTATCCATTTATCAAAGTTTCTCTTGTTAATCCTTCTGTTTCCTGATCACAATCACAATCACAATCACCAAATAGTCCCAAAATACTATCTTCCCTTGTCCCTTTGCTGTAATCTTTAATTACAGTAATTTTATATAAATCTGTAATTTTGTGCTTTATATTTTGTTTTGTCTGTTTTATCTGTTTTGTTGTTATATTATAGTTTTTTTTATTTCATTTCCCATTCATGCATTTATTAGACCAGTAGTTTTCCATAAAATCATAAGGAAAAAGTTCCTTTAACCATTAGGTGGTGCTCTTATGTTTCACTTTCACCTTCCACTTTTTAAAGTTTTTTTCCACTTGTATTAATTCCACTCATTTTCAATCATTAGATATTTTATCTTTTAAAGGTAGTCAATTCCAATAAACCCAGAATTCTAATCAATGCTGTTAGGAATGATCGTCACCTAACAGTTGGGTTGGCAATATATAAACTGGGACAGTCATTTAATACTGTTGTATCTTTAAGAGAATGTTGTAAGTGTGATTGGCTGAGGTTCCTCCAACAGCCATAAGATGGAGCCAGAAACCTGGTTTGTTTTCTTCTTGCATTTTCCATTTTGCCTTTTGTCTGAACGTCATTCTGCTCAAATTTCTGTGAGTCTTGCAACTATTCGCAAACTCCATTTACTGAACTTTATTTATGATACTGGTAAAGAAAAGGACTTCATTTTTGGATTATCCCTAGACTGATTGTTTTGAATACTAACTGCTTTAACCATGTATGATTTGGATTGTTTGTTGGACTTTATTTACCCATTTACTGGAAGTAAAACTTACATTTTACTATTCAGTGTATCTGTGTGCTGGTTGTGTGTTATTCATCACCACTCTCACTATGTTTTCCTGAGTGCACTCATTTTCCTAATGGGGAATACCTCAACAAATGCCTAATTAATGCCAATTTCTGTATAATATTACAAATTTAATTTCTGATTCTGTTATTTTTAAAAACGTTTTTTCTCAATAATATCACTTCCATTTCAGTCCTTTTGTAGTCCAATTTTATTTAGTTTATAATTTTCCTCTTACTTTCCAATCACCGCTTCTACAATCTTAAACAAGGGCTCTTTCTTTCTATTTCTCGGGGTTGCCTTGAAAAAATCCAAAATATTTTGCCTGATCACACACCGCTCACCACTTCACTGCTCCAGCACAAACTTAATTTCGGGATAGCTTCCCATCAGTTTGTGAGTTAATAAGTAATTGTATATCCTCTTTATTAATTTTTGGTCTGTCCCCATTAATATCTGGTTCAGCTCATTTGGTTCATTATAAAACCCATATTCCTGCCTGTCTTTTTGTATCTGGATTGTATTTGTAACTGTGACCACTATGAGAGGTCCATCCTTAACCTTTTTAATTTTTGGTTTGTTTTTAGTTCTCCCCTTTCATTTAATAAGTCCTTATATATTATAATTTTATCCATATTTATGACATTGGGATATATACATGTTTCCATTATAGATAACCACCTTGGCACTTTCAAATAGTGTTGTTTAATTTTGGTCCATGCCAGCAATAGTGAATTTCTAATGTGATGCCTCTGGAAGTAGCCCTGTATCTTACCCTTCTCATAACATAAGAAGGCATGCCATCCCAGTTGCAGATCATGATCTTCAAATGTTAATAGCCTTATACTTCTCAGATTGACCCACTCTTTCACCCATGAAAGTGCCAATATTTAGTAATATAACTCCCAATCTGGAAAACTAAAACCTCCTCTGTTTTTAAGACTTTGTAACAGTATCTCACCTTTTTCCCTTGCCATACAAATTTTAAAATCAACTTGTTTAGGTCTTCAAAATATTTTGTCCCCAATTTTACTGGAATCATCAAAAACAAATATAATAATCTCAGCAGGATGTTCATCTTAATTGTGGCTATTCTCCCCAATCGGGACAGTTGCAGGTTTTGCCAGTTTTGCATATCTGTTTTAATTTGTGCTTTCAGTATCATAATTGTCTTCTTTTAGAATTACACATCTTGCTGAAATTGGATTCCTAAGTATTTAACTTTTTTTAACAATTTGCATATTCATTATTCTTGTAAATTCTCTTTTGTTTATCTGTAAAAATGTAAACCAATAATTTTCTTTTCTCTTTGTTTATTTTCAAACCTGCAGCTGCCCCATATTCTTCTATCTTTGTAATTAATTTAGGTCCTATTTCCTGTGGGTCTTCTAAATAAACACCAAAGCATCAGCAAAAGCTTATAACTTATATTCCTCCTTCTTCATTTTCATACCCTTTATTTCATTATCTTATCGGACATTTCTGTCTAATATCTCTAAGTCAATATGAATAACAATGGAAATAACTTTGCCTTGTGCCTTTTATGTTAAAATTCTCAGTCTTGTCACCATTCATAATCACCTTTGCTGTTTGTCTATGATATAGTGTTTTGATCATATTGGTAAATTTTTCTCCAAAGTCCATATATTCTAATTGTGCAAACATAAACTGCCAACTCAATTATCCAACAGTTTTTGTGCATCAAGAAAAATCACGGCCATCTGTTTCCCCAAATGTGTCTCATAATATTCCAATGTATTCAGGATTGTCCGCATGATATTTTTGATTTGCCTGTTAGGTAGGAAGCCATTCTGTTCCATGTGAATGAAGTTATTTAAAAATCTTTTCAATCTTTCTGCAATTATTGAGGTATAGATTTTGTAATCCACATTTAACTATGATATCAGTCTGTAATTTTTTTTATTTGTTGCAAATCAGAATCTTCCTTAGGTGCCAATGTTATTATTGCCTTGGTCCATGTTTTAGGGATCTTTGCTTCCAACAATGCTTCATTATAGGTGTCCAATATGTATGGGCCTAAGATCTCTTGTAAGTGTTTATAAAATTCTGCTGGTAGCCCATCTGGTCCTGATGTCTTGCTATTTTTTTTGCCTCTTAATTAATTCCATCACTATAATTTTTTATTTAACATTATTTATACTTCATCTGGTACTTTTGGTGGGTTGACTTCTTCCATATATTGTTCAATTCTATTTTCTGATATGTTTTCTTTACTAAATAGTTTTTCATAAAATTCTTTTATTATTTTTTGTTGTCTTCATTTTCATGTCAGATTGTACCCATCTCATCTCATAGCTTTTGTATCAATTTCTTTTCTTTCTCTTTTTTGAGTCAAAATGCCAACCATCTCCCTAGCTTGTTTGCATTTTCAAATAAATTTTGTTTAGCTGCCTTAATTTTTTGTGACAGTTCCTTTTTCTCTAAAATATTTAATTCATGTTTTACTAGTTCCATTTGATTTTTGCACATTTCTTTTTTGCAGATCTTCCTATAGTTCCAGTTCTAATCTTTTATATTTTTCTTCTAATTCCTTTCTTCTCTCCTTCTATCCCCATTTATTCCATGTTATATAGGAAATCGCTAACCCTCTGAAATATTTTTAGTATTTATTTGACTTGTCAATCACTTAAAAGATACAGGTATAAGAATAAATATAGTTTTGAACACATGAGATAGATACTTATTAAAAAAATAAAATAAAAAACAATTAGGACAGGGACAGTAGGCACGATTGGTGTGCTTATGCATGCCCCTACAGGCCTCTTAGGAAGGGGGTGAGGTCAATAGTAGACAGTCTAAGATTAAAGTTTTTGGGGTTTGGAGAAGAAACCACAGAGTCAGGTAGAGATTTCCAAACATTGACCACTCGGTTGAATGAAGTTGTATTTTCTGCAGCCAAGTTTGGTGCAGTTAAACTTGAGTTTGTATCTATTGTGTGCTCTTGTATTGTTATGATTGAAGCTGAAGTATTCATTTGCAGGTAGGACGTTGCAAAGTATGATTTTATATACTACATTTAGAATGGATTGGACATGGCGTAGTTCTAGTTTTCTAGGTCTAGAGTTTTTCTAGATGTAGTTCTAGCTTTTTCTATGTCTAGTGATGGCCTAAGATATTCTACAATGAGTAGAGGAACAAAGAACTCTTCTTGTGAAATATTTCTGGACTTTTTCAATTGTGTTAATATGAGATACATGATGGGGGTTCCAGACTGATGAGCTGTATTCAACTATAGGTCTATCAACTGTTTTGTATGTTGTTATAGTCCATATGTTTTTGCAGTGTAAGAGTTGCAGATGACAGGATAGTTTTTTTCTGAAACCAAATTGTTCATTAGAGAGTAGGTTTTTTGTCTCTCAGTGGAGGATAATGGATTGGTTAACAATTGATTCCATGACTTTATGGGTGATGCAGAATAAGGAGATTAGTTTGTAAGTTTCAACTAGGCTGGGGTCTCCCTTTTTCAAGATGGGGATGACCATGGCTTGTGACCATAGTTTTGGCAAGGAGCTGGTTCTGAAAGATTTTTCAAAGATTATGCTTAGAGATTCGGCTATGGCAGTGGATAGCTTTTTTAAGAAGTAGGCACATATTCTGCCCGGTCCAATAGATAGGGATGATTTTAGGTTGCGCAGTGCTTTTTCAACAATGTCTTCTGTAAAATCGATATGTATTAGATCATTATAGTTGTCTGTGGTTCAAGTACTGGGCTTGATCCATTGCTGTTTATAAATACTGAGCCAAAGTATGTGTTAAAGAGGTTTGCTTTGATGGTGTCATCGTTGTTGCAGTCTTTGCCATTAGGTCCTTTCAGGGGTGGGATGTACCTTGAATCTTTTAGTTTGTTGTTTACAAAATTTTAGAAAGCGTGGGTGGAATTGGTGCATAGAAGGTTTTCCTCTTGTTTAATGTGATAATTGGTGCATTTAGTCTTTATCTGGTGGCATCAATTTTTGTATTGACTTTTGAAATTGGCAACATGACCAGATTTGTTTTTCCGCCAAAGTGATCTCTTTTTGGATTGAAGCTTCCCTATTGTTATGGGTAATCTGTTTTTCCTGGATTTGGGAGTTGTTATTGGTACATATAGTTTGATGGCACTTTTGATTTCTAGTAAGAATATGTTGTAATGGTCTTCAACAGTATTTTATCCAGTGAATAGAAGTTGCCAATCAAGAGATAAGAGATTGTTGTCTACAAGATCATAGTTGCCTTATTTGAAGTTATAATTGGGGATCCTGTCATTATGATGATTTTTGTGTGGACGTATGTTGAGACAAAAGTCAATCATGTTGTGGTCACTGTTGGGAAAGGGTTCTTTAATTTGTATTCTGTAAATTGAATTCAAATTATTGCAGAAGATGAGATCGAGGCAGTTGTTAAGTCTAGTATTGTTGGTTACTAGTTTATAGTTATTGGTTATAGTCCCAGATTTGTTTCAGCACTGTAGAAGGTTGCATGTATGGGTTCAGTTGTACATTCGTTTAGGGTCCAGTTAATATGAGTTAGATTGAAGTCACCAAGAAAGATAAAAGCGTGTGGGCAGGATGCTGCCCCTGTTAGTAGTGTATTTAGCTTGTTTACATGTTCAATGTCATCATCAGGCATAACATAACAAGAACATAATCAGGCATAATATAATAAGAACAAAACTGTGATATTTAAGATCAGTTCACAGATAATGGTCTCAGGAAGAGCAAGCTCTTGGGTAACTTGGATGTTTTTTAGATGTAAGGACTTTTTATACAAGATAACAACACCACCTCCTCTATGGATTTCATGATCGGACCGGTAAACATGATAGTCTCTTACTGAGTTAATGGAGTCAGGGAGAGATGCGTTGAACCAAATATGATGTCGAATTTAGCCATATTTAGTAAGAGGAGAAATTCAGGTACTTTATTTACAAGGCTTCTTGCATTGAGTAGCTTGCATTTAAGGCCAGTTGTGGTTGGAGTAGAGGAGGTTAAAGATGTGCATGAATAGTTTTGAGTGATGATTGATTGGATGGGGTAGGGTTAGATGCAGAGTTGTGGATTGTGTGACTTTCTTTTGATGCAATCAACATAACCTAAGTTCAAAGCATACAGAATGCATATGAAAGTAACTCAGGTTCTCCCCCACCCAGTTACTCCTTAAAGGCCCTGTCACACTGCCCAACGGATGCAAAATGGATGTAAAAAGGACACAACCGACGAGCAAAATGTTCCATCCGTTGTTATCTGCTCTCAAAAGAGGCAAAAATTTGCATAACCGGAGTGGATAACACGGAAAGGAACGGACACGGGGAGGACGCAGAGCGGATGAAAAGCGGATGCGGAACGGAAGCCCAGCGGATGGAAGCGGATAGGAGTGGATGGCACATCCGCAAGGCTTCCGGGGGACCTCAGCAAAGCGGACGCGGAACGGATACAGCGGATGCACAGCGGATGAAGCTCAGCGTTAACTGCGGATGCGGGGGGGGTGCACTGCGGAAGCCACATGGATATAAATGGAAGCAGCTCGCACGTGGCCAGCAATCGGAGGAAAGACCTGCTGCTGGATACATCGAGTCCTTGCCTGCCCTGCCTGCATGCCTGCCTGCCAGCCTTGCTGCCAGCCTTCCTGCCAGCCTCCCTGTCAGCCTTGCTCTCTGCCTGCCTGCCAGCCTTGCTGCCAGCCTGCCTTCCAGCCTCCCTGCCAGCCAGTCTGCCTGCCAGCCTTGGTGCTTGCCTGACTGCCTGCCTTCCTGTAAGCCTTCCTGCCAGGCTTCCTGCCAGCCTGACTGCCAGCCTGACTGCAAGCCTTGGTGACTGCCTGCCTGCCAGGCTTCCTGCCAGCCTTGGTGCAAGCCTCCCTGCCAGCCTTGGTGCCTGCAAGCCTCCCTGCCAGCCAGTCTGCCTGCCAGCCTTGGTGCCTGCCTGCCTTCCTGCCAGGCTTCCTGCCAGGCTTCCTCCCAGCCTTCCTGCCAGCCTTCCTGCCAGCCTTGGTGCCTGCCAGCCTTCCTGCCAGCCTTGGTGCCTGCCAGCCTCCCTGCCAGCCAGCAACCCCACAACCATGGGGAAGAAGCAAAAGCCTCAGCAACCTGCCGCCATCCCTGGCAAGAGGGAAAGGGCCACCCTCCCATCCCCTGTCCCTGACTCTGCTTCTGCTGGCGCTTCTGCTGCTCGGGCTCGCTCTTCTGGTGCTGGAGCTTCTGCTGAAGCTGCTCCTGGCGGTGGTGCTTCTGCTGGTGCTTACTCTGCTGAAGCTGCTCCTGGTCCTGCTGGTCCTGCTGGTCCTGCTGGTTCTGTTCGTGCTCCTGGACTTGCTCGTCCTGCTCATCCTGCTCGTGCTCCTGGTCTTGCTCCTGGTCCTGCTTGTCCTGCTCATGCTCCTGGTCCTGCTCGTGCTGGTGCTGCTGCTGGTGCTGCTGGTGCTCTGGTGCTGCTGCTGCTGCTGCTGCTGATGATGATGATGATGATGATGATGATCCTGCTGCTGCTGCTGCTGATGATGATGATGCTGGTGGTGTGGAGGAGCAGCCCCTACTACCTGGGAGCCCCTCTGATGAGGGCCCATCTGGTCCTGCCAAAGGGAGGAAGAGGCGTATGCGACAACGGGAGAGGAGGCAATACTATATTAAGGAGGAACACGAGGATGAGGTGCTGGAGTGGCTGACAGAGAATGACTATCTGTGGTGGAAGGGACACCGGCTGTACAGGGACACCAAAAGGAAGCAGGCTGCTTGGAGAGAGAGGGCGGAGAGTATGGGTTACACTTCGGAGGTGCTCCTCGGCTGGTGGAAGCACATGCACACCTGGTACAGGAAGCTGCACCTGAAGAAATCTGGCCAGGCCACGGTTAAGCTGACGGACAGAGAGACCTACGTCATGGCCAGGTGCAGTTCCTGGAGGGTGAGATCCACCACCAAGGAGCACCAGGAGCCCCTCTCACTACCCTCTCTCTCCGGCAGCCTGCTGAGATCCAGTCCTCTTCCAGCCGAGAGTCAGTCCCTGTCTCCAGGCAGGTTTCTGTGGAGCGTGCCACGGCGGAGAACCCGCAGACAGGTGTTGCAACCGTGGTGGAGCGCATGGAGGACTCCCTGGTGCGGTAGGAGAAAGGAGACGTCGCGTCCACCACAGCCGTAGGTGCATCCACCACCCCCAGCTCCACCTCCACAGAAAGGCTGAGAGCCAGACAGCAGGAGGGGCAGAGCCACACTGTCCTGCTGGAGATCAGGGACACCATCCGCACCAGCATAGATCTCCTCTCTCAGCTGGTCCCCATTGACTACTCATCCTCCAACCACAAGCCCTTCCTCACGTATGTCAACCAGACCCTCAGAAACATGGAGGAACCCCAGTACCAGGTGGTGAAGGACCGGATCACCGAGCTGCTTCACAACCCTCCAGATCCAGAGGAACTTGCTCCCACCCAGTCCAGGTCTGCTCCTCCACCCCAGGAGATGTCCCTCCCATTCCAAGGCTTCCCACAGCCCCTCACCTGCCAGGGCTACGGCTACAAGGAGGTCCAGCAGCACAGTCAGCAGCCCTTCCCAGTCCAGGCACAGAGTCATTGGGCGACACTGTTGCCACCGGTTCCACTGATGCCACCCATGCCACCCACGCCAATGATGCCACCAACGACAGCGATGCCACCCACGCCAGTCCTCATCCAGCTGCAGACCAGACAGCCCCACTACACTACTCCTTCCTCTACCCAACAGCCAAGCCCGGCCTCAGTACATCTGTAATCAGTACTGGGGCTGACACCCCATGGCATGGAGGAATGACCTCTCAGCATCTGGGTCTGAGCCATCTGTCCGAGAGCTTTCTCAACACACCGTCACCTGTTGTCCTCTCGGGGCCAGGCACCCCAGTGGTGCTTCAGACCAGCACTGCAGCAGCACCCACCTCCACAGCACCTGGACCCTTCACCCCTGAGACTGGGCACACCTCCGAGTGACTGTGAAGACTGCCAGAGACTGGGTGTGGATTTTATTTGGACATTTGACTTGGGTCATTTTTCTTTTACAGCTTGTTGTTCAATACAGTTTATCTTTGATTCACACACTTGCTTCATTTTTTTTTTAAATAAAGTCTTGGTGGAAACTTTTAGAATTAGTTTAAGCCTTTGCATGCTTGTGGGATGGGTTAAGATAGCAGTGGGGTGGGGAGGGATACCTTTGGGATGGGTAATAGCTATGGGGATAGATAAACCTCCGGTGTAAGCATAGTGGGACTGTATGGTCCACCCTCCCAGGTGCCACACCTATGACACTTTATTATCAATAACAATGTAATCATTGATCCACACATGTCAACACAAACACAACTCTTTATTAAACGCCCTGTTCATTGTATGCCCACCCAACATACATGGCCCAATCTCATCAGTGTGATGAGACAGGCTGAAGGAAGCACCCATTAGTCATCTATCATCCTGTCTTGCCACTCCACTGCTCCAGCTGGGGAGTTGCACCAGTGCCTCAGGAGGTTGCGCTGCTTCTTCCCTTCACGTGAGGCTCTGTTGGGGCCTTGCACATCCTCAGTGTCTATCAGGTTTCGCCCTTGCCTCCATTCCCCATGCTCCATGTCCCCATTGCCTTGTTGGAGGTCCACGAGCCTGTTCTGCAAGACTGGGTAGCGGGTGCACATGAGATTGTGCAGGATGCAGCAAGCTTCCACGATCCTCCTCACGGTCTCTGGGTGATGCTGCATGGTGGTGAGAAATACCTGGAACCTGTTGGCCAGGATGCCAAAGGCGTTCTCCACCACCCGCCTTGCCCTGGACAGCCTGTAGTTGAAGATCCTCTCTTCACGGGTGAGGAGTCTGGAAGGGTAGGGCTTCATGAGGTAGGTTCTGAGGGAGAAGGCGTCATCCCCCACGATGAAGTAGGGCACATCTTGTGTGTCGTTGGGCAGGGGGTCTGGATCTGGGAAGCCCATGATGAGGTTGCCTTCCAGCCCCTCCTTGAGGTCACTGGCGTTGTATACCTGGGCATCTGAAGAAGACCCATTGCCTGAAGCATCGATGTACATGAACTTGTAGTCAGCATCGACCATGGTGAAGAGGATGATGCTGATGAAGCCCTTGTAGTTGAAATAAGTGGACCCTGACTTGGCTGGAGCTTTGCAGGCCGCATGCTTGCCATCTATGGCTCCAACTGTGTGGGGGAAGTTCCACTTCTGATACCACTGCTTGCAACTTTCTTCCAGCCTTCTTCAGTGGAGGGGCACAGGAGGAGCTCCTCCTTGTATTCTTCAATGATGGCCTGCACCACTTCTCTGACCACAATGCTGATGGTGTTGTGTGGCACCATCCAGCCGTACTGCATGCTCCTGTAGGTGGTCCCTGAGGCCAGGTGGCACAGAGTGAGTGCCACCTTGAGCCCAGGTTCCAGGCTGGGCCAGAAGTTGGTGTTTGCCTTGGTCAACCTGGGTGTCAGCCGCTGCACAACTTCGTCAAACATGGCTGGAGGCATCCTCATGAAGTTTTGGAATGCCCGAGTGTCTTCGTTCCTGAACTCCACCATCAGCTTGTTGTACAGTCCATCCTCTGCTCTTCTCCTGATCCATCTTCAGACCCAGACACTTCTTGGCTGCCTCTTTTTCTTCCCGTAGTAGATTTCACAGAGCCTGTAGATGGCTTCGCACTGTTGCAGAATGATGGTGGCTGCCAAAAGGACTGTGTTACGATGCACAGTGGACATGACTGGATGCTGTGGAAGAGGAAGAGTCAGATGAAGGCTGCAGAGGTCTGCACAGCTGGGCTGCTGGTCTGAAAGTGAGATGCAGGTGAGTTGCTCCCCCTTTTTATAGGCAGTATAGGTGTCCCTTTGCATCCTCTAGGTATCCTCTAGGCATCCTTAATATCTGAGATAGGTCCCCTCTGCGAACCTTTTTTCCATTTTAAATGCTTTGTTTCCATGCTGCATCCGCTAGGCATCCGTTCTGCATCCATTCCGGTTCCGTTCCGCTTCCTCCCTGCATCCGAGCGGATTCGAGTTGCGCGGATGCAGAACGGATGCCTAGCGGATATAGCAGATGCGTAACGGATGCCTAGTGGATGCCTAGCGGATGCCTAGCGGATGCAGAACGGATGAATTGGATACATTTTCCGCTCAAAAGTTTTGAGCAGCTCAAAACTTTCTGAGCGGATGAAACGTCAATAAACGGATGCTGGACGGATAGAGAGGAAGCAAAATGGAGGCAGTGAGTAAGTACGGATACATCGCGTTAACCAACGGATGGCAAGCTTTTTTGTCTGTTTTACATCCTCTTTGCATCCATTGGTGCAATGTGACAGGGGATTAAGGTATTCCTTTTCTTCCTCTTGATGATCAGCTGTTCCAATGATCAGCTGTATTGGGATCCCCCTTGCTGTCTTACTGGTCACCCAAGAGGCTTCCCTGAGGCTCTGGAGGTAAAAAGAGGCATAGGAAGGTGCTGTGTCCCCCCTGCACTCATTTTTTTGGCTTCCTGAGCCACAGGGAACCGTCCTGGGAGCAAAAACGCCCCCCCAGGAGGCTTCCCTGAGGCCCAGGAGGCCAAAAATTGGAGCACAATTGGGGGTGCTGCAAAAAATAAAAAGAAGGAGCCATGTCACCAAGTCACAAGGCCACTCCCACCTAGCCACTCCCACCTAGCCACTCCCACCTAGCCACTCCCACCTTCCCATGCCCACAAGCTGGTAGTAAAAGTATTTGTATCCCAATCTCTGGTTGAAGTCCCCACAATACAAATGCTATCATGTTTTTCTTTCTGTAATTTTCTTATGTAGGTGATCATAGAACATTTCTTGATTAGTATTTGGTGCATATATTACTATTAATAATGTCTGTTTATAATTGATCATTACTTCCACTATCAAAATTCTTCCTTCTTCATATTTATACATTTGTTTTGAGTCTATAGATTTTTTGATGTAAAGGGTTACCCCTCTTTTTTTCCTTTTGTGCCAATGGGTCATATAGCTTCCCCATTTAGGGTTTTCCAATAATTTATAGTGGTCCTTTTTTACATGTACTTCCTGGAGACAAATCAAATCTAAATTCAATTTTTTTAGTTTATTGGGAAAAAATTCATTTTCCTTGCCGAATTCAATCCATTAAAATTGACTGACATTAAGGTGGTTTCTTCTCCTGTCTTTTTACTTGTAAATGTAAAAAACGGTCTCGTGGTTCTGGTGGTTCTTGTACCTCTCTGTTCTTTTGCTCTAGTTTCCTGCCATTCTGTTCTTTCTTTTTTCTCCCTTTTATTTCCTTTTTACAATAATGCTTCCTCTTCATCCATTACCTCTTGGCTCTCACCACCTATTTTCTCTTTCTTCTCCTTCTCTTCCTCCGTTTCAAGGTGTTGTTCACTGAATTCAATTGCCTTATCTATTGAATGCAAACTATATCTTTCTTCATGCCAGGTCACCAGTAAACCTTCAGATATAAGCCTTGATCACTCTCTTGTAATATTTTCCTCTCCAATCTCTCCACTGTACAAGGGAAGAAAAGAAGAGAGAGGCAGAGGCAGAGAAAGAGAGGGGGGGGGGAAGAGAGAGAGAGATTGCAAAGGTGATAAATGCATGACAGATACACTAACAACTTTTGCAAATTGTGTGTAAGATTTGCACCATAAATTTATTCATATGCATTCCTCAAAAAATACTGGGCAAATTTTGCAGATTACATAATGCAGATTACATTACATGTAAAACACTTGTGCATCTGAGTCTTCTTTCTTGTAAGCCTCCTAACAGACAGGAAGCAGCAGGTGAAGCGAGGCAGAATCACATCTGATACCTATACAATTAGCTCAGCAACCCCTCCCCCCAGGCTACGTGCTTTCTCCACTTCTCTTCTCCCTATATGACTGCATCTCAAATGATCCATCTGTTAAAATACTGAAGTTTTCAGATGATCACAACAGTGATTGGTCTCATTTGAGACAACGATGAATCCACATAGAGACAGGAGGTTGTACAACTTGCCTTGTAGTGTAACTGGAACAATCTGGAACTGAATACACTGAAAACCATAGAAATGGTTATAGACTTTAGAAGAAACCCTCCATACAACCACCTCTTACAATACTAGATAACACAGTATCAACAGTAGAGACCTTCAAATTCTATGTTCTATTATATCACATGACCTAAAATGGATACCTAACATCAAAAGCATCATCAAAAAAGCACAACAAAGAATATTCTTTCTCCGCCAACTCAGAAAGCTCAAACTGCCCAAGGAGCTGCTGGTACAGTTCTACAGGAGAATTATTGAGTCTATCATCTGCACCTCTATAACTGTCTGGCTTAGTTCTGCAACTCAACAGGATAGATACAGACTTCAGAGGATAATTAGGACCTGTATACTGCATGAGTCCAAAAGAGGGCTGTGAAAATATTTACAGACCCCTCACATCCCGGACATAAACTGCTTCAACTCCTTCCCTCAACACAAGGCTATAAAACACTGCATACCAGAACAACTAGACATAACAGTTTTTCCCCAAAAACCATCACTCTGCTAAACAAATAATTCTCTGAACACTGCTCAAATATTTACAAAGTCTGCACTACTATTACTGTTAATCTTCTCATCACTCCTTATCACCTCCCCTCCCACTTGTGACTGTATGACTGTAACTTTGTCGCTTGTATCCTTACGATTTACATTGACCATTTCCTAGTATGATTTGATTGCTTATTGTACCGGATGACGATCATTTAAGTGTTGTACCTTACGATTCTTAAGGGCCTGTCACATTGGCCGACGGATGCAAAACATTTGTAAAAAGGACACAGCGGACAAGAAAATGTTCCATCTGTTGTTATCTGCTCTCAAAAGTGCCCCGAATTTGCATAACCAGAGAGGACAACAATGGAAAGGAACGGACGGGGGGAGGACGTAGCCTGGATGTAAAATGGATGCTCTACGGAAGCCTAGAGGATGGAAGCAGATGGGACCAGATGGAACATCTGCAGGGCTTCCGGGGGGAGCACAGCTAAGCGGACGCACAGCGGAAATAGCGGATGCAGAGCGGATGCCGAGCGGATACAGCGGATGCAGAGCGGAAGCCTAGCGGAAGCCTAGCGGATGCCTAGCAGATGCAGAGTGTTCACTGCGCATGTGGGGAGGATGAATTGCGTCAGCCCTGCAGATATAAAGGGAAACAGCTCGCAAGCAGGTCACCATTCAGAGGAAAGACCTGCTGCCAGACACAGCTCCAGCCAGCCAGCCAGCCAACAACCAAGGGGAAGAAGAGGAAGCCCGTGGCATCTGCTGCCAGCCCTGGCAAGAGGGACAGGGCCACCATCCTACCCCCTGGCCCTGACTCTGCTGGTGCTGGTGCTTCTGCTGCTGCTGCTGACTGCTGGTGCTGGGGCTTCTGCTGGTGCTTACTCTGCTGGCGCTGCTCCTGGTCCTGCTGGTCCTGCTGGTGCTCCTGGTGCTCCTGGTGCTCCTGGTGCTCCTGGTCCTGCTGGTGCTGCTGGTGCTCCTGGTGTTCCTGGTGCTTCTGGCCCTGCAGGTGCTTCTAGTCCTGCTGGTGCTGCTGGTGCTGCTGATCCTGGTGCTGCTGGTGCTGCTGCTGGTGCTGCTGGTCCTGCTTTTGCTGCGACTGTTGTTATTGCTGCTGCTGGTGGTGGTGGTGTGGTGGAGCAGCCCCTACAACCTCGAAGCCCCTCTGATGAGGGCCCATATGGCCCTGCCAGAGGGAGCAAGAGGCATACGCGTGAACGGGAGAGGAGGTAATACTCCATTGAAGAGGAACATGAGAAGGAGTTGCTCGAATGGCTGAGGCAGAATGAGTATCTTTGGCGGAGGGGACATGGGCTCTATCGAGACACCAAAAGGAAACAGTCTGTTTGGAGAGAGAAGGCGGAGAGCCTTGGGTTACACTTCAGAGGTGGTCCTCGGCTGGTGGAAGCACATGCACACCTGGTACGGGAAGCTGCACCTCAAGAAATCAGGCCAGGGCACGGTCAAGCTGATGGACTGAGAGTCCTACATGATGGCCAAGTGCAGCTTCTTGGAGGGTGAGGTCCACCACTGAGGAGCAGCCCCTCTGACAACCCTCTCTCTCAGGCAACCCGCAGAGAGCCAGTCCTCTTCTGGCCAAGTCAGCTCCTGTGTCCAGGCAGGTATCTGTGGAGCGTGCCATGACGGAGACCCCCCCGACAGCTGCACTCCCCATGGTGGAGCATGTGGAGGAACCCCTGATGCAGTGTGAGCAAGGAGATGACACTTTCACCAGAGAACCACCCACATCCACCCCCAGCCCCACCTCCACAGAAAGCAGGCAGAGAGGCAGACCGGAGGGGCAGAGCCACACTGTCCTGCTGGAGATCAGGGACACCATCAGAAGCAGCGTAGATCTCTCTCAGCTGGTACACACTGACGTCCCATCCTCCAACCACAAGCCCTTCATAACATATGTCAACCAGACCCTCTTGAACATGTCCGATTCAAATTACCAGGGGATCAAGGACAGGTTCACCGGTCTTCTTCACAACCCTCCAGACCCAGATGAACCAGCTCCCACCCAGTCCAGGTCTGCTCCTCCACCCCAGGTGATGTCACTGCCCTTCCAAGGCTTTCCACAGGCCCTCACCTACCAAGGCTATGGCTACCAAGAGCTCCAGCAACACAGGCAGCCCTTCCCAGTCCAGGCACAGGTACATCGAATGCCACCAGTGCCACTGATGCCACTGATGCCACCAATGCCACCGACGCCACAGATGCCAGCCACGCCACCAATGCCAGCCATGCCACCGATGCCACCCATGCCACAGATGCCACCCATGCCTCACTTCGCTCACCTGCAGACCAGACATCCCCACTACACTGCTCCTTCCTCCATCCCACAGACAAGCCCGGCCTCAGAACATCTGTCTTTGGTATTGGGGCTGAAACCTCATGTCCTGGAGGAAGGGGCACTCAACATCACAGGACTGAGCCAGCTCTCTGAGAGCTTCCTCCACACACCATCCCCTGTTGTCTTCTCAGGGCCAGGCACCCCAATGGTGCCTCAGACCAGCACTCCAGCAGCAGCCATCTCCACAACACCTGGATTCTTCACCCCTGAGACTACGGGCATGCCTCAGAGTGACTGAGAAGAGTGCCAGAGACTGTTGACTTTATCTTTGCTTGGGACACTTGGGTCATTTTTATTTTACAGCTTGTTATTAATAAAGATTACCTTTGCTTCACACACTTGCTTCATTTATTTTATTAAATAAAGTCTTGGTGGAAACTTTTAGAAATGGTTTAAGCCTTTGCATGCTTGTGGGATGGGAAAGGATAGCAGTGGGATGGGCAGGGATAACTTTGGGATGGGTAATAGCTTTGGGATGGGCAGGAATACCTTTGGGATGGGTAATAGCTGTGGGATAGATAAACCTCCAGTGCATGCATAGTGGGACTGTATGGTCCACCCTCCCATGTGCCACACCTTTGGCCCTTTATCATCAATAACAATTTAATCATTGATCCACACATTTCCACATAAAAACAACTCTTTATTAAATGTCCTGTTCACTGTAGGGCCACTCAACATACATGGCCCAATCTCATCAGTGTGATGAGACAGGCTGAAGGAAGCATCCATTAAGCATCTATCATCCTGTTTTGCCACTCCACTGCTCCAGCTGGGGAGTTGCACCATTGTCTCAGGAGGTTGCGCTGCTTCTTCCCTTCACGTGAAGCTCTGTTAGGGCCTTGCACATTGACAGTGTCTATCAGGTTTCGCCCTTGCCTCCATTCACCAGGCTCCATGTCCCCATTGCCTTGTTGGAGGTCCATGAGCCTGTTCTGCAAGAGTGGGTAGCGGGTGCGCATGAGATTGTGCAGGATGCAGCAAGCTTCCATGATCCTCCTCACAGTCTCTGGGCAATGCTGCATGGTGGTGAGAAGTACCTGGAACCTGTTGGCCAGGATGCCAAAGGCGTTCTCCACCACCCGCCTTGCCCTGGACAGCCTGTAGTTGAAGATCCTCTCTTCACGGGTGAGGCATCTGGAAATGTAGGGCTTCATGAGGTAGGTTCTGAGGGAGAAAGCGTCATCCCCCATGATGAAGTAGGGCACATCTTGTGTGTCGTTGGCCAGTGGGTCTGGATCTGGAAATCCCATGATGAGGTTGCCTTCCAGCCCCTCCTTGAGGTGATTGGCATTGTATACCTGGGCATCTGAAGATGAGCCGTTGCCTGAAGCATCAATGTACATGAACTTGTAGTCAGCATTGACCATGGTGAAGAGGACGATGCTGAAGAAGCCCTTGTACTTGTGATAAGTGGACCCTGACTTGGCTGGAGCTTTGCAGGCCACGTGTTTGCCATCGATGGCTCCAAGGGTATGAGGGAAGTTCCACCTCTTATACCACTGCTCTGCAACTTTCTTCCAGCCTTCTTCAGTGGAGGGGCAATGGAGGAGCTCCTTCAGGTATTCTTCGATGATGGCCTGCACCAATTCTCTGAGCACAATGCTGATGGTGTTGTGTGGCACCCTCCAGCCATACTGCATGCTCCTGTACGTGGTCCCTGAGGCCAGGTGTTGCAGAGTCAGTGCCACCTTGAGCCCAGATTCCAGGCTGGGCTGGAAGTTGGTGCTCTGCTTGGTCAACCTGGGTCTCAGCCGCTCCACAACTTCATCAAACATGGCTGGCGGCATCCTCATGAAGTTCTGGAATGCACGAGTGTCTTTGTTCCTCAGCTCCACCATCAGCTTGTTGTACAGTCCATACTCTGCTCATCTGGTGATCCATCTTCGGACCCAGACACTTCTTGGCCACCTCCTTTTCTTTGCGTAGAACAGGTGAAAGGGCCTGTAAATGGCTTTGCACTGTTGTAGAACGATGGTGGCTACCAAAAGGTGTGTGTGATGATCCATGGTGGAGATGACTGGATGCTGTGGAAGAGAAGGATCCAGATGAAGGCTGAAGAGGTCTGCACAGCAGGGCTGCTGGACTGAAAGTGAGATCCAGGTGAGTTCCTCCCCCTTTTTATAGGAAATATAGGTTTTCCACTAGATGTCATTTTGCATCCTCTATACATCCTGCAGACATCCTAAATATCCAAGATAGGTCCCCTATGCAAACGTTTTTTCCATTTTAATGCTTTGTATGTGAGCTGCATCCACTTTCATCCTTTCTCCATCTGTGCTACTAATGCTTTGTGTCCGTTCCCCATCCGTTTCGCTTCCTCTCTGTGTCCGTTTTCCGCTGGAGCAGATTTGAGTTGCGCGGATGCACAGCGGATGCCTAGCGGATATAGCGGACGCCCTATCGCATAAAAACGGAAGTAGAACAGATGTTCCCCATATGTGTTGCGGATGCAGAACGGACGCGTTGGACACATTTTCCGTTCATTTTACATCATCCGTTTGAGCGGATGAAATGTCAGTAGACGGATGCTGGACGGATAGAGAGGATGAAAAACGGATGCAGTGAGTAAAGAACAGAAGCATCACATTAACCAATGGATGGCAAGTGTTTCTCTCTGTTTTAAGTCCCTGTCACACTGCACCAACAGATGCAAAGAGGATGTAAAAGGGACAAAAAAGCTTGCCATCCGTTGGTTAACGCAATGTATCCGTAATGTACTCACTGCCTCTGTTTTGCTCCCTCTCTATCCGTCCACCATCCGTTTATGGACGTTTTATCTGCTCAGAAAGTTTTGAGCTGCTCAAAACATTTGAGCGGAAAATGTATCCAATTCATCCGTTCTGCATCTGCTAGGCATCCGCTAGGCATCCGTTCTACATCCGCTCGGATGCAGGGAGGAAGCGGAACGGACATGGAACGGATGCAGAATGGATGCCTAGCACATGCAGCATGGAAACAAAGCATTTAAAACGGAAAAAACGTTCGCAGAGGGGACCTATCTCAGATGTTAAGGATGTCCAGAGGATGCCTAAGGGATGCCTAGAGGATGCAGAGGGACACCTAGGGGAAAACCTATACTGCCTATAAAAAGGGGGAGCAACTCACCTGCATCTTACTTTCAAACCAGCGGCCCAGCTGTGCAGACCTCTGCAGCCTTCATCTGACTCTTGCTCTTCCACAACATCCAGTCATGTCAACTGTGCATCGTAACACAGTCCTTTTGGCAGCCACCATCGTTCTGCAACAGTGCGAAGCCATCTACAGGCTCTATGAACTCTACTATGGGAAGAAAAGGAGGCAGCCAAGAAGCATCTGGGTCCCAAGATGGATCGGGAGAAGAGCAGAGGATGGACTGTACAACAAGCTGATGGTGGAGCTCAGGAACGAAGACACTCGTGCATTCCAGAACTTCATGAGGATGCCTCCAGCCATGTTTGACGAAGTTGTGCAGCGGCTGACACCCAGGTTGACCAAGGCAAACACCAACTTCTGGCCCAGCCTGGAACCTGGGCTCAAGGTGGCACTCACTCTGCACCACCTGGCCTCAGGGACCTCCTACAAGAGCATGCAGTATGGCTGGAGGGTGGCACACAACACCATCAGCATTGTGGTCAGAGAAGTGGTGCAACCCATCATTGAAGAATACATGGAGGAGCTCCTCCATTGCCCCTCCACTGAAGAAGGATGGAAGAAAGTTGCAGAGGAGTGGTATCAGAGGTGGAACTTCCCTCATACCCTTGGAGCCATCGATGGCAAACACGTGGCCTGCAAAGCTCCACCCAAGTCAGGCTCCACTTATTTCAACTACAAGGGCTTCTTCAGCATCGTCCTCTTCGCCATGGTCAATGCTGACTACAAGTTCATGTACATCGATGCTTCAGGCAATGGCTCATGTTCAGATGCCCAGGTATACAACGCCAGTGACACCAAGGAAGGGCTGGAATGCAACCTCATCGTGGGCTTCCCAGATCCAGACGCCCTGCCCAACGACACGCAAGATGTGCCCTACTTCATCGTGGGGGATGATGCCTTCTCCCTCAGAACCTACCTCATGAAGCCCTACACTTCCAGACTCCTGACCCATGAAGAGAGGATCTTCAGCTACAGGCTGTCCAGGGCAAGGTGGGTGGTGGAGAACGCCTTTGGCATCCTGGCCAAAAGGTTCCAGATACTTCTCACCACCATGAAGCATCACCCAGAGACCATGAAGAGGATCGTGGAAGCTTGCTGCATCCTGCACAATCTCATGCTATCCAGTCTTGCAGAACAGGCTCATGGCCCTTGAACAAGGGACTGGGGACATGGAGCCTGGGGAATGGAGGCAAGGGCAAAACCTGATAGACACTGAGGATGTGCAAGGCCCCAACAGAGCCTCACGTGAAGGGAAGAAACAGCGCAACCTCCTGAAACACTGGTGCAACTCCCCAGCTGGAGCGGTGGAGTGGCAAGACAGGATGATAGATGCTTAATGGATGCTTCCTTCAGCCTGTCTCATCACACTGATGAGATTGGGCCATGTATGTTGGGTGGGCCTACAATGATCAGGGCATTTAATAAAGAGTTGTGTTTTTGTTGACATGTGTGGATGATTATTACATTGTTATTGATCATTAAGGGCCAAAGGTATGGCACCTGGGAGGGTGGACCATACAGTCCCACTATGCTTGCACTGGAGGTTTATCTATCCCCACAGCTATTACCCATCCCAAAGGTATCCCTGCTCATTCCACAGGTATCCCTGCCCACCCCACTGCTATCTTAACCCATCCCACAAGCATGCTTAAACCATTTCTAAAAGTTTCCAGCAAGACTTTATTAAAAAAAAGAAATGAAGCAAGTGTCTGAATCAAAGATAGACTTTATTGAACAGGGTGGCCCTGTCCCTCTTGCCAGGGATGGCAGCAGGTTGCTGAGGCTTTCGCTTCTTCCCCATGGTTGTGGGGTTGCAGGCTGGCAGGGAGGCTGGCAGGCACCAAGGCTGGCAGGAAGCCTGGCAGAAAGCCTGGCAGAAAGCCTGGCAGAAAGCCTGGCAGAAAGCCTTGCAGGATGGCAGGCAGTCAGGCACCAACGCTGGCAGGCAGACTGGCTGGCAGGAAGGCTGGAAGGCAGGCTGGCAGCAAGGCTGGCAGGCAGGCAGAGAGCAAGGCTGGCAGGGAGGCTGGCCAGGAGGCTGGGAGACAGGCTTGGAGGCAGGCTGGCAGGAAGGCTGGCAGCAAGGCTTGCAGCAAGGCTTCCAGGCAGGCATGCAGGCAGGGCAGGCAAGGACTCGATGTATCCGGCAGCAGGTCTTTCCTCTTAATGCTGGCCACGTGCGAGCTGGTTTCCTTTATATCTGCGGGGCTTATGCAATGCATGCCCCCCGCATGCGCAATTAACGCTCGGCATCTGTTCTGCTTCCGCTGTGCATCCGCTAGGCTTCCGCTCTGCATCCACTTCATCCGCTGTGCATCCGCTGGGCTTCCACTCTATCCGCTTCATCCGCTGTGCATCCACTGTATCCGTTCCGCATCTGCTTTGCTGAGGTCCCCCAGAAGCCTAGCGGATGTCCCATCCGCTCCCATCCGCTTCCATCCGCTGGGCTTCTGTTCCGCATTCGCTTTCCATCCGCTCTGCGTCCTCCCCGCGTCCGTTCCTTTCCGTGTTATCCGCTCCGGTTATGCAATTTTTGCCCCTTTTGAGAGCGGATAACAATGGATGGGACATTTTGCTCATCCGTTGTGTCCTTTTTACTAACGTTTTGCATCCGTTGGGCAGTGTGACAGGGCCTTTACATCCTCTTTCCATCCGTTGGTGTCGTGTGACTTGGGCTTTAACTCTTGATGAATGTATCTTTTCTTTTATGTATACTGAGAGCTTTTGCACCAAGACAAATTCCTTGTGTGTCCAATCACACTTGGCCAATAAAGAATTTTATTCTATTCTGTTTCTATTCTGCTACTTTTAACAATTAAGATAAAGAAGGCAACATGAATTCTCTCATAGAATTGTCTAATTTCTTCTCATTTGCAGAAGGGAAAAAAAGTAGCAGTATGTGAAAAATAATGTCTAATGTACAAATCTCTTCAGCAGACAGTCAGCTCATTGGCTTTGCATTTTATTGGCAAAATATGTCATCAGAACATCTCTGCATGTTGTATGCTGGATAACTTATTTTAAATTATCCCTGGCACTTGGTCAACTGTCTGAATTATGACCAAGTTACTGCTAAGATGTAACAAGTGATCCTTGAATATTGTGTTGTTTATATTATCTGTTTTGTGAGGAAAGATAAAAAAGAGGCAAAAGTCCATCTGAACCTTACTAATAGAGGAGAATAATTGTAGCTCAGATTATCACTGATGACATTACCTGGTTTGGGTCATAAAATTCTGCAAGTTAACAAGTAAACTCAGAGTACACCAAGGACCTCTTATCTCTAAATCTTAGTGTAGTTCTAAAGACTCAGGAGAAGTGCTATGCCAGCTGCCAGTTTCAGGAGATTTTTATTTTCAGAAGATTTTTTTTTATGCAAAAAATTTCCTGCAAGTTCAACAAATGTGGCTTAGTGTAAATTTTTTTATTTTGTGAAATATTTTTGGCATTTCATCCTGGTTTGTACTGATTGTCTTTGAGTCCAAAGAATCAACTGGTTTCTGGCTTGCCACAGTGGTAACTGATTGCATTATAATATTTAAATGTAAGGATAAAAAAGTGGTAGCTACCAAATTGTTGGTTTTGAGATGTCAGTTTGGAATTTTGCCTTTCTATGTCTCATAAAAAGGAAAAGTAGATTACTGTAATTATTCTTAATTATTTCCATATTGTACAAATACTATATATCATACATGTATCAAAGATATTAGTAACATTTAAGACAACATATAATATTTAAAGCAGATGTGATATTTATATTGTAGATAAAAATAAAAAGGAAAAGATAAGAAATTTATTTAGGAAAATTATAGCAATCAAGGTATGATTTTATGCAAAGATGGGCATAAAAATACATTGGGTAAAGAAGAATAAGAAAATATATGCAAAAGTTTAAACTTTAAAATTGATGATATGTATAAAAAAATTGTCACTGAATAATAAATAGCCTGAGTGTTTGAAAGCCCCTCCCCCCAAAATATTGCCAACAACTAAGCTGCAGGAATTGATGAAAAATCAGCAGGACTGTTTAAAATTTTAGAAGATGAGTTACAGAGCCACTTGCAGTTTTTAAGCAGTTATGAAAAATCCAGCAGTAGCCAAGGGACTTGAGAAGACAAATTTTTTTTTCACGGAAAAAAAGAAAAGAAAGAAAGAAAAACAATGCTAAAGAATGCTCAAATTATGGAGGGACATTTATTTCACAAGCTAGGAAAAAATAATGCTTAGGATTTTGCAAACCAGATGTCATCAATGCTGTACATGACAAAAATGTGCCAATTGTCCAGCATGAATTCAGAAGTGGCATGAGTACTAAGATCACAGTCCTAGAATGCAGTGGATAATGGAACAGGCAAGAAAATTCCAAAAAGAAATATGTTTTGATGAATTATTCTTTTGCTTTAATCACAAAAATATAAAAAGTATTTTTAAAATATTGGTATATCTATTCCATTGAACTGCCTATTGAAGAATTTATATGATGAAGAAGAAACAGTCAGCACTGATTACAGAGCAACTGACGGTTCAAAACTGAGAAACAAGTGCCTCACAATTTTGCCATCTTGTTTAATTTCCTGTGTATGTAGAATCTATCATGAGAAATACTGAACTAGAAAAAATTGAAATTGAAATTATCATTGCTGAAGAACATCAACAATCTCAGATATATCATTGGTCTACAAATTTTGGGAAATTATCAACATTTTAATACTGCATCTTTAAGAAAATGCAAAACTGTAATTGGGTGTGGTTTCTCAAACGGCCATAAGATGGAGCCAGAAACCTGGTTAGTTTTAGTATTAGTCTCAAAAGAGTCTCAGTGAGTCTGTTTTCCTTCTGTTGGAGAGTTTTGCCATTCCTTCTGACTATTATTCTTGGATTTGATGTAAGTTTGATACTAAACTGTTTTTGACACTGGAATTTGTTATTGGATTATCCCTGAACTGAAAACTGACTGATCTTACCTGTGAATGACTTTGGTCTGTGTTTGAACTTTGCTTAAAAGTTTATTGAAAAGTAAAACCTACATTTACTGTACAGTATATCTGTGTGCTGTGTGTGTATTATTCAAACACTACTCTCAATAAGTCTCCCTGTATGTGCTCATTCTCTTAACGGGGAATTACCTCAACATGTGCCAATAAAGTTAAAAGTTGAAGTTTGCTTCCTGCATTGCTTCTGTCTTTCGCCACTCTACAACACTGGCAACAAGGGCGGGATTCATCCAAGAGGCAACCGAGCAAAATCGCTGTGCAAAGTCACTTCAAAAAAAGCCACTACGAGCTGTATGTCACTTTAAGAGCTTGCTGTCACTATCTGCAAGCACAAATTTCAATCTCCCTCAGAAGAACTCGGCACTGCTGGGAGACAGAGCTGGCATCTCAATGATACAGCATGCGATCTCGGAGGTCTGAGATTGCTGCTGATATCTTTGCTCCTGGATGATCCAAATGGATCTAAACCATCCTAAAGAGATGGTGAATGGAAAGAGTGCATCCTGTCAATCCCAGGGATACCACAAAGTCCCTGGTAGATCCAGGAGAAGCTCTTTTTGCCAGCGGCAAAGAGGCAGCCATTAAAGCTGCTGAAGTTGGGACAGCTCTGAAATGGAAGAAGATAGAAAGAGAAAGTGTGCCGGTTTGCTGAGAAGTTTTTCTTTACTTTAAGATTTGAAAGGACACCCTAAGGAAAAGAAAGAATCTGTTAAATCTCAGACAGAAGTAATTAAGCGGCGATTTTAAACGGGAAGTCAAATTAATTTTTTCCTCTTTTTTTGCTGGACTCTTTCCATACGATTTTTTACTTTGAACTGGACTGGTCTTTTTTTCTATCTTATTTTTCATTTTTGTTCCTTCTCCTTTTTGTCTTTACAATATTTTAGGCTCGAGATCCCCTTTTAGCCTTTAAAAAAAAAAAAAAAAAAAACCTGTCATAGAGCGGCGGATAATGACTGAGGCGGACATGGAACAACAAGCAGGAACCTTTATTTAGAAACAAAGGGGTTGCCGTGACTGCTGGGCTAATGAGCAGTCAGCTAGCAGCAACAGCTGATACCGTTTGACAGCGTTTTATATAGCTGGCTGTCAAATGGCATCAACCAATCAGAATGGTCCGTGCTTCTGCCAGGAACACGGACCAGAGGGAGAACTTCGCAACAACGCAACACTCCTTTCCCCCGGCAAGGAGCATGCGTAGTCCCGCAAGTAAGCTAGCCATCTTCTCTGGCGGTTGGAACGTCGCAGAACAGGGGCTTCTGTTCATTGGTTGAAGTCCTCTGCTTCAGGGGCCTCTTCGGAGCTGGTTACCACTGGAGCCTTGTCCTCTGGAGCTGTTGAAGGGTCGTCAGGTGCTGGAACAGGTAGGTCCCTCCGTCCACAGCTCTCCCAGGTGTCCTCAGTCGGCGGCGGCAGGCTCTCATCGTCTGGTAGTAGACTCAGGTCGGTGGGTGGTAGACCGGGTCCATCAGCGGCCACTTTCCAATGCCTCCTCAGCTGGTTGATGTGTCTGCACCAGGTACGACCATCTTCCAGCAGCACCCTATATGACTTAGGCCCTGTCACAGCTATGACCTGTCCTGGCACCCATAAGGGGTGGCCTGCATAATTGTGGGCATTAACCAGGTCATTTAAAGCAAACTCCCTAGGCTGGCTGTCAGACCCAAGAGGAGTCATTGTAGTGTAGTGGGGGTGCAGCCTGTCCAGGACAGTCCTCAAGCGCCTACCCATAAGGAGTTCAGCTGGGGACTTATTGGTGGTGGCACAAGGGGTTGTATGCTGGTACAGCAAGAATCTGGACAATTTAGAGTGCCAGTCACTTTGGCCAAATCTCCCTAGGGCTTCTTTCACTGACCTAACTGCCCTTTCAGCCATTCCATTGCTAACAGGGTGAAAAGGAGCTGTGAGGGCACGCCTGATCCCCAGGTTGACTAAATATAGTTCAAATTCGCAGGAGGTAAATTGTGGCCCATTATCTGACACTACTGTGTCAGGGATGCCATGTGTCACAAATAGCCTGGTTAGGGCCTTGGTAACTGCAAGGGTGGTTGTTGTGGGCAGCAAAGCCACATCGATCCATTTTGAGAAGGAGTCTACTACTATTAGGAGTGTATGCCCCTGCATTGGGCCCACCAGGTCAATGTGCAGCCTGGACCAAGGGGCTCCAGCGTCCTCCCACTTCCCAGGGGATGCAGTTGGTGGGGCAGGTCTGGTTGTCTGACAAGGCTGACAAGTGCTAACCCAGCTGGAGATCCGGGCATCCATGCCAGGCCACCAGACATAACTATGGGCCAGGGCCTTCATTCTAATGATGCCCGGGTGGCCTTCATGCAGAAGCTTCAGAACTGAAGCTTGCAATGAGGAATGAATGACCACCCTTGTTCCCCACAACAAACAACCCTGAAGGGATGACAGTTCCAGCTGGCGTGTCTTGAAGGGCAGGAACTCAGGGGAATAAGGGACATCTGGCCACCCCCTTCCCACCCAGCCGAGGACTTGGGCAATTACCTTGTCCCTTGAGGAGTGGTAAGCAATGTCAGAGGCTGTAATGGGTAGATTGAGTTCGTTGAATTCGAAAACAGCATGGATTGGTGCAGGGTCTTCAACTTGAACCAGCAATGGGCAGCGGCTGAGAGCATCAGCGTGTGCGAGGTTTTTTCCGGGTCTATGGATCAGTTTGTATGAATAAGCAGCCAAAACAGAGTCCATCTGGTCATCCTTGGGGATAGAATCTGAGGTGTTTGTTTTTCAGCAGACAAAAGGCCTAGCAGAGGCTGATTTGTGATTAGTTCAAAATGATGGCCAAAAGGAATTCATGAAATTTCTTTACAGAGGCAACTGCAGCCAAAGCCTATTTGTCTATCTGGCTGTAGTTGCGTTCAGCTGAAGAAAAGGTTCTGGAGAAGAAGGCAATGGGTGCCTCAGAACCATTTGGCAGTCTGTGACGAAGAGCAGCCCCTATGCCAAAAGGGGAAGCGTCTGCAGCAAGAACTAATGGAAGATGCTGGTTGAACTGAATTAAAACTGCTTCAGAGGTGATCAAGGATTTGATAGAGTGGAAGGCATGGGCTTCCCTAGGTCCCCAACGCCAGGGGGACTTTTTGTCCAAAAGTCTATGTAAAGGCTCTGCGATTGAAGCTTTGTGAGGGAGGAATGCAGCATAGAAATTGAGAAGTCCTAAGAAGGCCTGGAGTTCGGTTTTGTTGGTAGGAGTAGGTGCCTCATGGATGGCCCTGACTTTAGATTCTATAGGGTGTATGCCAGAGGCATCAATTCTATAGCCCAGAAAATCAACTTGCTTAGTGGCAATGGTGCATTTGTCTTTCTTAAGTTTGAGGCCGTTTTGCCTGAATCGATCTAGAACTGACCTTACTCTTTGTAACAACTGAGGTTTGTCTGTGGCTGAAATTAAGATATCATTGAAATAGGGGACTACCCCTGGGAGATCTTGAAGTAGCCTCTCCATCAGGGACTGAAATATCCCAGGGGCTACACTCACGCCGAACTGAAGGCGTCTGCACCTAAAAGCTCCCCTGTGAGTTACCATTGTCTGTAATTCTGCTGTGTGGTCATCTACAGGGAATTGCTGGTATGCCTGGGACATATCAAGCTTTGCAAAAATAGACCCAGGTTCAAAAAAATATAAAAGGTGCTGAATGATGGGAACTGGGCAAGACACTGATTTGGAGGTGTCTATTCAGGGAAATTTTGTAATCAGCACATATCCTAATGCTACCATCTTTTTTAAGAGGAGTTACTGTGGGAGTCTCCCATTTAGCAAAATCTACAGGTTCTAAGACTCCTTGTTTGATTAGTTTGTCAAGTTCCTTATCTAACTTAGGACGGATTGCAAAAGGCACTCTACGAGGTTTCAGGCGTACAGGAGTTGCTTGAGGGTCTACACTAAATGATATGGGGGTGCCTGAGTAACATCCCAAATCTTCGCTGAATACATCAGCATAGCCATTGAATAGGGAATCTACTTCAGCATTTAACACAAAGTGGATGCCTGTTATATTTAGGCCAAGGGCAGGGAACCAATCTAAACCCAGTAAACTGGGGAGAACACCATCCACTATAACAAGAGGCAAGTGGCCTTTAAAAGTTTTGAATTAAACAAGGAACTTGCCTTTCCCAAGGACAGGAATATTCTTGCCTTGGTAATCTCGCAAAGTCAGGTGGCAGTCAAGGAGTTTCTTCTTTGGAAATCTGGGTAGCAGCTTCTTGAGGGTTTTCCATGAAATAATGGATAGAGCAGATCCTGTATCCACCTCCATCTTGCAAGGTTTACCTTCTAGGGAGACAAAAATACAGATTTTGTTAGAGCTGTTGTTGGACTGGTTGAAGTGGTAACAGGTATAGCAGTCTTCCACTTGCCTTTGAAAGATGGGGTTTGGCTGAGGTCTCTGAGTAAAGGTTTTCCCAGCTTGGCAGACCCTTGCTAAGTGACCCTTCCTCTGGCAACTTAAACAGATGGCATTCCTGAACCTACAGGATGCTCTTAAGTGATTTCCTCCACAGCTTAAACAGATGGGTTGCTGCCGGGGAGAAAAACTAGCTTTTGACTTTGAGTCTTCTGGAAGGGGTCTCAGTTGTCTAAGACGATTTACAACAGCTGAATCCTCAGTCCTCATCAGGAGAAACCTCATCAAAATGGACTGTTGAGCTATTCTGTTTGAATGTGTTTCCCTGGATTTCAGCTGCAGATTGAGCAGAAAGCTCAGCAGCCTGAGACTCTTCTATGGCTATTGGTAGGGTTAGGTCCCTTTTGGCTAATAGCCGCCTTTGCAGCCTTAAGTCTTTAACCCCACACACTATTTGGTCTAGGAGCATATCCTCTAGATAATCCCTGAATCCACAATGTAAGGCAGCAGACCTCAGAGCAGCCATGTATTCACTGATAGTCTCTCCCTCACCCTGAACTCGCCTCCTAAAGGCATGTCTCCTAGCAATCTGTGAGGGCTTGGGTGAATAGTGATTAGAGAGGATTTCTTGAAGCTCCCCCCAAGGGACTTCTCTGACAGGTCGTGGGGCTACCAATGCTGTGGCAGTGTCAAACACTGCAGCCCCACAAAAACTTAAGAAATAGGACTTTTTTCTATGGGCTGAAGCTTCAGTGAGGTCTATAGCATCCAGGAAGCAGTCAAAGCGGTTCCTATAGGATTCCCAAGTCTCTGCCGCTGGTCTAAATGGCTCATATTACCATATGTGTTGGACTTGTGCAGATGCCAAAAATATTGCACTAAAATCCACACGTGGTTGGAAAAAATTGACAAAGAAAGCATATAGACTTGAAACCAGAGATATTTTTACTGGGAATTTTACCTGAAATATATAGTAAAGAATTGAAATACCTGACTGTAAATGTATTAACAGCAGCTAGGGTTGTATTTTCCAAAAACTGGAAAAATGCGAAAGTACCATCACAGGAGGAAATTATTAAGAAAATATTGGAATGTGCTGAAATGAGTAGATTGACATTTGAAATCAGAGAACAAGATGATAAACAATTTTATAAAATTTGGGATCTATTCTATCAATGGTTAGACAATAAAACATGGTAATGAAATAAATAGATTTTTAGAACATGAATAAATATATAAAAATGTATTTTTTTATTATATCTACAAAATGACTGTAGGATAGATCTGAGATGATAATATGAACTGTCACAAAACAAATTAAATAAAATATGGATTATCTTGTAAAACATGAATGAATAATGTATAGTCAAATGATTGATTAATAATGATATTAATGTATTTAGGAATATTTGATTGACAATATGAGAATATATACAATGTAATTGTAATTGAAGACTACAAAGTAGAAGCACAAAAGAATTTGTAAACCAACCAACACACTGTATGTATATATATGGAAGATGGCTTCATGTTTTTATGTTTTGTTTGTCTATGTTTGTCTTAAAAAACAATAAAATTTTATACATATATATATATATATATATATATATATATATATATATATATATATATATATACACACACATACATACATACATACATACATACATACATACATACATACATATATATATATATAAAGAACTCAGTGCTGCTGAGATGAAATGGCTTCAGATCCTATGTTCCCACCTTTCAGACCTACAGCAGATACATGGGAGTCCTACAAAAATTGATTTGACTGCTTCCTAGATGCCATTGACTTCGCTTATATTTCTGACCACAGGAAAAAATCTTATTTTTTAAGTTTTTGTTTGACACTGCTATGGCATTGCTGGCACCGTGTTCAATTAAAACTATTCCATGGGAGGAATTGCAGGAAATTCTTTTTAACCATTATTCTCCTAAGCCCTCCTGTATTGCCAGGTGTCATGCTTTTAGGAGATGGACCTAGACTGAGGGAGAGACTATTATTGGGTATATGGCAGCTTTACGAACAGCTGCCTTGCACTGTGGGTTCAGAGATTATCTGGAGAACATGTTATTAGATCAACTAGTCTGTGGAGTTAGGGACTTAAGGTTACAAAGGCGTCTACTGGCTAAAGGGGATTTGACCCTTAAATTAGCAATAGAGGAATTCCAAGCTGCAGAGCTGTCAGCACTCTCAGCAGCAGAAATTCAGGGAAATCCAGTCAACCAGAACAGCTCAGTCATTCATTACGATGAAGCTTCCACAGAGGAAGGCTCTGAAGAGACTAGTGATGTAAATCGCCTCAGGCAGCCCAAAACCAGTCAGAGGGGAAACAGCTCTGTTCCCAGTCAACCTCCATGATCTCAGCCCATCTATCTAAACTGTGGAGGAAATCACCTCAGAGCATCCTGCAAGTTCAGGAATGCCATTTGTCTAAAATGCCAGAGAAAGGGTCATTTAGCCAGGATCTGTCAGGCAGGAAAGACTTTTGCCCAGCCACAGCAACCTCAGAAAACTCAGCATTTTCAAAAAAATTTGAAGACTGTTTTACCTGCTACCAAGCCAAGCTGACAGACAAAGGTTCTAACAAAATCAGTGTTATTGTTTCTTCAAGCCCTTGTCCCACTGCACTAATGGATGCAAAGAGGATGTAAAATGTTAAAAAAAGATTGCCATCCATTGGAAAACGCTATGCATCCGTTGTGTACTCATTGCATACATGTTTCATACACTCTATCCATCGAGCATCCGTCCACTGTGATTTCACCCGTGCAAGAAGTTTTGAGCTGCACAAAACTTTGTGAACGGATGAACTTTCCGCCGTGTACGATGTAAATCCACGACATACGAGCAACAAACGTTCTATGTCTGTTTATCATCCATTAAACGTCCGCTGTATCCTCTCTGCATCCTCTGGGCATGCTTGCAACTCACATCCACTGCAGCTGAAAATGGAAAGAGGGAGGAAACAAAAGGTACACAGAACGTCTACACAGCATTAGTAGCACGGAAATAGAAAGGATGCGCAGTGAATGGTTTGCATCCTATATACATCCACTAGGCTTCCTATGAACATCCATTTAACATCCCCAATACATACTACCCACATCTGTTCTTTTCCATTCTTTTCCGTTCTGTTTATGCAAATTTTCGTCACTTTTTGGAGCGGATGACAACGGATGGAGCCACCCCCGAAATTTTGCTCGTCCGCTGTATCCTTTATGCATACGTTTTGCGTCCGTTGGCCAGTGGGACCTAGCCTTTAGAAGGAAAATCTTGTAGGATGGAGATAGACACCAGCTCAGTACTTTCCATCATCTCGTGGAGCACCTTGAAATGACTACTTCCCAGGATGGCAAAGAAGAGGCTTCAAAGCTGCAACTTAACCCTACATGACTACTAAGGCAGAATCATCCCAGTCATCAGAAAAGGCAAGTTTTTTATTCAATTTCAAAATTTTAAGGGTCGCTTGCCTTTAGTGGTAGTGGATGGTGCCCTCCGAAGCCTGTTAGAGTTGGACTGGTTCCCTGCCCTTGGCCTTCATATGAGTGGAATCCACTCTATTGCAAATTCAGAGGTGGACACCTTGTTCAAAGACAATGCTGATGTGTTCAGCGAAGGCCTAGGCTGTTACTTGGGAACTCCAATATCTTTCAACTTGGACCCTCCAGCAGTTCCAATCTGTTTAAAACCTCAAAGAGTGCCTTTTGCAATCTGCCCTGAGCTGGACAAGGAACTAAACAAATTAATTAACCAGGGCATATGAGAGCCTGTGGACTTCGCAAAATGGGAGACCTCAGTAGTGACACCCCTGAAGAAAGATGGCAGTTTGACAATTTGCGCCAATTTAAGTGCTCTTTAAATAAATATTTATATCAGTGCTTATCCAGTCCCAGTTATCTAGCACCTGCTGCATTCTTTTGACCCAGGAACCATTTTCGTGAAACTAGACAAGTCCCAAGCTTATCAACAGCTTCCTGTTGATGACACAGCTGCTGAACTACAAACTATTGTAACTCACAGGGGTACTTTTAAGTGTAGGCACCTCCAATTTGGAGTCAGTGTGTCCCCAGGAATTTTTCAATCATTGATGGAGAGGCTGCTTCAAGGATTACCTGGCATAATCCCTTATTTCGATGATATTTTAATGTCTGCTTCAGACAAGCCTCAGTTAGTACAAAGAGTCGGAGGTGTCCTCGAGTGTTTCAGGAAGTCTGGGCTCAAATTGAAGAAAGAGAAGTGCACTATTGCCACTCCACAGGTTGAATTTCTGTGGTACAAAGTTGACAACTCTGGTGTCAATTGAATCCAAAGTGCGGGCTATTCACAGTGCACCCACACCAACGAATAAAACAGAACTCCAGTCTTTCTTGGGACTCCTTAACTTCTATGCCTCATTTTTGCCCCCTAAGGTTTCCATTGCAGAACCTTTGCATAGATTCCTGGACAAACAATCATCTTGGCATTGGGGACCTAGGGAAGCCTATTCTTTTAAAGCAGTCAAATCATAGCTTACATCTGATGCTGTTCTAATTCAATTCAACAAAAAAATGTGTTTAGTCTTAGTTGCAGACGCCTCACCTTTTGGCATAGGATCTGTTTTAAGTCACAGACTGCCTAATGGTTCTGAGGCACCCATTGCCTTTTTCTCCAGAACATTATCTCCAGCAGAACACAATTACAGTCAAATTGACAAAGAGGCTTTGGATGCAGTTGCTTCAGTCAAAAACTTTCATGAGTTTCTCTATGAACACCATTTCAAGTTAGTTACAGATCATATGCCTCCTTCGGGTTTTCTGTCTGGCAACAGACAAATGCCTCAGATTTTGTCTCCAAGAATGACCAGGTGGACATTATTTCTGGCTGCATATTCCTGTACAATGATTCATCGGTCAGGCAAAAGCTTCAGCCACGCTAATGCTCTTAGCTGCTGTTCCCTGCCTACCCCAGTGGAAGAGCCTACACTAACCAATGCTGTGCTCCTGATCAATGAACTCAAGATTCCCATCACCAGTTCTGATATTGCTGCTAATTTCCCAAGTCCTTGACTGGGTGGGAAGGGGGTGGCCTAAAGTCCCTTATTCTTGCCTTTTAAAATTCACCAGCAAGAATTGTCTTCTCTGCAAGGCTGCCTGCTTTGGGGAGCCAGGGTAGTTATTCCTTCACAGTTACAGAATTCAGTTTTGGAAGTCCTGCACAAGGGTCATCATGGCATTGTTAGGATGAAGGCTTTAGCTTGCAGTTATGTACGGTGGCCAGGCATGGATGCTCAGATTACCAGCTGAGTGAATACGTGCCAGCCATGCCAGGCCACCAGACCTTCTCCACCTGCAGCCACTCCAGGAAAATGGGAATATTCAGGGGCCCCATGGTTCAGGCTGCATATTGATTTGGCTGGCCCCTTCCACAGGTGAACATTTTTAGTGGTGGTTGACTCCTTTTAAAATTGGTGGAGCTAGCCTTAATGACCACCACAACTTCAGAAGCTGTAACTAAGGCCCTGCTGAGAATGTTTGCCACCCACAGCCTTCCTGACACCATTGTGTCAGATAATGGTCCTCAGTTCACCTCCTATGAATTCAAGGTTTTTCTTGCTAACCAAGGAATCAAGCATGCCCTAATGGCCCCTTTTCACCCTGCCAGTAATGGTCTGGCTGAAAGATCAATCAGATCTGCCAAAGAGACCCTGGAGAGGTTTGGGCCCACAGAGTGGCACTCTAGACTTGCTAAGTACCTGCTAATTCAGCATACAACCCCCAGTGCCACCACAAACATGTCTCCAGCTGAACTTCTGATGGGTCACCATTTGAGGACCACCTTAGACAGGCTCCATCCAAACTATGCTCCACCCGTGCCTTTAGGCTCCAATAGCCAGGCTAGGAGTTTTGTTGAAGGTGACCAGGTTTATGCAAGGAACTATGCGGGACATCCCTTTTGGCTACCTAGTCAAATTGTGGCAATAACTGGCCCTAAGTCATATAGGGTCCAGTTGCAAGATGGCCGAATATGGTGCCACCACATTGATCAATTAAAGGGGCATTAGAGTAATTCTGCAGGTGGCCCTCTGGATGCCCTCTCTGTTTCCAGACTGCCGGCACCCATTGAAACCCACTGCGGACCCGACAGCAATGTGAGCCTACCTGATCAGTTGACAAGTCCGCACCCCGAATCTTCTGAAGCCGAGACAACTTCTCCATCATCGCCAGAGGCTTCCCGTCAAGCAGAGGAGTCCCATTCTGTGGCAGCACCTTCAGAGCCAAGAATATCTGGCCGACTGCGCAAGCACCTGAGTTATTTGAAGGACTATACATGCTCCATTCAGGGAGAAAGGAGTATTGCATTCTGAAGAGGACAGAGCGGACGTTTTCACTCGGTTCATGACTCCAGCAAGAGCGCAGACTACTCCTATTGGCTGATGCCATTTGACAGCTGACTATAAAAGGGAGCTGTCAAGTGGCATCAGCTGTTAACCAACAGTTGGCTGCCCTGTTAGTGTGGCAGTCGAGGGAACCCTTTATTGTTCCAATAAAGTTAAAAGCTGAAGTTTGCTTCCTGCATTGCCTCTGTCTTTCTGCTGCTCTACAACACTCAGCTCCTGCTGAAGATAAAAAAAATTACCCAGTTAAAACTGAGGGAGAATTCAAGATAGTTGTGGACTGAACCTAGGATTAGGTGATTTTATCCGCTGCCCACAGCTTCTGATGAATATTTGGAATCGTCAGAAAAAAGATTCCTAAAGCCCATGTCACACTGAACTAATGGATGCAAAGAGGATGTAAAATGGACAAAAAAGCTTGCCATCCGTTGGTTAATGCGATGTATCCGTTCTGTACTCACTGCCTCCGTTTTGCTTTCTCTCTATCCATCCAGCATCCGTTTATGGATGTTTCATACGCTCCAAAAGTTTTGGGCTGCCTAAAACTTTTTCGCGGATAATGTATCCAGTTCGTCCGTTCTGAATCCGCTACACATCCACTACGCATCCGCTACGCATCCGTTGTATCTGCTTGGTGTCCACTGCGAATCCGCGCAACTCGCATCTGCCCAGACGCAGGGAGGAAGCGGAACAGACGCAGAACAGATGCAGAACGGATGCAGAACGGATGCAGCACGGAAACAAAGCGTTTAAAGTGGAAAAAACGTTCGCAGAGGAGATCTATCTCGGATATTAAGAATGTCTAGAGGATGCCTAGAGTATGCCTAGAGGATGCAAAGGGACACCTACACTGCCTATAAAAAGGGGGAGCAACTCGTCTGCATCTCACTTTCAGACCAGCAGCCCACCTGTGCAGATCTCTGCAGCCCTCATCTGACTCTTCCTCTTCCACAGCATCCAGTCATGTCCATTGTAGATCGTACCACAGTCCTTTTGGCAGCCACCATCCTTCTGCAACAGTACGAAGCCATCTACAGGCTCTGTGAACTCTACGATGGGAAGAAAAAGAGGTGGCCAAGAAGAGTCTGGGTCCAAAAATGGATCGGGAGAAGAGCAGAGGATGGACTGTAAAACAAGCTGATGGTGGAGCTCAGGAACGAAGACACTCGGGCGTTCCAGAACTTCATGAGGATGCCTCCAGCCATGTTTGACGAAGTTGTGCAGTGCCTGACACCCAGGTTGACCAAGGCAAACACCAACTTCCGGGCCAGCCTGGAACCTGGGCTCAAGGTGGCACTCACTCTGCGCCACCTGGCCTCAGGGACCACCTACAAAAGCATGCAGTATGGCTGGAGGGTGCCACACAACACCATCAGCATTGTGGTCAGAGAAGTGGTGCAGGCCATCATCGAAGAATACAAGGAGGAGCTCCTCCAGTGCCCCTCCACTGAAGAAGGATGGAAGAAAGCTGCAGAGCAGTGGTATCAGAGGTGGAACTTCCCCCAAACCGTTGGAGCCATCGATGGGAAGCACGTGGCCTGCAAAGCGCCAGCCAATTCGGGGTCCACTTATTTCAACTACAAGGGCTTCTTCAGCATCATCCTCTTCGCCATGGTCGATGCTGACTACAAGTTCATGTACATCGATGCTTCAGGCTACGGCTCATCTTCAGATGCCCAGGTATACAACGCCAGTCACCTCAAGGAGGGGCTGGAATGCAACCTCATCGTGGGCTTCCCAGATCCAGACCCCCTGCCCAACGACACGCAAGATGTGCCCTACTTCATCATGGGGGATGACGCCTTCTCCCTCACAACCTACCTCATGAAGCCATACACTTCCAGACTTCTCACCCGTGAAGAGAGGATCTTCAACTACAGGCTGTCCAGGGCAAGGCGGGTGGTGGAGAACGCCTTTGGCATCCTGGCCAACAGGTTCCAGATACTTCTCACCACCATGCAGCATCGCCCAGAGACCGTGAGGAGGATCGTGGAAGCTTGCTGCATCCTCTACAATCTCATGTGCACCCGCTACCCAGTTTTGCAGAACAGGCTCGTGGACCGTCAACAAGGGAATGGGGACATGGACCCTGGGGAATGGAGGCAAGGGCGAAACCTGATCGACACTCAGGATGTGGAAGGCCCCAACAGAGCTTCACGTGAAGGGAAGAAGCAGCGCAACCTCCTGAAACACTGGTGCAACTCCCCAGCTGGAGCGGTGGAGTGGCAAGACAGGATGGTAGATGCTTTATGGATGCTTCCTTCAGCCTGTCTCATCACACGGATGAGATTGGGCCATGTATGTTGGGTGGGCCTACAATAAACAGGTCGTTTAATAAAGAGTTGTGTTTATGTTGACATGTGTGGATGATTGATTACATTATTATTGATAATAAAGGGCCATAGGTGTGGCACCTGGGAGGGTGGACCATACAGTCCCACTATGCTTGCACTGGAGGTTTATCTATCCCACAGCTATTAGCCATCCCAAAGGTATCCCTGCTCATTCCACAGGTATCCCTGCCCACCCCACTGTTATCTTAACCCACCCCACAAGCTTGCAAAGGCTTAAGCCAATTCTAAAAGTTTCCACCAAGACTTTATTAAAAAAAAGAAATGAAGCAAGTGTGTGAATCAAAGATAGACTTTATTGAACAACAAGGTGTAAAAAAAAAAATGACCCAAGTCAACTGTCCAAATAAAGTCCTCAGGTAGCCAGCTAGCCGGTCTCTGCACTCTTCTTGGTCACTCGGAGGTGTGCCTAGTCTTAGGGGTGAAGGGTCCAGGTGCTGTGGTGGTGGGTGGTGCTGGAGTGCTTGGGCTCGAGAGTACAACAGGGGACGGTGTGTTTAGAAAGGTCTCGAAACAGCTGGCTCAGCCCCGTGATGCTGAGAGGTCCTTCCTCCATGCCATGGGGTGTCAGCCCCAGTATTGATGACAGATGTACTGAGGCCGGGCTTGGCTGTGGGGTGGAGGAAGGAGTAGTCTAGTGGGGCTGTCTGCTCTGCAGCTGGGTGAGGAATGGCATGGTTTGCATCGCTGTCGTGGGTGGCATCGCTGGCATCGGTGGCAACATTGGCTTGGGTGGCATCGGTGGCATCAGTGAAACAGGTGGCAACGGTGTCGCCCGATGACTCTGTGCCTGGACTGGGAAGGGCTGCTGCCTGTGCTGCTGAACCTCCTGGTAGCCGTAGCCCTGGTAGGTGAGGGGCTGTGGGAAGCCTTGGAATGGGAGGGACATCACCTGGGGTGGAGAAGCAGGCCTGGACTGGGTGGGAGCAGGTTCCTCTGGGTCTGGAGGGTTGTGAAGCAGCTTGGTGATCCGGTCCTCCACCTGCTGGTACTATGGATCCGCCATTTCCTTGAGGGTCTGGTTGACATAGTTGAGGAAGGGCTTGCGGTTGGAGGAGGAGGAGTCGGTGTTGACCAGCTGAGAGAGGAGATCTATGCTGGTGTGGATGGTGTCCCTGATCTCCAGCAGGACATTGTGGCTCTGCCACTCCCAGCTGTCCGGCTCTCTGCCTTTCTGCGGATGCGGAGCTGGGGTGGTGGTGGATGCGGCTAGGACTGTAGTGGACTCGATGTCTCCTTTCTCCCACCGCACCAGGGAGTCCTCTACGCACTCCACCATGCTTACCACACCTGTCCGCGGGTTCTGCACCATGGCACTCTCCACAGAAACCTGCCTGGAGACAGGGACTGACTCTCGGCCGGAAGAGGACTGGGTGGCAGCAGGCTGGCTGAGAGAAAGGGTAGTGAGAGCGGCTGCTGGTGCTCCTCGGTGGCGGATCTCACCCTCCAGGAAGTTGCACCTGGCCATGACGTAGGTCTATCTGTCAGCTTCACAGTGGCCTGGCCAGATTTCTTCAGGTGCAGCTTCCCGTACCAGGTGTGCATATGTTTCCACCAGCTGAGGAGCACCTCCGAAGTGTAACCCATACTCTCTGCCCTCTCTCTCCAAGCAGCCTGCTTATGCTTGGTGTCTCTGTACAGCCGGTTTCCCTTCTGCCACAGATAGTCATTCTCTCTCAGCCACTCCTGAGAGCACCTCATCCTCGTGCGTCTCCACAATGGAGTATTGTCTCCTCTCCCGTTGTTGCATACGCCTCTTCCTCCCTTTGGCAGGACCAGATGGGCCCTCATCAGAGAGGCTCCCAGGTAGTAGGGGCTGCTCCTCCACACCACCAGCAGGAGCAGCACCAGCAGGATCATCATCATCATCATCATCATCATCACCAGCAGGATCATAATCATCATCATCATCATCAGCAGCAGCAGCAGCAGGAACACCAGGACTAGGATCAGCAGCAGTAGAGTAAGCACCAGCAGGGCCAGCAAGTCCAGGAGCATGAGCAGGACCAGGAGCATGAGCAGGACCAGGAGCACGAGCAGGATGAGCAGGACGAGCAAGACCAGGAGCACGAGCAGAACGAGCAAGTCCAGGAGCACGAGCAGGTCGAGCAGGTCGAGCAGGACCAGGAGCAGCTGCAACAGAGTAAGCAACAGCAGAAGCCCCAGCACCAGCAGAAGCACCACCGCCAGGAGCAGCTTCAGCAGAAGCCCCAGCACCAGCAGAGTCAGGGGCAGGGGGCGGGAGCTTGACCCTGTCCCTCTTGCCAGGGATGGCGGCAGGTTGCTGAGGCTTTCACTTCCTCCCCATGGTTGTGGGGTTGCTGGCTGGCAGGGAGGCTGGCAGGCCACAAGGCTGGCAGGAAGCCTGGCAGGAAGGCTGGCAGAAAGCCTGGCAGGCAGGCAGGCACCAAGGCTGGCTGGAAGGCAGGCCGGCAGTGCAGGCAAGGAACTCAAAGTGTCCAGCAGCACCCTCGGAATGCTGGCCACGTGCGAGCTGCTTCCCTTTATATCCAGGGGGCTTACGTAATACTTCCCCCCCGCATGCGCAATTAACGCTCGGTATCTGTTCCGCTTCCGCTGTGCATCCGCTAGGCTTCCGCTGTGCATCCGCTTTATCCGCTGTGCATCCACTGTGCATCCGCTTTATCCGTTCGGCATCTGTTCTGCATCTGCTGTATCCGTTCTGCGTCCGCTTCGCTGAGGTCCCCCAGAAGCCCTGCGGTTGTGCCATCCACTCCCATCCGCTTCCATCCGCTGGGCTTCCATTCCGCATCCGCTTTGCATCCGCCCTCCGTCCTCCCCGCGTCCGTGTTATCCGCTCCGGTTTTGCAAATTTTTGCCCCTTTTGAGAGCGGATAACAACGGATGGAATATTTTGCTTGTCCGTTGTGTCTGTTTTACATCCGTTGGCCAGTGTGACATGGGCTTAAGAATTGCAGACATAGTGTTTGCTTGAAGAACATTTTGTTGCTTTTAAAATACATAATTATCTCCTTTTTTTAAAAAAAATGTACCAGTTCACTACAATTCTATGTCTGACTTGTACTTTTGATTAATTTTGGACTTTTTTGTGTTTAAATCAATTAGAATTCCTTTTTCCCAGTAATCGGCTCTGTAATTCTTTTTTTTTTTTTTTTTCATAATAAAAGGATTGAATTTTACTACCTGAAATAGTTTTTCTATGAATTTGTTTAATCCTTGTGAGATTGGTTTATTTCTCAAAGAGGAATGTCTAGAAATCCTTTTAGCCAAACACATAACATTAGATGGACAGGAAGTGATATAATGTATTTAATGCTTTCTGATATTGTAGAGAAAAAGGAAAAATGACCTGATTAGAGATAGGCCAAATCCATTATCAAAGTGACAAAAGGAATAAAACTTTATTTATTTATTTATTTATTTATTTATTTATTTATTTATTTATTTATTTATTTATTTATTTATTTATGTGATTATAAGATAACAGGTACAAGTATAAACATAGTTATGAATACATGAAATGGATGCATAAAAGAAAAATAAAATAGAAACAATAAGATAGGGACAGTAAGGATTTTGGTGCGCATGGCCCTACAGACCAATTCGGAAAGGATAGTAGACAGTCTAAGGTTAAAGTTTTTGGGGCCTGGGGAAGAAACCACAGAGTCAGGAAGAGTATTCCAGACATTGACCACTCTGTTGCTGAAGTCGTATTTCCTGCCATCAAGTTTGATGCAATTAACCTTGAGTTTGTATCTATTGTTTGCTCTTGTACTGTTATGGTTGAAGCTGAAGTACTCATTGACAGGTAGGACATTGCAATGTATGATTTTCATATACTATACTTAGATTGGACTGAAGGTGGCATAGTTCTAGGTTTTCTAGGTCTAGAATTTCAAGTCTGGTGGCATAAGATATTCTGCAATGAGTAAAGGAGTGGAGAACTCTTGTGAAATATTTCTGGACTTTCTCAACTGTGTTAATATCAGATATATAATGTGGGTTCCAGGTTGATGAGCTGTATTCGAGTATTGGTCTAGCAAATGTTTTGTATGCTCTAGTTAGTAGTGTGATATTACCAGAGAAAAAGCTACATAGGATTATAATGCCTTTTTGGTTATGTAGTTACAGTGGGCTCTAGCATTTACATCATTAGAGATGAATACTCCAAGGTCCTTGACAGAGTTTGGATCATTAACAAGGTCTTCAGCCTGTATTTTATTTTCTGATTTATTTTTTTTGCCAATATGTAAGACAGAGCATTTATTTATTGAGATTTGAAGTTGCCATTTGAAGTTGCCATTTGACTATTCTGATACATAGTCGAGGTCTTTTTGAAAGGTAGCAGTATTGTCTATGGTGTTGAATAGTTTTACAACATCAGCGAAGAGAATGCAGTTGCTCTTAATATGAGCACAGAGGTCATTTATGTAGAGTATGAAGAGAGTTGGTCCTAGAACACTGCCATGGGGGACACCACTGTTGACAGGTACAGAATTTGATAGGATGCTCCCAATTTTGACCATTTGTTGTCTGTTTGACAGGAATGCTTCTATCCAGTTATGCAGGTGTTCAGAGATAGTTTTAGGAGTAGTTTGTCATGTACTGAATCAAAGGTTTTACAGAAGTCTATGTAGATTGTGTCTATTGCTTTGCCCTGATTGAGTTGTGTAGTCCATATGTTTTTGCAGCGTAAGAGTTGCAGATTATAGGATAGTTTTTTTCTGAAACCAAATTTTTTTTTGGGAGTAGGTTGTTTGTCTCTAAGTGGAGGATAATGGATTGGTTAATAATTAATTCCATGTCTTTAAAGATGATGCAGCACAAAGAGATTGGTCTGTAATTTTCAACTAGGCCGGGGTCTCCCTTTTTAAAGATAGGGATGACCGTGGCTTGTGACCATAGTTTTGGCAAGGAGCTGGTCCTGAAAGATTTTTCAAAAATTATGCTTAGAGGTTCGGCTATGGCAGTGGATAGCTTTTTAAAGAAGTGGGCACATATTCCATCTGGTCCAATAGATAGAGATGGTTTTAGATTGCGTACTGCTTTTTCAACATTGTCTTCTGTAAAATTGATATGTACTAGATCATTGTAGTTGTCTGTGGTTCGACTAGGAAATACTGGCTTGATCCATTGCTGTTTACAAATATTGAGCCAAAGAATGTGTTAAAGAGGTTGGCTTTAATGGTGTCGTCCTTGCTGTCTTTACCATTAGGTCCTTTCCGGGGTGGGATGGACCTTGAGTGTTTTAGTTTGTTTACAAAATTTTAGAAAGCGTGGGTGGAATTGGTGCATAGAAGGTTTTCCTCTTGTTTAATGTGATAATTGGTGCATTTAGTCTTTATCTGGTGGCATCGATTTTTGTATTGACTTTTGAAATTGGCAACATGATCAGATTTGTTTTTCCGCCAAAGTGATCTCTTTTTGGATTGAAGCTTCCTTATTGTTATGGGTAATCTGTTTTTCCTGGATTTGGGAGTTGTTATTGGTACACATAGTTTGATGGCTCTTTTGATTTCTAGTAAGACTATGTTGTAATGGTCTTCAGCAGTATTGCATCCAGTGAATAGAAGTTGCCAATCAAGAAAGATTGTTGTCTATAAGGTCATAGTTGCTTTTTTTGAAGTTGTAATTGGGGATCCCATCGTTATGATGATTTTTGTGTGGATGTATGTTGCGACAAAAGTCAATCATGTTGTGGTCACTGTTGAGAAAGGGTTCTTTAATTTGTATTCTGTAAATTGAATTCAAACTATTGCAGAAGATGAGATCGAGGCAATTGTTAAGTCTAGTATTGTTGGTTACCAGTTGTTCCAATCCCAGATTTGTTACAGCATTGTAGAAGGTTGCATGTATGGGTTCAGTTTTATATTTGTTTAGGGTCCAGTTAATATGAGGTAGATTGAGGTCATCAAAAAAAATAAAAGAAGTGTGGGCAGGATGTTGCCCACATTAGTAGTGAATTTAACTTGTTTACATGTTCGATGTCATAATCAGGGGCTCTGTAACATAGTAAGAACCGAAATGTGATATTTAAGGTCAATTCACAGATAATGGTCTCAGGAAGAACAAGCTCTTGGGTAACTTGGATGTTTTTAGATGTAAGGACTTTTTATACAAGACAGCAACACCACCTCTTCTATGGATTTCATGATCGGATCGGTAAACATGATAGTCTCTTACTGAGTTAATGGAGTCAGGGAGAGATGTGTTGAACCAAATATGATGTCGAATTTAGCCATATTTAGTAAGAGGAGAAATTCAGGTACTTTATTTACAAGGCTTCTTGCCTTGAGTAGCTTGCATTTAAGGCCAGTTGTGGTTGGAGTAGAGGTGGTTAGAGGTGTGCATGAATAGTTTTGAGTGATGATTGATTGGATGGGGTAGGGTTAGATGCAGAGTTGTGGATTGTGTGACTTTCTTTTGATGCAATCAACATAACTTAAGTTCAAAGCATACAGAATGTATATGAAAGTAACTCAGGTTACTTTCCAAATTCATATTATTTATTAAATTTCTTATTAAATTTATTTATGATAAACTCCTCTTCCTCCTCCTCATTAATACATTTGTTTGTTGCCTATGTGTTAAAGGGGGGAATAAAGCATAGCCGAACTTGAAAGTTTCTGTTTCTATAGCTGTATCCTATGGATAAAATTAATCCTATTAATAAAAGTAGATTTGGCTTTTCTGGTGTTGAGTTCTTGGTTTGGTTTCTATAGTTAGACTGACAGATACTTTAACTGTCAGAAAGGCACCATAGGTTATAAAATTCCTCTTTCTTTCTCACATATACACTGGGTATATTTTTTTAAAATTTCAATTTAATTCAGTATTGCTATTATTTAATAAATTTTGATATTAAGTTTGGGAAGTATATTTAATGAGGTACTCAATATTTTAGGAGATCTCATTCATCTTTGAAGTTTCAGATGCCATACATTGCTATATTGGCTTGCAGACTGCAGAAATTTACCCTGGAAAGTTCCATGACTAATGAATTGGATTTTTATCAAATTTTTATTGCATATTAATTGTCATAGGCAGATGAAGAAATAAATATTGTGATTTATCCCAAGATTTTAATATTATGCTTCAATTCTGCTATATCAGAAGCATATATACGGCAATTTCTCTTTCCCATGGAACAGAGAAAATGGAACAGTATAAAGCCACCTCTTAAAAGAAGTACCATAGGAATACTATTGCATGAAGCCCTTTTCCAAATACATAACCTGGTCACTAATTAATATCAAAGTTACCAGATCAGTGAGTTTCCAACTACATCAATCTAACACACTGTTTCACAAAAAATATAAGCAAACCAATCCTATTGTAATTGTTAATTATAATAGTGTCAATATTTAATAAATTGAACTCCCTGAATGGCATGTCACAGACTAAGTAAGAAATTGATTATATTAGGAAGAGGAGAAACTAAAATGAGTACTGGAGGTAGAGAAAAAGGGAACCTGGATCTTTTTTCGATCTTGCATTATCACCCATTAGAAAACTCATAATTTTAACACCGTATATATCAAAGTGATTGGGAAATGAATGAATTTTAATAAAGGCTAGTTATAAATCTCATAATTCCTTGGCATATTAATCACCAGCAATGAATGGAACCCCCTTAAGTGTCTCATTTATTGTTTTAAATATGAAAATGTTTTAAAGATTAGAAATAAAATTGTTTGAATTAATTAACTGAACTGACACTTTAGGGATATGGGACAGAATTTTTAAGACAAAAACTGGGGATTTGCAATAATGGCATTTCCTTTCTGGTTAAATGTATGGTAACAAAGGGACTCTGAGTCACTTTTAACATTTTATTTGATGCCTCCTGGGGGTTAGAAATTCCTTTGAAGGTATTCATTTAATTCATTGGTGGCTTCTCTCAAGTACAGCATGAAAAAATATCACATTAAAATAGACAGGCCAAGTATTTCATTATTTCAATGAAACTGGATGACTAGTACAATGAAAACTCAGAATGTAAATGGGAGCCGTTAGGGTAATAACATCATTTAAAGGTAAAATTACTCTGTTTTCATCCTGAAGAGGCTACATATATAAGACAAATACAGAGTTATGCTGAGCACAATAAAATTGATCACTTTTTCATTTATTTTATCTGTAATGTATCTTTTATGCAAAACATTCCTATATGAAAATGAAAAGATGATAATGACATTGTGAATCAACTGATTAGTCAAGTATAACTTTATTTGAAATGTGCCATAGCTTTCCAGAATGATTGGACAAATGAAAATATGACATAGAACATAGAATAATAGAGTAGGAAGGCACTTGGGAAGTCTTTTAATCCAATCCCCTGCTTAAGCAGAGGTTGTCCAATCTCTTTTTGAAAATCTCCAGTGATGGAGCAACACAACTTCTGAAGGCAAGCCATTCCATTGATTGATTGCTGTAACAATTAGGAAATTTATCCTTAGTTCTAGGTTATTTATCTCCTTGTTGTTTCTTGTCTTGCCTTTTGTAGTTTGGAAAATAGTTCAATCTCCTCATCTTTGTACAAACATGCCAAATATTGAAACACTGCTATCCCTTCTTTTTACTTGACTAGACATGCCCAATTCCTCATTGCTTTAGCCTCCAGCCCCATAATCATTTTGTTCTTCTCTGCATTGATTCCGGAGTGTCAACATCTTTTTTATATTGAGGTGGAACTGGATGCAATATTCCAAATGTGGTCTTACTAAGGCTTTGTAAAGCAGTACTAGAACTTCACATGATCTTGTGTCTATCACTCTATTAATGCAGCCTCTGATTATATTGGCTTTTTTGGATGCTGCTGCACACTGTTGGCTCATATTGAAATCATTGTCCACCAGGACTTCAAGATCCCTCATGTTGAAGATATGATTGTCACTGTTTTTCTGTTAATTAGAATCAGAATTCTTTTTTATTGGCCAAGTGTGATAGGACACAAGTAATTTGCCTTCAGTGCATAAACTCTTAGTGTACATAAAGTTATAAGTGATAAGTCATGATCATAGTCATCATAAAAATATATTCATCATAAATAATATGATACAACACTTAATGATCCTCATAGGATACTAAATAAGCAATCAACATAAAATAAACTTAGGAAACTAAATAAAACAATATAAATTGTGAAGATATAAGAAACAAAGTTATAAGTAGAAAAGGAGATAGGTAATAGGAAAGATGAGAAGAATAATAGTAATACAGCCTTATTAAATAATTTGACAGTGTTATAGGAATTAGTTGTTTAACAGAGTGATGGCATGGGGGAAAAATCTGCCTTGTCTCTAGTTGTTCTGATGTGCAATGTCCTATAACATAGTTTTGAGGGTAGAAGTTAAAACAATTTATGTCCAGGATATAAGAGGTCTGTAGATATTTTCACAGCCCTCTTTTTGACTCATGCTTAAAGGTCCTTAATGGAAGGCAGGTTGATGGCAATTGTTTTTTCTGCAGTTTTAATTATCCTTTAAAGTCTGTGTCTGTCTCGTTTGGTTGCAGAGCCAAACCAAACAGTTTTCGAAGTGCAGATGACAGACTCAGAAATTCCTCTGTAGAACTGTATTAGCACCTCCTTGGGCAATCAAAGCTTTCTGTGTTGACCCAAAAAGAACATTTTTGTTGTGTTTTTTTAATGACATTTTTGATGTTAGATGTCTATTTTAAGTCTTGGGATATTATAGAACCTAAAAACTTTTTTTTAATTTTTTTTATTTTATTTGGTTTGTCAATTGCTTACAAAATAATAGGTATAAGTAAAAACATAGTATACATGGATACATATAAGAAAGATAAAAGAAACAATAGGACAGGGACGGTAGGCACGTTGGTGTGCTTATGCATGCCCCCGACAGACCTCTTAGGAAAGGAGTGAGGTCAATGGTAGAAAGTCTAAGATTAAAGTTTTTGGGGTTTGGGGAAGAAACCACAGAGTCAGGAAGAGTATTCCAGACATTGACCACTCTGTTGCTGAAGTCGTATTTCCTGCAGTCAAGTTTGGTGTGATTAACCTTGAGTTTGTATCTATTGTTTGCTCTTGTATTCTTATGGTTGAAGCTGAAGTATTCATTGACAGGTAGGATATTGCAATGTATGATTTTATATACTATACTTAGATCAGACCGAAGGCAGTGTAGTTCTAGGTTTTCTAGGTCTAAAATTTCAAGTCTGGTGGCATAAGGTATTCTGCAATGAGTAAAGGAGTGGAGAACTCTTCTTGCGAAATATTTCTGGACTTTCTCAACTGTGTTAATATCAGATACGTAATGTGGGTTCCAGATTGATGAGCTGTATTCGAGTGTTGGTCTGTTTTAATGTTTTGTAACATAAATGTTTTGTATGCTCTAGTTAGTAGTGTGATATTACCAGAGAAAAAGCTACATAGGATTATAATGCCTTTTTGGTTATGTAATTACAGTGGGCTCCAGCACTTAGATCATTTTCAAAGATTATGCCTAGAGGTTCGGCTATAGCAGTGGATAGCTTTTTAAAGAAGTAAGCACATATTCCATTAAGTCAAATAGATAGAGATGGTTTTAGATTGCATCGTGCTTTTTCAACATTGTCTTTGATAAAATTGATATGAATTAGATCATTGTAGCTGTCTGTGGTTCGACTAGGAAATACTGGGCTTGATCCATTGCTGTTTACAAATACTAAGCCAAAGAATGTGTTAAAGATGTTGGCTTTAATGTTGTCATCATTGCAATCTTTACCATTACCATTACCCTTTCTGGGATGGAATGGACCTTGAATCTTTTAGTTTGTTGTTTACAAAATAGAAAGTAGAAAGTGTGGGTGGAATTGGTGCGTGGAAGGTTTTCTTCTTGTTCAATGTGATAATTGTTGTATTCAATCTTTATCTGGTGGCATAGATTTTTGTATTGACTTTTGAAGTTGGCAACGTAACCAGATTTGTTTTTCTGGCAAAGTGATCTCTTTTTGGAATGAAGCTTCCTTATTGTTATGGGTAATCTGTTTTTATTTGTTTTTGGAGTTGTTATTGGTGCATATAATTTGATGACTTTTTTGACTTCAAGTAAAGATATGTTGTAATGGTCTTCAACAGTGCACCTAACATGCATGTGCAGCTTTCCTCACACCACCTGAGGCATGCAGTGCCAATAAACTGAGAGGAGAAAGAAGAGTCAAGCGCAGGGGCAGCTTTTCTCTTCCTTCTCCTCTCAGCTGATTGTCTTTTTTCCCTCCTCTCAGCTGATCATTGGAGGCTTTTTTTTTTACTACCGATTTGGCTGAACCAGTTTGAACCAGTAGCATTCCACCACTGGGTTTGTCCTAAAAATGTATGGTTTTGAATATGTTTAATCCAAGATTGTTCCAGTCGACCACAAGGTCAGTTGTTCAACCTCCCATTTGTATATAGATTTTTCATTGTCTCAAATGAGATCAATCACTGTTGTATCATTTGCAAACTTCAGTACTTTAACAGATGGATATTTTGACATGCAGTCATTGGTATATATAGAGAGAAGAGTACAGAACGCACAGCCTTGGAGGCCCCTTTGCTAATTGTACAAATATCTGATGTGATTTTGCCTAGCTTCACCTTGTCAAGCCATACTGAGATCAGATGCTCCCACGCTTCCACATCTGAGCCTGGGAAAGTGGGAGGGGTGAATTTATTGGACTATATCTAGTCAGACATAATAACATTCTTGTTCTGATTCAAGGTCGGGTTGTGTTGTGCATAAATGAGATGAAGTCTTAACGTGGGATGGATGGTGATTGGGCCATATGATGTGATGATGGATGCTGGGGATGGATTTTATTTATTGCAAGGAAGCCCAGAACTTTCAGATTTGGGATTCAACAGTTGTTCCAGTTACTATCCAATTATAAAGGAACCTTTGAGAAGATGTCTGTCTCAGAGTTATTGGGTGGAATGGAGAGTTGTTGGAATGCTGACATTATCCCGAATCTCTAAACAAACACTGTTAGGGATAACATTGTTCACCCTAACTGGTTTAGGTGAAATACTA
>BLBF01000022.1:20862614-20944534 GCA_015471245.1 Laticauda colubrina | reverse complement strand
TTTAGCTTGTCTACCTAACCCTGGTTGGGGAACCCAGGCTTAACAAACACCAACACCCCAAAAAAGGGCTGTCTGGGGTGCTGAGCCCCAGCACTGATTCAAAAGCTGGAGCAGTGCAAAGACTCAGCAAAAATGAAAGAAAGGGAGGACTCTACAGAAGGAGCAGTGGGACTGGGTACCAGAGAACTAATTGAGACCCTGTGCCCTCTTTCTGAAGAATTTGTGCAAGTGATGGAAGCTGCAAAGTAAAGACAGACGCTAGGCATTTGGCCCAAGGAACTGGATTCATGGAGAAGCTGCCAGAATGAGCTGAATCCAAAGATGGGACTGGAGGAGAAGCTGCCTGAACACCTTTCCTACTCCAACCCTCTGAAGTCAGCCCACAAGATAGAGTGTAGTGGGGGGGGGGGGGCTTTGGAATCAGGCATCTCCCAAGACTGGAATCTATTGCCTCCATCCCATAGCCAGTCACTGCAGGGATCCCAGAGCAATTCCAGCAGCTTAAGGTGGGAAGTTATGTCTCACAGCCGCAACCTCTCCAGCTGAGCTGGGTCCTAACTCAGCCCATGTTCACTTTCCCTAGTCCAAGACTCGACAGTAGAACCAGCATGGTGTCAGTCAGAGGTGACTGAAGGATCAGCTCAGCATAGCAGGGTCAAGCAGCAATGGAGAGACAGCACATGCAGCCAACATTGTGTAGGTTACAAACCCCAATTCCTCCCCCTCCATAGCCAGCAGGGAGGTTACCCCCTGTGGAGAGTATTCTCCTACAGTGGGGATTCTATCCTGGTCAGGGGTGGGTCCAATACCAGTGGATGCCATCACCAGTTGTACCATCTGGTTCGGGATCACCATGGCCCCAATGAGCAGCAGTGATCCCAGCTCCGCAATGGGATCAGTGTAGGCAGCAGACTGTAGCCACACACACACCCTTTCCAAGTGCAGAGAAGAGTTCAGCAGGCAGCCCCTATTCAACAGGTTCCAATCCAGCCGCCTCTCAGAGCAGGGGCCCTTCCTGCAGCACATACTAACTACATGTCAAATCCCAGCTCAGCCACCTCTAGGGGTACCCCTGCAGGACTCCTCCTGCAGTCAGCTCAACAAATTCTAGCTCAGCCAGCAGTTGCTATGACACTCCCTTCCCCCAGATCAGACCCAGTAATCTTCAGAGCAACTTTTGACAGATGGCTGAAAACTTTGCTTACTTTCTTACCTGAATCTGGTCACATATGGATCAATTTTGAAACCACTATGCAACAGATTGTGACCTAGTTTTTGCAATTACAGATGAGATGAAAGAGGGGGATGCTTCTGCTTGGGTGGCTCAGTTATACTATGAGAATGCCCCCGAACTACATGATGCCAATGAATTTGTTGAGCTGCTTAGGGATAGGTTTGAAAACCCTGACAGAATAGGTGAGAGTAAAGACAAAATAATGGAAATGAAGCAAAGTAAGCAATCCTTAAAAGACTTTGTATGGGACTTTACACAGGTCACAAGCAACCTCATGAATTGGCCTGACAGAATACTTCTGCATTATTTTACAGAAGCTATTCATCCAGAAGTCAGAAAAGCCTGCAGCATCAGAGGAATACCAGAGCGACTGCAGGACTGGTTTGCCATGTCCATGAGGCTGAATGAGAAATCCACCCATACTGAAAACCTCCCTCTGAGGGCCCTCCCAGGAGAACTTTGGCCAGACACCCTCTGACTAAACCTGCAGAAGCTGCTCCTACCCAACCTACAAGGATTATAAAGTACTATCGATATGGCCAGGCTGGTTATCGGGCAGCCAAATGTCTGGTTCCTGCACCTGTTCCACCTGTTCCACAGCTAAGGCCTAGTACTGAAAAACTTCACATAAGCCTCCAGACACCAACCACTTTGCCAGATACTCTGTAGAGACTTCCCTCCCCATAGAAGAGAGCGGGGAGCCTCCGGCCAAAGAAAACCTTCCTGAAAAGGCAGATGAAAAAGAGGGTCCCTTGGTGAGTGCTGCCATTCCCCCTTTTACAGTTAAAGTGAAGTTGGTGGTGCCTGAGAGTGGGGAGGCAGGGAAGGTAGAAGTAGTAACAGAAACCTGGTGTTCCAGATGCCTTATTTGGCTCCCTATCATTAAACAACTAGGGATAAAAACTAAAAGTATAAAATGCCCAATCAAGTTTGAACAGGTAGATGGAATGTTAATTGGAGGAGTCCCAGCCACCCAAATTACAGAATTAATCTAACTAGATATGGCCAGGCATTGAGAATTTATACAACTTGTAGTGACTCAAAAAATAACAGAATCTATCATATTGGAACTTGCTTGGCTTGATAAATGGGGCCCTACCATTAATTGGGAAGACGGATATTGGAAAATTATAATTGATGTTGGCCCACTGCCCCCAGTTCCTCCTAAAAAGAGACTGCCATCCGACAGGGGTCCAAACCAGATGCAGCAGGCACCATTTCAGACTCTCCTCCAGGTGAGCCCCAGTCCCTAAAGAATACAGGGACTTGCCTGAGGCTTTTAGCAAAGAGGAATGCAGCATTTTCCCTCTGCATCAAGCCACTGATTGTGCCATCGAATTGGAACCCAGGGCAAAACTGCCCAAACCAAAGATGTATTCCATGACACCAGCCAAAATGACTGAGTTGAGGAAATACATTGATGCCAATTTAGACAGAGGCTTCATTGAACCAGCCAAATCTAGGTGGGCAGCCTCAGTACTGTTTTAAAGAAAAGAAATATGGCAGTTTGTCTTATATGTGGACTTTAGGGGCATGAACGCGTTGTGCCTAAAAACATGTACCACCTCCCCCTAATGAAGAACTTATTAAATCACCTGTCAAAATGCAAGATCTTTACCAAACTAGATCTGAGAGAAGCCTACTACCAAGTCTACATAAAGTAGGGAGATGAGTGGAAAACTGCCTTCAACTTCCCTCTGAGTACTTTTCAGTTCTGAGTCATGCCTTTTGGATTCCAAGTCCCCTCCCCCATATTTATGCAACTAATCAATTAAGTGTTACATCCAAACCTGTACAAAGGGGTCCTTGTCTACTTGAATGACATTCTCATATTCAGCGAAATCATAAAATAATATATCAAATTAGTCAGGCAAGTACTGAAAAAACTTTTAGCCATCAAACTATATACAAAGCTGTCAAAATGTGAATTCCATAAAGACTCTTTGGACTACCAGGGCTACCTAGTGTCTAACTAGGGGACTGAAATGAAGGTGAAGGCAGTGCTAGACTGGCAACAACCAAAAACACGCAAACAACTTTAGAGCTTCTTGGGTTTTGCAAATTTCTACAGACAAATCTCATTTGCTGAGGTTGCCCTCCCTTTAACAGAGTTAAAAACTGGTCCTTCCCCGACCAAACCAAACCAAAACCCAACCAACCCCTTACTTGGACAATGAACTGTCAGAAATCTTTTGAGACATTAAAATACCTTTTTGTCACTGAGCCTATCCTCCAGCATCTAGACCCAACCAAATCTTTTGTAGTTCAAGCCAATGCCAGTGATATGGCTGTTACGGCAGTTCTACTTCAAATAACTCTCAAGACCAGATGATGCCTTATGTTTATGTGTCCAAAATGTTGACAGACACAAAGCGTAGGTGGGCAGTTTGGGGAAAAGAGGCATTTGCCATGCGATGGGCTTTACTATCTTGGAGGCATTTCCTGGAAGGAGTGAAGGAGCCATTCGAGGTGTGGACTGATCATAAGAACTTCAAGGCTCTGAAGACACCTCAGAAGCTTTCTCTTAAATAAGTCTGCTGGGCTCAATACTTCAAAAGATTCAACTTTAACATGAAATATATTCCCAGGAGGAAAAAACATATTGGCGGATGCCTTGTCAAGAAAACCCCAATTTGACAGTTGCCAGGAGGAAGTAGTGCAAACGATGATATCAGAAGTCCAAACTGCAGGCCAAGCAACCACCCGAGGCCAAGCCAAATGCAGCCCCAGACTCCTAGAAGAAAAACTGACAACCGATTTGAAAGCAGCACTTTTAACTGATCCATGGTTTGCTGAAAATAAAACTGATTTGACAATGAATGAGGGATTGACTTGGAAAGGAACCAAGATTTATGTACCTAATTTATGTACCTTGGTGATCATGTGACTGGATGGGTGTGGCTATGTGGTCATGTGACTGGGTGGGCATGGCCAACTTGACATAATTCACATCGAAGTGCGTTTCTCTTCACCTGGCCTCTCATGATCATGGGAATGCTGCAACAGTTGTAAATGTGAAAAACAGTCATTACTCACTTTTTCAGTGCCATTGTAACTTTGAATGGTCACTAAATGAATTGTTATAAGTCAATGATCACCTGTACAAAAATACAAAAAGCTTCTTTGCTTGCAAAAAGCTGCCCCAAATACCAATCATTAGATTAAAAATACCTGCAAAACAGAGTTACATATCAGGCAGGGTGCTAGAGCACCTTGAGGAATGAAAATAGTTATAATGCAGTGATAACTATCAAGCAGCCATCTCTTGCTCATAAAGTGAAACCTTTTAGCAGAAAGGTCATTTAAGCTCTCCAGTAAAAACACACCCAGGAAAAACAATCCTTAGATCCATTTGCACCACTTAAAGATACCAGCTGGTCTCACTCATTTCACAAGATATCCTAGGGAAATCATCCAGATTTAAGGAAAAGTCACATGCTCCCCAGAAAGGCAGTAAAAATAAATCAGTGCCAATCTTGCATCCTGCCTCCTGGAAGTATACGCCAAAAGGACAGTGCCAGATAGTACTAAAGCAGTGAGGAAGACTCCCTCCCCAGATAGAAAAAGAAACCACGAAGCAGCAAAAAATTCAAACACAATACAAATAATTAAATCACAACAGTAGCTATTGCTTGTTGAAGCTGAACAGGGAAAATTATCCCACCAATAAACACAGGATTAAATATCACCCAGCACAGAATTAACTTTCACCAGTTTTAGACCAAAACTCAGAAAGGTTTGACATGTTTGAATGTCAATCTGTCTAACTAGTGAAGAAGCCTTGCTGAATGTCACTCATCTTGGTTCCCTGTCACTAAAAGCTCTGTTTCATTATTCAATTATTTCTTCAAAGTGCTGATTGTCCAGGGAAGTATTTCCTCCCAACAGGAGTGTAAAAATCTTAAAACAACCCTTCCCCTTTTAGAAAGCCAAGCCTCAGAAGCTCTGGAGACAGGAAGTCTAGGTATACTGGCAAGAATGTAATAAGGGTGGAAAAAACAAAAGGAGATTGCTTCTAATTACCGGTTCTCCAAACTGCTTAGAAAGTTAACAAGGGGTTCTATATAACTGGACAGAACCAGTAGAATCCCACCCCTGGGAGGAAGTGCTGTGATTTGGACTGTTATCGACTTATTCTCTAAGCAAGCCCACTTTACAGCATGTAATGGACTATCTTCGGCTAAAAAAATGGTGAAACTGTTTGTGAAGCATATTTATCATCTCCATGGAGTGCCTCATAGAGTAATCTCAAATCGAAGTGAACAGTTTACTTCCAAGTTCTGGAGGGAGTTTTTAAAGTCCATTGGGTCATCCCAAGGCCTTTCCTCAGTGTTCTGTCTGGCATGTAATGGTGCCTCTTAGAGAACAAATTCTATGGTGAAACAATACATTAGATGCTATGTAAATTATCAACAGGAGAACTGGGCGGAACTGTTGCCATGTGCAGAAGTTGTTTACAATAATGCAGTACACAGCAGCACAGGCTTAATTCCTTTCTAAATCAACACCGGCATTGTCGCTATGCCAGAGTTGCCTAGGGAACCCCCAACATCCATGTCTTTAACAGATTGGATGGAGTCATTAAAGAAGGGTGGGAGGATACAAAAAAAAACCTCTAGCGGAAGCTGCTGCTGAATATAAAAAACAGGCAGACAAACATATAACTCTCCAACCAACAAACTCTCCAAACTCTGGACTAACAATAGGAAATTAACTATGGTGATGGCCTATAAGGAAAATTTATATAAGATGTTTTACAGGTGGCATCTTCCCCCAGCAAGGCTCACTAAAATGTACAAAAACTTATCACCAAAATACTGGAAGTGCAAGAATTTACCAGGTACATTTTATTACATGTGGTGGGCATGTAACCACACAAGACAATATTGGAAATTGATACAGGCATGGGTAGAGTAAATGGTAGGAGAACACATTCAATTTAAACCAGAATTATTCTCATTGGGAATAATGACAGAAGGCCACAGTAATGGTACAACATATTTAATAATACACAGATTGACCGCGGCAAGAATGGTTTACACAGTATTGGAAAAAATCAAAATGTATCACCGAAAGGAGAGATAATAAGGAAAATAATGATGTGTGCAGTAGCTGATAGACTAATTTTAGAAATGAAAAATAAGGGGGATTCAGAATATTACGAAACTTGGAATAAGTTTTATATATGGCTGCAAAAAAGAAGGGAAGGTCAGAACAAAATCAGTTAGGAGGATTGGAAGCAAAATGTAAATATTATACCAATAATAGAAATGTTAATGGGGTTGACTACATCTTTGGTATGTATGGCAAAGTAATGCCAAAACGGCTGCGCTGTGTTTTGTATTTATAGTTGTAAACAATAAAAATATAAATCAGGAATAGAAAAGCTATGTAACATAATGTGTGATATCTGTCAAATTGTCATTGCCACACATTTCACTCCTGTGTTATGTATGAAATTAAATATATTACAATATTTTCTTCATACATAGTAGGAGTTTAATAATTAAATCTGTAGAGTCTGATATACATTAATGTTCCAAAATGCAAGTAAACTGGACACTAGAATCCACATGCATGTCTTTGCTATTTTTTTGTTCTTTCTATAGTTAATGAAACTTAGCTTCTTAATCCATTTATTTCAAGCTGGAAAACCACTTAAACCTTTCCAAAGGGTGTTTTACTTTCTCAGGATCACTGGGAAGTATGGAAAAGAAAGGATTCTTTATGATTCTATTTCACCTGAAGGACAGTTATTTTGATATTGTAAGTTGCAGTTCAACCAATGCATTAGATAAATACATTGATTAAATGCTTTCAAGCATTAGATAAATTATTAAGAAACAAATAATGTGCTGAACCATTACTCATCCTGTTTCTTTTAAGTGATGTGATTGATATCCCCTCCCTATTGCTGCTCTAATTCAGCTACACGCCTTCTAAATAAACCCATCAATGCTTTAGGTGGCATGCAGACCCCTCTCTGCAGGCATGGGAGCAGTTGGCCCAACTCAGCTCCACCGTGCATGCATGCCTCCTAGCTGATTTCCAGGTCTAGCTCACACTGCCCTTCACCATCCCATTTGCAAAAAAAATAAATAAATTACCCTATTGGCTGGCCCTGCCCCCACCCTATCTGTGTCTCCCGCCTCCAGAGTCACATGTGCTGCCTAATGGTTCTTTGGCTGCTCTCTGGTTCCCGCTTCTTGCTTGTTGTTGTTGTCACTTTCTTGCTTTCTTTCTTGCTTGACTCCTCACTTGACTGTTATGGCCTGCATAATTTTGTAAGTTGCTGACTTTGTGGGCCCCCCCCCACTATTTTGCTGTGGCCCAGGCCCAGCTGCTCCCACCCCCAGCCTGCTTGCTGTCAGTACTGTCGGTGCCCGCATGCAGCCCCAGGACATTCACCCCATTTCCAGCCAGAAGCACTGCCGCCAGTCACTCCCCTGTGCCCAGGGGAGGGCAGGCATGGCTGGCTAGATGCTGCCTAGAGCATGATTCTGGCAGAGGAGGAGCGGGTATCCCTGCAGCCCTCGCCTGCTCATGCTGCTGCTACCACCAGGAAAGGGCAGTGGTCTGCAGTGCACCTGTGTTGGCAACAGGGGTAATAAACAGAGAAGAAGGGTACCACACAGGACATTGTGGCACAGGAGCCATTCCCAGATGTTCCCTGGCCTGCGAGAGGAGGCTGCGATCTCTTGCACCCCCCTCAGGAGCCACAAAGTGCTTGCCTTCCCTCTGGCACTTGCTAAGCTTCCTCCCACCCAACTTCTCTTCCTCCTCGCCAAAAGAACTTGCATGCTTAGTGGGCAGGAGGAGGCTTGGCAAGGACCAGAGGGGTGGCAAGTGCTTTGTGGATCCTGGGGGGTTCGAGCCTCCACCTCACAACATTTTCAACATCTTCAGGCATCGCTGGCAGCTGCTTCCTGCAGCTCAGGTGGTCTGTGCTCTTACCATTGCTGCTTGGCCTCCTCAATGTGCGGAGGCAAGAGGCAGCAGCCACAATGCAGATTTGCTAGGCAGACTGCAGGAAAAAAATCACCCTGCCCTTCTTGGCCCCACCCACGACCACCGGGTTACACTTGTGTCTCATTTAAAGCTCTCATTTAGCTTAGCTCTGAGACAAAAAAAAAAAGAAATCCCGATCAGTGGGACTTCTATTTCTAAGCAGGAGAGAAAGTCATGGTCACCTGAAGTGGCTCCCCTTGAGTGTGGAGAAAGGTTGTGATATAATCCCCTTTAGTCTCCAAAAGTCCCTTCTACCCTCCCACCTTGTCTCTTAGAGTTTCTTCTCTGCATACAGGAGAAGCCACATTCTTACAGCAATTGGTTAGTCCTGTGTCCGAGAGGAAAAGTGAGGAGGCAGCAACTGGGGGAAAATTGGGGAGACAGGAGGAGGGTTCCCCTTCCCAGCCAGCCAGGACTATCTGCAATTGCTTTTGTTCCCCTTTGTGGGGGTGGAGCCCAATGTCTTTTCTCTCGCCCAGCAGTCATGGCTAAGGAAGCACCACCACTGGGTACTTTATTGCCTGCAGTAATCCAAAGCTCGGCTTCCTGCTCTCGGTCTCCCTCTGTCACAGGTGTCAGTTCAGGAGCTGTATGGGGAGGGCTACAGAAAGCTTTGCTCTCCTCCTCCCCTTAGCTCATCTCTAGGCAACAGTGCATGCAGCCAGAGAGAGAGGGGGAAGAGGGAGGGAGAGAGAAAGAGAGAGATGAGAGAGACAGAAAGAGAGGGAGAAAGGGAGAAAGAGGTAGAAAATGAGAGAGAGGGAGAAAGGGAGAAAGAGATGAAAGAGAAAGAGGGAGAAAGAGAGACAAGAGATAGGAAGAGAGGGGGAGAGAGAAAAATGAAATGAGATGAGGTGTTGCTTCTTATGGGAAAGGGGAGTTATCTAATCAAGACCCCCCTTCTCATTTTACCCTACCTGAAAGGGGGGGGGTGTCTCTTGTTGTTATTTGAATAAAATGAAATCCACTATTAGTATGGCTGTCCTTTACTTTCTGCTTTTTCTGTTCAAATCAGCTGTTCTGCTGATTTGCGCAGAACAGCTGAGGTTGAAAAAGCAGGAAAGAAGAGGATTTTTCAAACACCGTGCATGTGCGCACAGCACTTGTCAGCTGTCTGGGCAGCACAGCTGATAATTTCTTGCAATCACTGTGCACGCGCACAAAGCGTACAGCAGGCATTGCTGCATGCGCAGTGCACGGTCACGTGCAAAATGTGTGCTCACCAAACCGGTTGTAACACCGGTTGGATCCCACCCCTGTGTGCTGGCACTTCACAATAAATAAGAGGGTTTTGGGTTGCAGTTTGGGCACTCGGTGCCGAAAACGTTCACCATCACTGCTCTAGCTTTATAATTTTATTCTGACCTTACCCATAATTATACAATTATTTTGGTGCTTGTTTGTTAAATAATATCTCCTAGATCATAGTGCTGGAATATATATGAATGGTTAAATATTATCTAGAATAAAAAAATCTGCTTCTATAACATCATTTAATTTCTCATATTATGTTCAGCAGTCTCCTAAGTCTACATTTCACAGTAGTTACCATTTGTTGGAAGTGAAAATGAGAAAATCAAGCACTGCTAACATTTAAAAATGGAATCAAATGGAAATCATATCATCCACAAAATCTATTTGTTGCTTATTTGTAGACCCAACCATAAACTTACTGAAACTTACAAACTCACAGTCCTCAAAAGGAAACTGAATAGGTATTTGCCAGACCACCCACACATCTCTCAGGTTTCAGTCCAATGCAAGTGTATTTTGAACATGCTAGATAAGGGACTCATAATTTCAGCATCACTTCTTCTCCTATGGGGGAAAAATGCCATTTAGTACTCAAGGGAAAATAAGATTACGATCCTCATTTCTGCTTATTTGCTTCTAGCTTGGCAGGTTTTCATAATGATATGCTTAATGTAACTGACTTGGCAAACTCTCTGTGGACATTAGCCATTCACTAAGACTTGACTTGATTACTGGCCTAGAGTCCATATGTAAAATATAGCCATAAAAGAAAATATATCTAATAAAACACTATGTGTGTTAATCTGATCCTTCTGAGGGACCATAATCTGACAAATTCTTGATGCCAAAATTAGTATTTTGCAACTGTATATATCACATTTAGGTTTTCATATACATTAGTAGAGCCTGTAGCAAGAATCAGTATAAAACCTATATTGTAAAATTACATATTCTATCTTCAGAAACTATTCTGATTTGTAGGGATACAGGCTTCTAATGCTTTGAATATTCTTAAATCTGTCCTCTAACACTGAGGAAAGTGGGAGCAAGGGAGAACATTAAGTGGGAAAAGATCAAGCTATATTTGTGAAAAGTAAGTAATTTAAAATAATTGTCGAAAGGATATTGAACTTTCTTGAAACTAATAATACATCCCAAGGCTTTGACATTGACATTGTTCATACGGTAGCTTTCTTGGCTTTATCTAAACCTCAGATGGTCAGGAGATTGTTCACAGGTCTATAGTTTATAGTATCTTCTCTAACTAAATAGTGATACTATCTGAAGCAAAATTGGCTGCAAAGTTACCAAAAGATTGGGTGCATGTCAATTAATTTTTAAGAAGCATTATAAATGTTTGAATTTCTGCTGCCTTCCTAATATTTTTCCACAATAAAGGGTCTGCTTTTTTCAGATCAACCAAATATTGATTCATTGGTTGTGACAGGAATTGAGCTACTGGCTTGTTACCAGAGCCTAATGTTGTGGGCAAAAGCCCCTGTCACACCGAACCAATGGATGCAAAGAGGATGTAAAACAGACAAAAAAGCTTGCCATCCGTTGGAAAACGCGATGTACTCACTGCCTCCGTTTGGCTTCTTCTCTATCCATCCAGCATCCGTTTATAGATGTTTCATCCGCTCCAAAAGTTTTGGGCTGCCCAAAACTTTTGCACAGAAAATGTATCCAGTTCGTCTGTTCTGCATCCGCTATGCATCTGCTACGCATCCGCTACGCATCCGTTACGCATCCGCTATATCCGCTAGGCATCCGTTCCGCATCCGCACAACTCGCATCTGCTCGGACGCAGGGAGGAAGCGGAACGGATGTGGAACGGATGCAGAACGGATGCAGGATGGATGCAGCACAGAAACAAAGCGTTTAAAACGGAAAAAACATCCGCAGAGGGGACCTATCTCAGATATTAAGGATGTCTAGAGGATGCCTAGAGGATGCAAAGGGACACCTATACTGCCTATAAAAAGGGGGAGCAACTCGCCTGCATCTCAATTTCAGAACAGCAGCCAAGCTGTGCAGACCTCTGCAGCCTTCATCTGATTCTTCCTCTTCCACAGCATCCAGTCATGTCCACCGTGGATTGTGACAAAGTCCTTTCGGCAGCCACCATCCTTCTGCAACAGTGCGAAACCATCTACAGGCTCTGTGAACTCTACTACAGGAAGAAAAGGAGGCACCGAAAGAAAGTCTGGGTCCAAAGATGGTTCGCCAGAAGAGCAGAGGATGGACTGTACAACAAGCCGATGGTGGAGCTCAGGAGCGAAGACACTCGGGCATTCCAGAACTTCATGAGGATGCCTCCAGCCATGTTTGATGAACTTGTGCTGCGGCTGACATCCAGGTTGACCAAGACAAACACCAACTTCCCACCCAGCCTGGAACCTGGACTCAAGGTGGCACTTACTCTGCGCCACCTGGCCTCAGGGACAACCTACAGGAGCATGCAGTATGGCTGGAGGGTGCCACACAACACCATCAGCATTATGGTCATAGAAGTGGTGCAGGCCATCATCGAAGAATACAAGGAGGAGCTCCTCCAGTACCCCTCCACTGAAGAAGGATGGAAGAAAGTTGCAGAGCAGTGGTATCAGAAGTGGAAGTTCTCCCACACCGTTGGAGCCATAGATGGCAAGCACGTGGCCTGCAAAGCTCGAGCCAAGTCGGGGTCCACTTATCACAACTACAAGGGCTTCTTCAGCATCATCCTCTTCACCATGGTCGATGCTGACTACAAGTTCATGTACATCGATGCTTCAGGCAACGGCTCATCTTCAGATGCCCAGGTATACAACACCAGTCACCTCAAGGAGGGGCTGGAAGGCAACCTCATGGTGGGCTTCCCAGATCCAGACCCGCTGCCCAACGATACGCAAGATGTGCCCTACTTCATCGTAGGGGATGACGACTTCTCCCTCACAACCTACCTCATGAAGCCCTACACCTCCAAATACCTCACCCGTGAAGAGAGGATCTTCAACTACAGGCTGTTCAGGGCAAGGCGGGTGGTGGAGAATGCCTTTGGCATCCTGGCCAACAGGTTCCAGGTACTTCTCACCAACAGGCAACATAGCCCAGAGACCATGAGGAGGATCGTGGAAGCTTGCTGCATCCTGCACAATCTCATGTGCACCCGCCACCCAGTCTTGCAGAACAGGCTTGTGGACCGTCAACAAGGCAGTGGGGACATGGAGCCTAGTGAATTGAGGCAAGGGCAAAACCTGATCAACACTGAGGATGTGCAAGGCCCCAACAGAGCCTCACGTGAGGTGAAGAAGCAACGCAACCTCCTGAGACACTGGTGCAACTCCCCAGCTGGAGCAGTGGAGTGACAAGACAGGATGGTAAATGCTTAATGGATGCTTCCTTCAGCCTGTCTCATGACACGGATGAGATTGGGCCATGTATGTTTGGTTGGCCTACAATGAACAGGGCGTTTAATAAAGAGTTGTGTTTATGTTGACATGTGTGGATGATTGATTATATTGTTATTGATAATAAAGGGCCATAGGTGTGGCACCTGGGAGGGTGGACCATACAGTCCCACTATGCTTGCACTGGAGGTTTATCTATCCCACTGCTATCCTAACCCATCCCACAGCTATTACCCATCCCACAGGTATCCTAACCCATTCCAAAGCTATCCTTACCCATCCCACAAGTAAGCAAAGGCTTAAACCATTTCTAAAAGTTTCCCCCAAGACTTTATTAAAAAAAAGAAATGAAACAAGTGTGTGAATCATGAATAGACTTTATTAACAACAAGCTATAAGACAAAAATGAGTCTCTGGCACTCCTCTTGGTCGCTCAGTCTCAGGGGTGAAGGGTGCAGGTGCTGTGGAGGTGGCTGGTGCTGGAGTGCTTGTCATCAGCTCCTCCAGAAGGAGAAGCAGCAGAAGCGCCAGCCCCAGAAGAGCAAGCCCATGATGCAGAAGCCCCAGCAGAACCAGAGTGAGGGCCAGGGGGCGGGATGGTAGCCCTGTCCCTCTTGAGAGGGCTGGCAGCAGATGGCTGAGGCTTGCTGTGCTTCCGCATGGTTGTGGGGTTGCTGGCTGGCAGGAAGGCTGGCAGGAACCAAGGCTGGCAGGGAGGCTGGCAGGGAGGCTGGCAGGGAGGCTGGCAGCGAGGCTTGCAGGCAGACATGCAGGCAGGGCAGGCAAGGCAGCCAATCCGTCCGGCAGCAGGTCTTTCCTCTGAATGGCGACCTGCTTCCGAGCTGCTTCTGTTATATCCACGGGGCTGACGCAATGCCTCCTCCCCGCATGCGCAATTAACACCAGGCATCCATTAGGCTTCCGCTGTGCATCCGCTGTGCATCCGCTGTGCATCCGCTTCATCCGCTAGGCTTCCGCTCTGCATCCGCTCTTTCCGTTCCGCGTCCGCTTTGCTGAGACCCCCCGGAAGCCCTGCGGATGTGCCATCCACTCCCATCCGCTTCCATCTGCTAGGCTTCCGTTCCGCATCCGCTTTGCATCCGCCCTGCGTCCTCCCCCCGTCCGTGTTATCCGCTCCGGTTATGCACATTTTTGCCTCTTTTGAGAGCGGATAACAACGGATGGAACATTTTGCTCATCCGCTGTGTCCTTTTTGCATCCGTTGGGCAGTGTGACATGGGCTTAAGAAAAGTGACCAGACCAAAGTCACCCCACCAGCTTTCATATCTAAAGTGGAAAATGAACTCACAGTTTCTTGGTTTCTAACATGTGTCTTAACTATTAAATCAAACTGGCTCTTCGATCAATATTGATATACACTGTATAGCTTGTTAATAAATGGCTGTTTATTGATGGAATAATTTTTTGAGTTTATATCAGATGTGGATTGTTAAAATTATAGTGTAGGCTGCTTAAAAGTCCCACAAATAATCCTGGAATCTTTTTAGAGTAGATTGATTCATCCATATTAAGCAAAGATCTATGGGGGATCCACATTCTTTAAATCTTACCAACACAACATCAATGATATTTTATTGATTGAGTCAGTCACATAACTTCCAACATAGATATATCACAGTTTATTATGTCCAATAGGGTAATATAACTATAATTCACAAGGAAATTTTAATTGCTTTTATCTGCTTAGAAGTCAAAATTTCCAGACTTCAATGAGCTGGTATACATTCTAAAATGTCTATATAAATGAACAATGATTTTTTTTTTTTCAATTTGTTATCCTAACATTAGAATCAGCTGGATAATTTCCTAAATTTTAAAATACTATTTTAAATTTCCCTGGCTTAGTTTTCATTCTCTATTAACATCTTCTGGCAGATAAAACCACTGTGCACCTTGGCACATATTCTATATACAGGTGGCTTTTTCCATAGTTGATAATGAATTTCAGCCAGATAAAACCACCAATGCTTGCTCCTATAACGTTGTGAAGTGTACAGTACAACAAAGCTCTTCCACATATATGCTGTGGTAAAATCATGCTGTGGAGGCAACAAAATTTAATGTCCTCCCAGCTCCCAGACAGAAGCATTACATAGAGATAGGTGGCATTACTCTTGCTCTCAATTTCTCATATCATTCAATAGCTTAGTCCTAGTTTCTAAAACTCCAATTTGGAAGTCTTTAAAAATAATGCCAAATCTGCAGATAAAGAGAGACTTCATAAGACTTGATAAAGGCTGCAGAGACTGTTGGTGAAGCATTTATAAAACATCTGCCCATTTAGAAATAAGGTGTCTGGTTTTTCCCAAAGTCCAACCTAATAAGACCATGCAGAACAATATCTACCATAATTTTGCCTGATATGTCAGTCTGAATTTCTGGAAAGAAAAACAGAGATATTTAAACTAACACACCTTCATATACATCCACTCTCAGCCATTTCATCTCCAGAGGTTTATTTAATGAATGGCATATTGCTCTAAATATTTTTCAAACCTCAGTGTCTCCTTATTTATTTTTAACTTTGCAAAAATTTTAACAGTTCAGATTAATACAGGATCCCCCAGGTAGGCAAGTCCAATGGATGAAGTTTCTTTACTGATTGCCTCAGACAAGTTGATAGCAGTTGGCAGTAGCTTTTCCCAGTGTGAGAGTAAGAAAACAAGAAACTGAGTTTTGAGAAAGTTGTTTGGTTCCCTGCAGGACAGCCAGAGGACCTTGTGTAAGACAGCACAATAAAACACAGCCTCACAGTCACCCTCTGTAGTGGGAGATTATTGCTGTTATCTTGACTACCTATCTCTGTCATTAATCAATTACTTTCCTTCCACTAACTTCACAGGAAATCCACAAATGTTTTAAATCCTTTTTCCCAAAGATCCCTTTATAAATTAAATATATGCAGACCAACATTGAAACGGGGTATGCCAGCATGTGTAAAGACACATAAATAAAGCAGGGGGAGGGGTAGATTTTGTTTTATAGAAGAGAAAGTGGTGAAATGTTCAATATCATATTCAAACTTAATATTGGTTAGTTAATTACTTACTCCTAAAGCAAAATCATTCATGAACAAGCACTCATCCTAATACAAATATTTGAACAGTTCTTACTTTCCTTCATTGAAAAATTGTCTATCTAGCATTACTCTAAAAGTATAGGTTCTCTTACCTGGTGGCTGCTTAGTTTACTTAGCATCCTTTGATGAGGAATTTTATCAAAACTTTTTTAAAATTCATGAAAACAGTGTCAAAAAATGACCTACTTCCTCATCCCTCTTGATTCTCTTAAGAACCTCTAAAGCAGGGGTCGCCAACCTTTTGAACCTCAGGGACCACCAAACTCATAATTTTAAATCCAAGGGACAGCTAACCGGTTCTGTGGGCATGGCCTAATTTGTGGGTGTAGCTTGGTGGTCATGTGACTGGCTGGGCATGGCTTGTATGTAAATATTATAAATATTTATATAAATATTGCATTTTTTTTATTGAAAAAGAGCAACTTTTACCCAAAATCAGGCAAAGCAGGCAGGCAGATTGAGTTGCTCACAGAATCACAGATTCATTCAGAGATCTATCTATCTGCCATTGGCTAGCTTAGTCTGTCACATAAAATTTGCTTGCAAGCAAACTCACAAAATTAATTCACAACACACCATGTATGTAAATATTGAATTTTTTATATAAAAAGAGCAACTTTTACCCAAAAACAGGCAAAGCATGCAGGCAGATTGAATTGCTCACGGAATCATTCAGTGATCTATCTATCTGCCATTGGCTAGCTCAGTCTGTCACTTAAAATTTGTTTGCATGAGTCTGCACTGAATAATAGAATCTTCAGTCCTAAGGGAGATTTGGCAGTGCTTAAAAGCAGAGCCGAAGATCTAAAGACAAGCTAGAAAGCAGGAAATCTAACCATTTCCTGCTTCTTAGCTAATCTAAATCTCCCAGCACAGCAGAACAGCTAATGGTCAGGGGAAAAAAAAGAAAAACAGCAATTTAGCAAGCAAGTTTGCCAGGTAAGGAGTGAATAGGCGGAGAGGGTTCCCGCGGGTCATGTGGGCAGTGCAGCCTTGTATTTCTGCACAGCCTGGATTAATTGCTTTTGGGGGGGAGCTCTGGGGATGAAATTTTTCTGCGGCCCACCAAAATTTTCTCATGGCCCACTGGTTGGCAACTGCTGCTCAAAAGCATGGGTGTCCAATCTTTTGGCTTATTTGGGCTGCACTGAGTGAAGAGGAGCTGTCTTGGGTTGCATATAAAATTGGTATGTAAATAAATAAAAAACTTCTTTTATTTTTGTTATATGATCTATAGGACCACCAGTTGGAAACACCTGCTCTAAAGGTTGGTGATGCAAATGCAAGTCCATTATGATTTTCTTTCAGCAACATTCCCTTCCTTCCAGGAACCCATTTATTTTTTCTTATTTATCATTTCTTTTAATTTGTCTGAAATCCTTTGGGTTCTTTGAAAAAAAAATAGCAATCACTACATGTACATAAATAAAACCTGAGTTGGAACTAGAGGTGTGATTCTACAGGTTCACACTTATTTGCTAGAACTGGTTGTTAACATTCTAAGCAGTTTGGATAACTGGTTGTTGGAAGAAATTACTGGCCTAATCTTGTAAGGAAGGAAAGAAACTGCCTCTCCATTAACACTTATTACATTCTCGGCAGGACTACATTTCCTGTCTCTGGAACTTCTCTGGAGTTTTTTTTTCCTCCTTTGCTGATACTTTGCTTGGGTGGCGTTCAAAGTTACAATGGCACTGAAAAAAGTGACTTATGACTGTTTTTCACACTTATGACTGTTGCAGCATCCCGACAGTTATGAGAGGCCAGGTGAGGAGATGCATGCCTTGATGTGAGTGATGTTGAGTTGGCCACATCTAGCTAGTCACATGATCACCAAGCCATGCTCATCAACTAAGCCAAGCCCACAGAACCAGTTGTTAAAAAAATTGAATCCCACCTATGGTTGGAACTGACTGAATAGGAATGCAATTTTGGAATCACAGTGATCAGTGACAATCTACTGAACCAATGTTATATTTTTAAAAAGAGATTGTATGCTTCATATCATTCAAAAGTGAATTAAAATAGCTACTAATATAATAACAGCAACCTTGGGGTCCTGGGTACTCTTGGGGCTTGATTGTTTTCTTGCAGACTTTTCATTACCAAATAAGTAACTTCATCAATGCTAGGAAGGAATAGGGTTTGCTTTCATTTCATATATTTGTGGCTTGCTCTGTCTGTGTTAGTTGGAGTGGTCTTAATGACTTCTTGATTGGGCCATTTTTTATTGTTAGCTTGTTTGAGAGCTAGACTATCTCTACCACCAAGTCCACTCCCACCAATATTGACAGGGTAAGGAGATGTGGCTCTTTTGCTTTTCTTCACTTTGTTACTTTGTAGATCTCATTTGACAGGGGTCTGCTTGTACATAAGCTTTTTTCTGACAATTAAGTCAGATATCGGATGTGCTAACTTAAATTCTAAGGCAATGCAGAATGCCTCAACAAGGAAAATTACATGGCCTCCTCATCTCTTTTTCTCTCTCTATGAGGTAAAGTTAAAATAAACTGCAGTCACTTCCCCAAGCTAATGCCTCCATTTGTAATCATTCTCACATGATTTTTGCAAACTACTGGACCTATGAACATCTATTCTTGCTAATGAAAACACAGTCAACAAACCATAGCAATCAATGAATCAGCTTCTGTTATGTTCCTTCAGTGTTTTTTTCCTAAATCAGAGGCATTCCCAACCTAGAAATTATATAATATCACACTGGTCACCTGTCTTTCCTGTGTTGTCTTTTATCACTGCAGGCAATGCAGGTGTCAAAAGATATTATATCTGCATCTACCTGACATTTCATGAATAGCTCCTTTCACCTTTATTTGTTTAAATACCACCTCAGATCTATGAATCTTAATTTATCTGTAAATAACCTTTTTTCAGATATCATGTGAGCAAAGTTTGATCCCTGGTGCCCATGGTGTGTATCATTTTTTGATAAGGCAATGGTAAAATGCCTTACAATCAGATTTGTCTTTCTGTATGCAGTTTTGTGCAGCTGAATACATCATTGATACATATTGAACTATGTACCAATTCTTTGGGAATTATAATATATGCCAATTCTAAGCAGTGAACACACAAAATTAAAAGGGCACACGCAAGATATTTTTAAACTTGATTGCTGTTTGTCATAACCAATTCTGCATTTATACCATACAAACAAGCACTCCATTACCTTTAGTTGGGGAAAAAATAGTTCCTTCTGAGGGACATGGGAAGTTTGGAAATGTGAAAAACTAATAAACAAACAAACAAACACATACATACAAAAAATAAGTTTGTTGTACCATGCAAAGTGTTCCATATTAGTATACTTGAAATACCCTTTTCTGATTCGTCCACAAATACTATAATTGGATTGGTTCTTCGAGCGACAGTGATTGGTCAACAATTGCCGCCCTGTGATTGGTTCGCCTGAACAGTGGGAGATTCAAGGATCCGTCATTGGCCACGAGCTGCAAGCAGCCGCTATAAAATAGCCTGCCGCGACTCCACAGTCAGACTGATTCCAGGAACCGAATAAAGAGCTGAAAGTCACGCTGGTCTCCAGTCTCCTTTTTCTCCACGATCTAACACTGGCTATGAAGGTGGGATACTGAGACAAGGAGACCAGTTGAGCACATGGCAACGAGAACCAAGGAAGACAAAATGGCCGGCACCAACTTGCCACCCGCAACATTCAATCCAGCAATGGAGGACAGGGAATCATTCATCGACAGATTCCTCATGTTTCTCGAGAGCAATGACCTACAGAGGATCTCCAACAACAGAAAGAGAGCCATGTTCCTGACACACTGTGGGCCCGCAGTGTTTAAGATGGCCAAAGCATTGGCCAAACCTGAGGACATAAAGCAGATGGCCTGGCCAGATTTGGAAAAAATACTGAAGGCCCATTATGCACCGACCATCTCCAGCCTTATTCAGAGACATGAATTTTACAAACGGGACCAGAGAGAAGGTGACAGCATCAGAGATTTCATAGTAGCTTTAAGGGACATTGGTGAGGCATGCGGGTTCCTCAACATGGATGAAGCCATGAGGGACCACATGGTCCTAGGTTTGAGAGACCTCACCTTGCAGAGCTGGCTGCTAACCCGACCAAACATCACAGTCACTGAGGCCATCGCTGAGGCCATGGCAGCCAAAGCCATTGAAAAACAGCAGACACGATGCGGCAAATGAATACGGAAAACCAGAAATCACCAGCAGAGACAAGCCAACCACGGGAGAAGAAACCAGAGGGCAACCACAAGACCACCACACACCACGAGGACATCAAGTCTGTGTCTGAGACCGATGATGAGGAAGAGGAAATACACAGACTCTAATCAGAACGAAACAGATGTGAGAGGAGAGAACGTAAGTCAGGGTTCCAGTGCACCAGGTGCGGAGGAGACCACCCCGTTCCGAGTGCCATTTCCTAGATGCAGTTTGCCGGCACTGGGAGAGACAGGGACATATAGCAAGGGTCTGCCAGAACCTAAAGAGCTACAGCCCCAGATGAAGAGACAGCGCCCCCTCCAGAATGAAAGAAAGACAGGCAGGGGGCCGTTGGAGCTGAGAAAACAGAAGCAAACGACTCAACAAAACTTGCAGAAAGGAAAAGACACACCAAACTATAATCATCGGGCACTCAAGCGCAACCGATGCCCGGAAGGTACATGTGAAAGTCAACATTGAAGGCCAACAATGTGAGATGGAAGTGGACTCCGGTTCATACCTGTCTATGGTATCATGGAACACACTTAAGAGACTGATACCGAGCATACAAAGAACGGAACTGGAGAGCAAAAACTGACCCTCAAAGACTACCAAGGGAACAGGATCCCTGTAGTCGGACTTGGACACTTCCAAGTTAAATTCAAGAAGCACACGGAAATTCTTCCACTAACCATTGTAGACCAGGATTGCCCAAGCCTAGTGGGACTCGAATAGTTCGAGCCCCTCAGAATCGGAGTGATCGGAATCAACAGTGTCACCGAAACAGACTGGGAGGAGAGCTTGATGAGAGATTTCCAGGACGTGTTCGATGGAGTAACTGAGGGTCCCCTATATCATTTAATTTGAATCCGAACATAGCCCCAATCAGGTTAAAGGCAAGGTGAGTTCCTTTCACATTAAAAAATTGAAAATTGATGAACAATTGAATAAACTCATCGCACAAGGGTATTGGAACCAATAGACCACGCAAGATGGGAAACCCCAATTGTGACCCTGATTAAGCCAGATGGGTCCATGAGAATATGCAGGCCACCCTCAACTACGCACTACAACAAAGTGCATACCCCGTTCCGGTGGTGCAACATCTGTTACATTCATTGGGGGGAGGCAAGGTCTTCACAAAGCTCGACCTTGCACAAGCGTACCAGCAATTACCAGTTGACCCCAAAACAGCGGAGGCACAAACAATTGTGACTCACAAGGGGGCATTCAGATGCAAAAGACTGCAATTTGGAGTCAGCATGGCCCCAGGGGTGTTCCAAAGCTTGATGGAGTGCCTGTTACAAGGAATAAAAGGAGTGGTCCCATACTTCGATGACATGCTGGTATCAGCTAGTGACAAGAACCAACTGGACAGCCACCTCAGAGAAGTCTTACAAAGATTCCATGAGGCGGGACTCAAAGTTAAAAAAGAAAAATGCCAGCTAGCCACCTCTAAAGTTGAATTCCTGGGGTACCTAATAGATAAAGATGGCATTCACCCCACGGACCAGAAAATCAAAGCAATAAAAGAAGCTCCCAGGCCCAAAAATAAAACAGACTTACAAGCATTTTTGGGACTCATTAATTTCTATAATGTCTTTCTGCCACAGAAGGCAACGATGGCGGAACCACTACACAGATTACTGGATAGGACAGCAACCTAGACCTGGGGATGACGAGAAGGGGCCGCATTCCAGAAAATAAAAGACTTGCTGACATCCGAATCTGTGTTAATTCAATACAGCGAAACACTGCCACTGACAGTTACCTGCGATGCATCACTGTTCGGTGTCGGAACAGTACTCAGCCACACGCTACCAGATGGGAGAGAAGCGCCGATCACATTCTATTCCAAAAAGTTGTCCAAAGCAGAAAGAAACTACAGCCAGCTGGACAGAGAGGTGTTAGCAGCGATAACTGGGGTCAAACGATTCCATGAATACCTTTATGACAAGACTTTTTCACTAATTACAGACCACAAGCCGCTCTTGGGAATACTCGCAGGTAACAAGGCCACCCCAAACATACTTTCACCACAAATGACGAGGTGGTCTGAGTTCCTTGCTGCATACAATTACAAATTAATTCACTGGCCAGCGAAGGACATATCACACGCTGATGCCCTCAGCTGTTCTCCCCTGCCTGAATTGGGAAATGACCCGGCACCAACCACATCCACGCTACAGATTGAAACATTACCCAACCTACCCATAACTGCAGCAAACATTACGAAAGAAACCACAAGAAACAAAAAGATGGTGCGGATTTTAAACTGGGTAGGCAAAGGGTGGCCAGAAAATGAGATGGACAAGACTTTTAAACCATTCCAGAACAGACAGATGGAACTCTCAATGTTAAAAGGTTGTATACTATGGGGGATTAGGTAGTCATACCGGAACTACTCCAAGAACAAGTACTGGATTTCTTACATGAAGGACACCTGGGTATCGTACAAATGAAATCCCAGGCCAGGAGTTTTGTATGGTGGCCAGGGATGGATAAGGATATTGGGAGATGGGTGGAAACATGCACACAATGCCAAAAATCCAGACCTACACCTCCTGCTGCACCTGTGCTCGACTGAGAAACAACGAGGGGACCCTGGTTGAGAATACACATAGATTTTGCAGGACTGACAAAAGGACACACATTTTTAATAATAGTAGATGCTTACTCAAATTGGTTGGAAGTAAGCATCATGAACTCCACAACAACAGAAGCCATCATCAAACAGCTGAAGAGGCTTTTTGCAACACATGGGTTACTGGACCTATTAGTTTCAGACAACAGGCCACAGTTCACGGCATTGACATTTGAAAAGTTCCTTGCCAAACATGGCATAAGGCATGCCTTGACAGCGCCGGGTCAGCGAGCTACGAACGGGCGGGCAGAATGAATGGTCCGGTGTATGAAAGAGACTAAAGAGAAACTAGACACGGGGGACATACAAGAAAAAAATCTACAAAATACTCACTATATAACACATCACACCTAACTCCACAACAAATAAAAGCCCAGCAGAACTATTGATGGGCAGAAAATTAAGATCACACCTAGATAGATTACACTCCACCTACAGCCCTGAAAAACCAGCAGACTCCTCTAGTAAACACCACACGTTCGGAACAGGGGACCTGGTCTACGCAAAAAATCTCACAGGGCACCCGCTGTGGGTACCAGCAAAAATAACCCAAGTAACATGCCCCAGTCATACAGACTAGAAACAGAGGATGGAAGAAGCTGGAGGAGACACATAGATCAACTGAGATCACGAACATTAGAAAGAAACACTAACAAACCCGTGTGTGAAAGAAAAGAACACAAACACACGCCAGAACCACAACAAACATTAAATAATAATAATAATAACCAGACCAGAGAGAGGGGAGACCCCTCAAACACAAATAAGAGGGGAGGGGGAGACCCTCAGCAAGCACAAGAAACACTGCAACAAACCCTAACAACAACCCGCCAACCAGCTTCACCAGTAGCCCCAGAAAGAAACCACAATTACTTACCTGGAGATGACTTTGGAAGAGAGGAACAGGTAGCGCAAAAACAACAAGAAGCCACTCAGGAAGGGAACAACCGAGCCAACTCTACCAGCCCAGATAGGCCAGGCGGGAGCGGCATGGCTGACTCTACCTTCCAGGAGGTTACAGGGAGAAGGATGAGAGAAACAGCGATCCTGTCCGAACCGGCCGAAGACAACAACGCAACTGAACTGTGCAGGTCAAGTAGATACCAAAAAAGCCCCGTCTACTTACGTGACTACGTAACGTGGGTTGGGCCAAACCAAGTGAGGAAGGGTGTTCCATCTTAGCATACTTGAAATACCCTTTTCTAATTGGTCCACAAATGCTATAATATGATTAGTTCTTCGAGCGATGGTGATTGGTCAACAATTGCTGCCCTGTGATTGGTCCGCCTGAGCAGTGGGAGATTCAAGGATCTGTCATTGGCCACGAGCTGCGAGCAGCCACAATAAAATAGGCTGCCATGGCTCCGCAGTCAGACTGATTCCAGGAACCAAATAAGGAGCTGAAAGTCATGCTGGTCTCCAGTCTCTTTTTTCCCCACGATCTAACACAAAGGAAATGTTTTAGATGAAGAAAGGGGTTTTAAATCTGTGGGAGAGAGCCTCTCCCTTCAATCCTGTAGACTGCTTTCCCCTAGGCAGAAAATTAAATCAACCAACCTAAAGTGGGAAGGAGGCAGTTGATACAGCAGAATATCAAAATCATTGTTTCTTATGGATATTTTTCGACAATTCTGGCCAATTTTTTCTTTTTTCTTTCTGGATGAACAGTCAGAAAAACAACTATGCTGAATGGGAGGCAAGGGGGAACAGGCACATTTTAATTTTTTAATCTTTACTGAAATTGGAAGGGATTTTTACCGATGTTCAGTGAATTCTTCAGTAATTCAGTTTATATGCATGCACATATCGTGTAGGAATTTACAGTGACTGAACATGCTTTTCTTTTTGAAGGATTCTGGTATGGGTTAACAAGTTAACTTTTAAGGCCCAATCCCACTGGCCGATGGACGCAAAAGGTATGCATAAAGGACACAGTGGATGAGCAAAATTCCGGGGGTGGCTCCATCCGTTTTCATCCACTCCAAAAATTGGCAAAAATTGTCATAAACAGAACGGAAAAGAACAGACATGGGTAGTATGTAGCAGGAATGTTAAATGGATGTTCATAGGAAGCCTAGCGGATGAAAGTGGATGGAAGCGGATGATACCTCCGAAGGGGTTCCGGGGGAAAATTTCGAAGCAGACGCATAGCGGAAGGGGCGGATGCATAGTGGATGAAGCAGGTGCATAGCGGATGCCTATAGGAAACAAAGGGGATGCTGCGCGGATGTATATCGGATGCAAAGTATTCACTGCACATGCGGGGGGTATGAATTGCATCCGCTCCGCAGATATAAAAGGATGCAGCATGCACACAGTCAGCATACAGGGGAAAGATGTGCTGCCAGATACATCTTGCAGGAACACTATGGTTCATCAGTCAGGCAAGAAGAGGAAGTCCATGCCTACTTGTTCAAGCCCTGGCAAGGTGAAGAAGGCCAGAATCAGCATCCCACCCCGTGGCACTGACTTTGAACCTGCTGCTGCTGCTGCTACTGCTGTGATGGACCAGCCCCAAAGCCCTCAAGCCCCTCAAAGCCCTGCAGCTGAAGGCCCTGTTGCTCTACCTGTGGAGAAAGGGCCACAGACTGGATCGGGACACCAAGAAGAAGCAGGCAGTTTGGAGAGACAAGGCAGAGAGCCTGGAGTACACTGCAGAAGTACTCCTTGGATGGTGAAAGCACATACACCTGGTATGGCAAGCTACACCTCAAGAAATCCGGGAAGGCCGCTGTCAAGCTCACTGACCAGGAGAAGTACGTCATGGCCAAGTGCAGATTCCTGGAGGGTGAGATACGTCACCAAGGAGAAGCCCCTCTGAGACTCCTCTCCCTCAGACAGCCCACTGACAGCCAGTCCTCTTCCAGCCAGGAGCCAGCTACACTGTCCAGGCAGATGTCTTCAGAGGGCCCCACAGCAGAGACCCCCTCGACAGCTGCACTCCCCATGCTGTCAGACTTGGAGGATCCCATGGAGGATAACGCCCTGCTGTCACAAATGGAGGAAGAAGCAGCAGCCACCAGAGGCCAACCTAACCCCACCCCCAGCTCCAGAGGACACAGGCAGAGAGGCAGACCAGAGGGCCAGGACCACAGTGTGCTGTTGGAGATCAGGGACACAATGAAGACCAGCACAGAACTTCTCTCTCAGCTGGTCGACTTGGACAGAGCATCCTCAGCCCAGAAGCCATTCATCATGTGAGCCAGACCCTGAGGGACCTGCATGAGACCCAGTACCAGGTGATGAAGGAGAAGATCACAGCACTTCTGCACAACCCTCAAGGCCCAGCTGAAGCTGCTCCTACCCGGTCCAAATCTGCTCCTCCACCCCAGGCGACGTCACAGCCCTTCCATGGCTTTCAATAGCCCCTCACCTACCAAGGCTATGACTACAGGACTTCCCACAGCACAAGCAGAACTTCCCAGTCCAGGCCCAGGTTCACTGGACACCACAGGTGCCATTCCTCACCCAGCTGCAGACCAGACAGCCCCAATATACTCCTCCTTCCTCCACATCACAGCCAAGCCCATCAATGGATAATGTGTCATCAGTATTGGGCCTGACATCTCAAGTCCTTGATGAAGGGCCTCTCAACCTCACTGGACTGAGTCAGCTCTCAGACAGCTTCCTGAACACACCACCACCTGTTGTACCCTTGGGGCCAAGCACCCCAATGGTGCCTCAGACCAGCACTCAAGCCACAGCCACATCCACAGTCACTGCCTGCTTCACAGCTGAGACCATGGACATGACTCAGAGTGACTCAGATTAGTCTCAGAGACTGAGTTGTTTACTTCTTTAATAAGGTTTATCTTTGCTTAAGACACTTAATAAAGTTTACTTGGTTCATTTTGTTTACTTAATAAAGTGTTGGTGAAAACTTTGAAAAAATGATTAAGCCTTTGCATGCTTGTGGGATAGATAAGGATAGTTGTGGGACAGATAAACCTCCAGTGCAACTATCGTGGGACTGTATGGTCCACCATCCCAGCTGCCACACATATGGGCCTTTATTATCAATAACAATGTATTCATTGATCAACACATTTTAAAATAAACAAAGCTCTTTATTAATGCCCTATTCATTGTAGGACCACTCAACACACATGGCACAATCTCATCAGTGTTATGCAACAGTCTCAGGGAAGCATCCAGATGATTTTCTCCCCCTTTTTATAGAAAATATCAGCTGTAGCGCTAGGTGTCCTTCTACATACTCTAGACATACTCCAGACATCGTAAATATATGAGATACATCCCAGATACAAATGTCTTGTCCGTTTTTAATACTTTATATACAAGAGGCATACACTTACATCCTTTCTATTTCCATGCTACTTACGCTGTGTAGACATTCCATGTACCTTTTGTTTCCTCCCTCTTTCCATTTTCAGCTGCAGCGGATGTGAATTGAGGGGATGGCCAGAGGATGCAGGGAAGATACAGCGGACGTTTAACGGATGATAACAGACATAGAACGTTTGTTTGCCCGTATGTGTCACGGATGTACATCGTACACGGTGGAAAGTTCTTCCATTCAAAAAGTTTTGTGCAGCTCAAAATGTTTTGCGCGGATGAAATCACAGTGGATGGATGCTCGATGGATAGAGCATATGAAACACGTTTGCAGTGAGTACACAACAGATGCATAGCATTTTCCAATGGATGGCAAGCTTTTTTTTACATTTTACATCCTCTTTGCATCTGTAAGTGCAGTGAGACTGGGCCTTTAATGCATACAAATTACCTATGCTTGCAATGGAAACTAAAAACAGCAAAAAGCCAATCTTGGACCTCTCTTGTTTGCCTTGATTAGATGAAAGTATAGGCCTCTTTGTCTATCACTTTCAAAATTCATACCTTCAAAGGATCCATAATTTGATTTGAGCTACATTATAGCTTGTTTATGGCTCTGTGCAATTTACAAACTCAGCTTAGTAAGACATATGAACCTATCCATTTTGTAGAATTCTAACTCCCTTTCTTGCAACCACCCATAATTGTCATAGGTTCCTCTGACCCTTATGGCTGAAGATTGATAGTTTTGAACAGAAGAGAATGAAAGGTAAATCATAGTTAAAAAGCAGAGCAAACATTCAAAAGCTCTTCATGCTCAGCCAACACAGATACTATATTCGTGGTCTTTGGTTCTTAAAGGGCCTGTCACATTGGCTGATGGATGCAAAACGTTTGTAAAAAGGACACAGTGGATGAGAAAATGTTCCATCCGTTGTTATCCGCTCTCAAAAGTGCCCCGAATTTTCATAACCTGGTCCTGCTGGTGCTGCTGGTGCTGCTGGTGCTGCTGGTGCTGCTGGTGCTGCTGGTGCTGCTGGTGCTGCTGGTGCTGCTGGTGCTGCTGGTGCTGCTGATCCTGGTGCTGCTGGTGCTGCTGGTGCAGCTGGTGCTGCTGGTGCTGCTGGTCCTGCTTTTGCTTCTGATCCTGGTCCTGCTGGTGCTGCTGGTGCTGCAGTTGCTGCTGCTGCTGCTGGTAGTGTGGGGGAGCAGCCCCTACAACCTCGAAGCCCCTCTGATGAGGGCCCATATGGCCCTGCCAGAGGGAGGAAGAGGCATACGTGTGAATGGGAGAGGAGGCAATACTCCATCGAAGAGGAACATGAGGAGGAGATGCTGGAATGGCTGAGGAAGAATGAGTATCTTTGGCGGAAGGGACACAGGCTCTATTGAGACACCAAGGAAGCAGGATGCTTGGAGAGAGAAAGTGGAGAGCCTGGGCTATACTTCGGAGGTGCTCCTCGGCTGGTGGAAGCACATGCACACCTGGTACGGGAAGCTGCACCTCAAGAAATCTGGCCAGGCCACGGTCAAGCTGACGGACCGAGAGTCCTACGTGATGGCCAAGTGCAGCTTCTTGGAGGGTGAGGTCTGCCCCCGAGAAGCAGCCCCTCTGGGAACCCTCTCTCTCAGGCAGCCCGCAGAGAGCCAGTCCTCTTCTGGCCAAGAGTCAGCTCCTGTGTCCAGGCAGGTATCTGTGGAGCGTGCCACGACAGAGACCTCCCCAACAGCTGCACTACCCATGGCGGAGCGCGTGGAGGACCCCCTGATGCAGTGGCAGCAAGGAGAGGGCACTTCCACCAGAGAACAACCCACATCCACCCCCAGCTCCACCTCCACAGAAAGCAGGCAGAGAGCCAGACTGGAGGGGCAGAGCCACACTGTCCTGCTGGAGATCAGGGACACCAACAGAAGCAGCATAGATCTCCTCTCTCAACTGGTACACACCGACGTCCCATCCTCCATCCAAAAGCCCTTCATAACGTATGTCAACCGGAGCCTCTTGAACATGTCCGAATCACATTACCAGGGGATCAAGGAAAGATCACCGGTCTTTTTCACAACCCTCCAGACCCAGCTGAACCTGCTCCCACCCAGTCCAGGTCTTCTCCTCCACCCTAGGTGATGTCACTGCCCTTCCAAGGATTTCCACAGGCCCTCACCTACCAAGGCTACGGCTACCAGGAGCTCCAGCAACATAGGCAGCCCTTCCCAGTCCAGGCACAGGTACATCGAACGCCACCAGTGCCACCGATGCCACTGATGCCACCGATGCCAGCCACGCCACAGACGCCAGCCACGCCACAGACGCCACCCACGCCACAGATGCCACCCACGCCTCACCTCGCTCACCTGCAGACCAGAAATCCTCACTACACTGCTCCTTCCTCCACCCCACAGCCAAGCCCGGCCTCAGAACATCTGTCATCGGTATTGGGGCTGACACCCCATGTCCTGGAGGAAGGGGCTCTCAACATCACAGGACTGAGCCAGCTCTCTGAGAGCTTCCTCCACACACCATCCCCTGTTGTCCTCTCGAGGCCAGGCACCCCAATGGTGCCTCAGACCACCACTCCAGCCACTGCCACCTCCACAGCACATGGACCCTTCACCCCTGAGACTATGGGCACACCTCAGAGTGACTAAGAAGAGTATCAGAGACTGGGTGGCTACCTGTTGACTTTATCTTTGCTTGGAACACTTGGGTTATTTTTCTTTTACAGCTTGTTATTGATAAAGATTATCTTTGCTTCACACACTTGCTTCATTTATTTTATTAAATAAAGTCTTGGTGGAAACTTTTAGAAATGGTTTAAGCCTTTGCATGCTTGTGGGATGTGTAAGGATAGCTGTGGGATGGGCAGGGATAGCTTTGGGATTGGTAATAGCTGTGGGATAGATAAACCTCCAGTGCAAGCATAGTGGACTATATGGTCCACCCTCCCAGGTACCACACCTTTGGCCCTTTATCATCAACAACAATTTAATCATTGATCCACACATTTCAACATAAACACAACTCTTTATTAAATGCCCTGTTCATTGTAGGCCCACCCAACATACATGGCCCAATCTCATCAGTGTGATGAGACAAGCTAAAGGAAGCATCCATTAAGCATCAATCATCCTGTCTTGCCACTCCACTGCTCCAGCTGGGGAGTTGCACCAGTGTTTCAGGAGGTTGCGCTGCTTCTTCCCTTCACGTGAAGCTCTGTTGGGGCCTTGCACATCCACAGTGTCTATCAGGTTTCGCCCTTGCCTCCATTCACCAGGCTCCATGTCCCCATTGCCTTTTTGGAGGTCCACGAGCCTGTTCTGCAACATTGGGTAGCGGGTAGGCATGAGATTGTGCAGGATGCAGCAAGCTTCCACGATCCTCCTCACAGTCTCTGGGCGATGCTGCATGGTGGTGAGAAGTACCTGGAAACTGCTGGCCAGGATGCCAAAGGCATTCTCCACCACCCGCCTTGCCCTGGACAGCCTGTAGTTGAAGATCCTCTCTTCATGGGTGAGGCATCTGGAGGTGTATGGCTTCATGAGGTAGGTTCTGAGGGAGAAGGCGTCATCCTTCAGGATGAAGTAGGGCACATCTTGTGTGTCGTTGGGTAGGGGGTCTGGATCTGGGAAGCCCATGATGAGATTGTGTTCCAGCCCCTCCTTGAGGTCACTAGCGTTGTATTCCTGGCCATCTGAAGCTGACCCATTGCCTGAAGCATCGATGTACATGAACTTGTAGTCAGCATCGACCATGGTGAAGAGGATGATGCTGAAGAAGCCCTTGTAGTTGAAATAAGTGGACCCCGACTTGGCTGGAGCTTTGCAGGCCACATGCTTCCCATCTATGGCTCCAACGGTGTGTGGGAAGTTCCACTTCTGATACCACTGCTCTGCAACTTTCTTCCAGCCTTCTTCAGTGGAGAGGCACTGGAGGAACTCCTCCAGGTATTCTTCGATGTTGGCCTGCACTACTTCTCTGACCACAATGCTGATGGTGTTGTGTGGCACCCTCCAGCCGTACTGCATGCTTCTGTACGTGGTCCCTGAGGCCAGGTGGCACAGAGTCAGTGCCACCTTTAGCCCAGGTTCCAGGCTGGGCTGGAAATTGGTCCTCTGCTTGGTCAACCTGGGTCTCAGCCGCTCCACAACTTCGTCAAACATGGCTGGCAGCATCCTCATGAAGTTCTGAAATGCACAAGGGTCTTCGTTCCTCAGCTCCACCATCAGCTTGTTATACAGTCCGTACTCGGCTCTTCTCGCGATCCATCTTCGGACCCATACACTTCTTGGACGCCTCCTTTTCTTCACGTAGATCAGGTGAAAGAACCTGTAGATGGCTTCTCAATGTTGTAGAATGATGGTGGCTACCAAAAGGAGTGTGTGATGATCCATGGTGGAGATGACTGGATGCTGTGGAAGATCAAGAGCCAGATGAAGGCTGAAGATGTCTGCACCGCAGGGCTGCTGGACTGAAAGTGAGATCCAGATGATTTCCTCCCCCTTTTTATCGGAAATATAGGTTTTCCACTAGATGTCCTTTTGCATCCTCTTGACATCCTGCAGACATCCTAAATATCCGAGATAGGTCCCCTATACGAACGTTTTTTCTGTTTTAATGCTTTGTATGCGAGCTGCAACTGCTTTCATCCTTTCTACGTCCGTGCTACTAATGCTTTGTGTCCATTCTGCGTCTGTTTCGCTTCCTCCCTGTGTCCGTTTTCCACTGGAGCAGATTTGAGTTGTGCGGATGCGCAGCAGATGCCTAGCAGATATAGCGGATGCGTAACGGATGACGACGGATGTAGAACGGATGTTCCCCATATGCGTTGCGGATGCAGAACAGATGCGTTGGATACATTTTCCTCTCAAAAAGTTTTGTGCAGCTCAAAACTTTTTGAGCAGATGAAATCACACTAGACAGATGCTGGACGGATAGAGAGTATGAAAAACGGATGCAGTGAGTACAGAACAGAAGCATCGCGTTAACCAACGGATGGCAAGTGTTTCTCTCCATTTTACATCCTCTTTCCATCCGTTGGTGCAGTGTGACATGGATTTAAGGTAGCAAGGGTGTTTCCATAATTTGTGCCTGAAATAATTTTGTTTTCCCGCTTTTCTTCAGATGCATGATTTTTATACATGTTTTGCTTTTATTAATATTTGTGACCTGGATTTTGTTACATTGATCAGAATGTGCCTTTTTTTATTTGATTTTGTTATTTGTTACTAATGAAGTAATTATATATATTTTAGACAATAACATGGGTCTTCGAAGTTGGCAAGTTTAAGACTTGTGGACTTCAACTCCCAGAATTCCTGAGCTAACATGACTGGAGGAGGAATTCTGGGAGTTGGTTCACAAATCTTAAAGCTGTCAAGTTTGAAGACCCCTGGACAATTGCATACTTATTTTTCTGTTTCTGTCTTTGCCTTTCTCACTGATGGCCAAATCTAGAATTCAGATAAATTGCATCTTTCCGACGTCTTGATTGTGTCTTAAATAGTTTTCAATACATTTTACTTCATCCCAAAAATATATCTAGTGGGTAAAAATATTATTTCATAAGTAGCAATTTATTGAAACACAATGTTCACTTTATTCAGTCCATTACATACATCCTTGTTTGGTGTTATGTAAGCAAGATACCATGTTAATAAGATTTATTTTATTTTAATTATTTTCTTATTTTTGTCAATTGCTTACAAGATAATAGGTATAAGTAAAAACATAGTTATGAATACATGGATACATATAAGAAAAATAAAAAAATAAAGAACAATAGGACAGGGATGGTAGGCACATTAGTGCGCTTATACATGCCTCTGACAGACCTCTTAGGAAAGGGGTGAGGTCAATAGTAGACAGTCTAAGGTTAAAGTTTTTTGGGTTTGGGGAAGAAACCACAGAGTTAGGAAGAGTATTTCAGACACTGACCACTCTGTTGCTGAAGTCATATTTTCTTCAATCAAGTTTGGTGCGATTAACCTTGAGTTTGTATCTATTGTTTGCTTTCGTGTTGTTATGGTTGAGGCTAAAGTATTCATTGAAAAGTAGGACATTGCAATGAATGATTTTACACACTATACTTAGATCGAACCGAAGCTGGCGTAGTTCTAGGTTTTCTAGGTCTAGAATATCAAGTGTGGTGGCATAAGGTATTCTGCAGTGAGTAGAGGAGTGGAGAGCTCTTCTTGTGAAATATTTCTGGAGTTTTTCAACTGTGTTAATATCAGATATGTAATGTGGGTTCCAGACTGATGAGCTGTATTCAAGCATTGGTCTAGCAAATGTTTTGTATGCTCTTGTTCGTAGTGTTAATATAACTGAGAAAAAGCTATGTAAGATTAGGTTAACAACTCTTAACGCCTTTTTGGCTATGTAGTTACAGTGGGCTCGAGCACTTAGATCAATAGAGATGAATACTCCAAGGTCCTTGACAGAGTTTGGATCATCAACAAGGTCTTGACTATTCAACCTGTCTTTTATTTTCTGATTTTTTTCCAATATGTAGGACAGAGCATTTATTTGTTGAGATTTGAAGTTGTCATTTGTTTGACCATTCTGACACATAGTTAAGGTCTTTTTGAAGGGTAGCTGTATTGTCTGTGTTGTTGAATAGCTTTACATCATCAGCAAAGAGAACACAGTTGCTCTTGATATGATCACAGAGGTTATTTATGTAGAGTATGAAAAGAGTTGATCCTAGAACACTGCCTTGGGGGACACCACTGTTGACAGATACAGAATTTGATAGGACGCCCCCATTTTGACCATGTTTGACAGGAATGCTTCTATCTAGTTGTGCAGGTGTCCAGAGATACCATAAAATTTTATTTTTAGGAGTAGTTTGTCAAGTACCACTGAATCAAAGGCTTTACAGAAGTCTATGTAGATTGTGTCTATTGCTTTGCCCTGATTGAGTTGTGTAGTCCATATGTTTTTGCAGTATAAGAGTTGCAGATTACAGGATAGTTTTTCCTGAAACCGAATTGTTTATTAGAGAGAAGGTTGTTTGTTTCTAAGTGGAGGATGATGGATTGGTTAATAATTGATTCCATGACTTTAGAGGTGACACAGCATGAAGAGATTGGTCTGTAATTTTCAACTAGACCCCCCAAAAAGGGGTCTCCCTTTTTGAAAATGGGTATGACTGTGAGTTGTGACCATAGTTTTGGCAAGGAGCTGGTCCTGAAAGATTTTTCAAAGATTATGCTCAGAGGTTCAGCTATGGCAGTGGATAGCTTTTTAAAGAAGTAGGCACATATTCCTTCTGGTCCAATAGATAGAGATGGTTTTAGATTGCATAGTGCTTTTTCAACATTGTCTTCTGTAAAACTGATATGTATTAGGTCATTGTAGTTTTCTGTGGTTCGACTAGGAAATACTGGGCATGATCCATTGCTGTTTCCAAATACTGAGCCAAAGAATGTGTTAAAGAGATTGGCTTTAATATATTTGCTACAATACATTAAAATAATTTTTGCAACTCAATCATTTTTTTCCAGAGAAAGAGGAATTATGGAGGTTTCAATACATGGTAGGCTGAGCAAAAATAGAAGAGAACTACAGAGGCCACTAGATTTTTCTTATCTTCTTTACAGCTTCACAATGCTGACTGCTTTAATAGAAGACAGTGTGTAATGTCATTATTGTAATATCAATGCTTGAAAATTTTTATTTTAAGAACAGGGAACCTCTTCATTTTCTAATAATATTGTACTTATAGCCTTCCATATTGAATAACTGAACTAATATGCAATAATTTTCCAAAGGTATTAAAGATCTTTGGAAAAGATGGATATGATAAAAGAAACATCTTCTCACGTAGGCATTAAAGTTTAAAGTTTAGGAACCCTCCCGTTATCCTGACGTGTATTTTGTAAAACAAAGAATCAACATGGTAATTCCCCCTCCCCTCTTCCGAGAATGATCTTCTGATGGGTTTCTCAGGAAACATCTCCCAGCTGGAATTTTTATGGTCCTTCTCTTTTTCTGTCTCTCCCAAAGGAGACAGGTTTTCGGGGAATCTGGTTTCAGTCTCTCAGTTGTATATCAAGTGTAGGTTATAGAAATTCAACATAAGATTTAATATATTCAAGTTACATCAAGAAAGGATTTCTTTTACCAACTTCCCTCCCCCTTCTTCTTCCATTGAAGAATGGCAGATACACAGATCTGACACTAACATATATCATTTATCTCTTACATAAAGAAGAATCAAATAGCGAATAATGGAAATGATTCTGTGTCTGGAGTGCTGGAGTGTTGATATCAGTGGGAGTATCATATGAGAGTTAAAATTCCAGACAGCGATTACATGGAAGTAAAGAGGTTCAGAAAACTCTGTTGGTCATTTGCATTTTGTGGTCATCTGCATTTTTTCAAGCTGGACATGCTAGTCCCATCTGTCAGGGCAGATAAAAGATTGGTTGAGGTTTACTTATGCTTTTAAAATGCACTTTGCAGTTTATGAAAAAGTGCTTCCATTAACAGCATCTATCAAAGAAATATTTACCCAAAAGGAATAGGTCACCTTTTACTGGCTGAGTTTTATACCACCTGCTGTAGTTAATTAAATTAAACTGTAAATGTAATTTTTCTATGGGCTCCCTGACTAAATTTCTTTCTTCTTCAATTATATCTCCAAGTATATTTTTTTGCCATGATGTAAAACAGTGTTTACCGACTTTGGTAAGTATAGATGGGTGAACTTCAACTCCCAGAATTCCCCAGAAACCAGGGAATTCTGAGAGTCGAAGTCTATCCATATTAAAGTTACTAAGGATGGAAAACACTGATGTAAATGCTGGGAAAATAAAATTGGAATCTCATTAGAAATAAGCAAAGAATTTTGACAGGATGAACATCTCTAAGCAACTAGTTCTCAGTATTAAAAGTTAAATAAATTTGATACTAGAGTGTTAGATGTTAGCGTACAGAGGAAAAGGGCACCTTTGCACTGCAGTTATGAAATACAGACTTCAAAAGCAAAGGTGAAGTTTATGAACTGAATGCTCAGTGATCCATTTTTGCAAAAAAGTAGAAACAGTGGGCATCTGAAGCACAGAAAGCATAGCTATATTTGCTGTTCTAGTAATGTATAGATTAACATTTTAATTATATTTTAATCTCCTTGGTGTGCTTGATTAGCATTCGTTCCCCTGCCTCTCATTCTTGTTTAAAATATGCTATTATTAGAGCACCAGGTGGCAGAGCTACTGACTTTAGATGAGAGTTCCAGTTTGTTTGTTTTGAGTGAAAATGTTGTCCATGTGTAGGATCCAAAACAAACATTATTTAAAATACAGCCATATGTAGAACAATATTGTATTCATTTGGTAGTCACCAGATCAAGTTTTAAGACTTTGTTTCTGATGATAAATCTAGAACCAATAACACAGATTTTAAATATTTTAGGAAATGGATTAGAAAACTTTGGGTTGCTTAATTGCAATCTCCAGAAGCCACCCATAATATGGTCATTGAGAAAGAATGACGAGGGTTGGAATTCAGTAATTGGAGAGCCACAGGACCTTTATTTCAGTTTTAAGCAATAAGAGGCTCTCTAACCACTGTACTATTTTTTAAATTAATTCATTTCCTTCTTTGTCTTCTAGTTGAAGTTCCTGATTATTAGCTTCTTGTTATTAGCTCCTAAACTATGCTAATGCTTTCCCCAAAGCTGGGGGCATCTTATACATGATTTGAGAATTCAGGCTGACAATTATGTTTTTATGTGGTTTTAGAGGGATCTTTTAAAATAATGGAAAATTTCAATTTCTTGATTATTCCTATCATTTGATAATAGAAGTATCTAGGCAATACTGGATCAGGAAAAAGATGGATGGACAATCCTTTTCACTGCTTTAAAATCAAATAAGAACTTCAAAAACAGGACTAATAGTGCATTTGCAAATTTGTAATTATGGATTTCTTAACTTCTAAAACAAGTGAAAACAATTTTATTCAGTAGAAAAACTAAATCCAAAATAGATGGAAAAGAAAAGAAAGCACATACTCAAACCACTACTTAAGTAAATTAAAAAAAATTATCATCCAAGGAATATTAATCAAGTCTTAAGAATTAATACTTTTTCATTACTTAGAATTTTAGAACTTTATTTTTTTAAAAATACAAAAGAAATGGGAAATGTCTATGGAAACATACATCAATGAACTGATGCTTATCTTTAATGTGAGCTAAAGTGCTACATATCTCAAAGTAGGTAGTACCAAATCAAAAACTATTCACATAAAATTTTATAAATACATTAATATATTCAGTTATAAAAACATTGAATTTGATCTCTCATGAAGAGCTTTTTCCTTCTTTGTCATGTACAGTTTATTTTACTAATCCCTGGTATATCTAGGATTCTATTTTCAAGGACAAACCACTTTGTTAAATTTATTTGCCTGCTATCTCACTGTAGGGCTAACTATAGGCAGCTTATAACAACAAAAAGGAAGAAATGAAAAGAATAGAAACACAAGTAAAATATTCAAACAATAAAATAGACTATGAAAAAGAACACAATGAGAATATATCAATTTGATGAACAAAATGATGGATGGGTGGAGAGTAGTGAGCAAGGGGTGGGGAAGTGTTTCAGCCACTTCCAATTTAGTCCCCAACCCAACTGGCAGAGCCAGGTTTTCAAACTCTTGCAGAAGGATAGGACAGTTAAGCCCCTGTCCCACTGCACTTACGGATGCAAAGAGAATGTAAAACGTTAAAAAAAGCTTGCCATCCGTTGGAAAATGCTATGCATCCATTGTGTACTCACGGCATATGTGTTTCATACGCTCTATCCCTCGAGCATCCGTCCACTGCGATTTCATCCGTGCAAGAAGTTTTGAGCTGCACAAAACTTTGTGAACAGATGAACTTTCTGCTGCATACGATGTATATCTGCGACATATATGAGCAACAAATGTTCTATGTCTGTTATCATCCATTAAACGTCCACTGTATCCTCTCGGCATCCTCTGGCCATCTCCTCAACTCAAATCCACTGTAGCTGAAAATAGAAAGAGGGAGGAAATGAAAGGTGCACGGAATGTCTACACAGCGTTAGTAGCACGGAAATAGAAAGGATGTAAGCGTATGCATGTCATATATAAAGGATTAAAAATGGACAAAATGTTTGTATCTGGGTTGTATCTCGGATATTTAGGATGTCTGCAGTATGTCTAGAGTATGTAGAAGGACATCTAGCGGACAACCAATATTTTCTATAAAAAGGGGGAGAAAATCATCTGGATCTCAGTATGAGTCCAGCAGTCGTGGTGTACAGACCTCTTCACCTTTGCTCTTGCTCTTCCACATCATCCATTGATCTCCACCATGGATCATGACACAGTCCGTATGGTAGCTGTGATCATTCATCACCAGAACCAAAACCTGTTCTGACTGTTTCACCTTTTATACAGAAGGAGAAGAAGGAGATGTCCAAGAGCTGTGTGGGTCCGATGATGGATCAGGAGAAGAGTGGAGTTTGGACTGTATGACCAGTTGATGGTGGAGCTGAGGAATGAAGACCCTCGTGCATTCCATCACTTCATGAGAATTCCACCAGCCATGTTTGACGAAGTTGTAGAGCATCTGAGACCCAGGTTTAGCAAGCCTAGCACCAACTTCCGTGCCAACCTGGACCTTGGACTGAAGGTGGCACTGACTCTGCGCCACCTGGCCTCTGGAATCACATACAGAAACATGCAGTATGCGTGGAGGGTGCCACACAACAGCATCAGCAAAGTGGTCAGAGAAGTAGTGCAGGCCATCATAGAAGAATACGTGAGGAGCTTCTCCAGTGCCCCACCACTGAAGAAGGCTGGAGGAAACTTGCAGAAGAGTGGTATCAGAGGTGGAACTTTCCCCACATTGTTGGAGTCATAGATGGGAAGCACGTGGTCTGCAAAGCTCCAGCCAACTCAGGGTCCACTTATTTCAACTACAAGGGCTTCTTCAGTATCATCCTCTTTCCCATGGTGGATGCTGACTACAAGTTGATGGACATCGATGCTTCAGGCAACGGGTCAGCTTCAGATGGCCAGGTATACAACGCTAGTGACCTCAAGGATGGGCTGGAACGCAACCTCATCATGGGTTTTCCAGATCCAGACCCCCTACCCAATGACACACAAGATGTGCCCTACTTCATTATTGGTGATGACGTCTTCTTCCTTCAAACCTACCTCATGAAGCCCTACAGTTCCAGATACCTCACCCGTGAAGAGAGGATCTTGAACTACAGGCTGTCCAGGGCAAGACGGGTGGTGGAGAATGCCTTTGGCATCCTGGCCAACAGGTACCAGATACTTCTCACCACCATGCAGGATGAGCCACATACTGTGAGGAGCATCGTGGAAGCTTGCTGCATCCTGCACAATCTCATGCGCACCCGCTACCCAGTGTTGCAGAACAGACTTGTGGACCATCAACACGGGAATGGGGACATGGAGCCTGGTGAATGGAGGCAAGGACGTAACCTGATAGTCACTGTGGATGTGCAAGGCCCCAACAGAGCTTCACGTGAAGGGAAGAAGCAGCGCAACCTACTGGTGCAACTCCTCAGCTGGAGCAGTGGAGTGGCAAGACAGGATGATAGATGATTAATGGATGCTTCCTTGAGGCTGTCGCATAACACTGATGAGATTGTACCATATATGTTGAGTGGTCCTACAATGAATAGGGCATTAATAAAGAGCTTTGTTTATTTTAAAATGTGTTGATCAATGAATAAATTGTTCTTGATAATAAAGGTCCATATGATAATAAAGGTCCATAGGCAGCTGGGATGATGGACCATACAGTCCCACTATGCTTGCACTTGAGGTTTAACTATCCCACAACTATCCTTATCTATCCCACAAGCATGCAAAGGCTTAACCATTTGTTAAAAGTTTTCACCAACACTTTACTAAGGTAAAAAAATGAACCAAGTGTGTTAAGCAAAGTTAACCTTTATTAACTTAGGTAAACTTTAAGACTTTATTAAAAAAGCAAAATGAACAAAGTAAAGTGTCTTAAGCAAAGGTAAAGTGAACAAGTAAACAACTCAATCTCTGTCACTATTCTCAGTCACTCTGAGTCATGTCCATGGTCTCAGCTGTTAAGCAGGCAGGGACTGAGGAGGTGGCTGTGGCTTGAGTGCTGGTCTGAGGTGCCATTGGGGTGCTTGGCCCCGAGAGTACAACAGGGGAAGGTGTGTTCAGGAAGCTGTCCGACAACTGACTCAGTCCCGTGAGGTTGAGAGGCCCCTCATCAAGGACTTGAGATGTGAGGCCCAATACTGATGACAGATTGTCTATTGACAGGCTTGGCTGTAGGGTGGAGGAAAGAGGAGTGTAGTGGGGCTGTCTGGTCTGCACGTGGGTGAGGACTGGAGTCTGTGGCGTGCGATGAACCTGGGCCTGGACTGGGAAGGTCTGTTTTTGCTGTGGGAAGTCCTGGTAGTCGTAGTCACCTGGTAGGTGAGGGGCTGTTGAAAGCCGTGGAAGGGCTGTGACATTGCCTGGGGTGGAGGAGCAGACCTGGACTGGGTAGGAGCAGCTTTAGCTGGGCCTTGAGGGTTGTGCAGAAGTGCTGTGATCTTCTCCTTCATCACCTGGTACTGGGCCTCATGCAGGTCCCTGAGGGTGTGGCTCACGTGGGTGATGAAGGTGTGGCGGCCCGAGGATCCTCTGTCCAAGTGGACCACCTGAGAGAGAAGTTCTGTGCTGGTCTTCATTGTGTCCCTGATCTCCAACAGGACACTGTGGTTCTGGCCCTCCAGTCTGCCTCTCTGCCTGCATCCTGTGGAGCTGGGGGTGGGTGTGGGTTGGCCTCTGGTGGATGCTGCTTCTTCCTCCATTTGTGACAGGGGATCCTCCAAATCCACTGGCATGGGGAGTGCATCTGTCAGGGGGGTCTCTGCCATGGGGCCCTCTGAAGACACCTGCCTGGACAGGGTAGCTGGCTCCTGGCTGGAAGAGGACTGGCTGTCAGTGGGCTGCCTGAGGGAGAGGGGTGTCAGAGAGGCTGCTCCTCGGTGGTGGATCTCACCCTCCAGGAAACTGCACTTGGCCATGATGTACATATCCCGGTCAGTGAGCTTGACAGCAGCCTGCCCGGATTTTTTGAGGTGTAGCTTGCCATACCAGGTGTGCATGTGCTTCCACCATCCCAGGAGTACATCTGCAGTGTAGCCCAGGCTCTCTGCCTTGTCTCTCCAAGCTGCCTGCTTCTTCTTGGTGTTGCGATAGAGTCTGTGGCCCTTTCTCCAGAGGTACTCATTCTCCCTCAGCCATTCCAGCACCTCATCCTCATGCTCCTCGGTAATGGTGTACTGTTTCCTCTCTCCCTTCTCCTTCCCTTGCCTCTTCCTCCCTCTGGCTGGGGCTTCAGCAGGGCCTTCAGGGGCTTGAGTAGCAGGGCCTTCAGGGGCTGGAGCAGCAGGACCTGCAGGGGCTGGAGCAGCAGGGCCTTCAGGGGCATGAGCAGTAGGGCCTTCAGCAGCAGGGCTTTGAGGGCCTTGGTGCTGGTCCACCACAGTAACAGCAGCAGCAGGTTTAGAGTCAGTGCCAGTGGGTGGGATGCTGGTTCTGTCCTTCTTGCCAGGGCTGGAACGAGTAGGCACAGGCTTCTTCTTTTTCCTTGACTGATGAACCATGGTGTTCCTCCTAGATGTATGTGGCAGCATGTCTTTCCCCTGAATGCTGACTGCATGCGTGCTGCATCCTTTTATATCTGTGGAGCTGACGCAATTCATACTCCCCGCATGTGCAGTGAATGCTTTGCATCTGATATACATCCACGCGGCATCCGCTTTGCTTCCTATAGGCGTCCATGATGCATCCACGTCATCTGCTATGCATCCGCCCCTTCCATTATGCATCTGCTTCGCAATTCTCCCCTGCAACCCTTTCGGAGGTATCATCTGCTTCCATCCACTTTCATCTGCTAGGCTTCCTATGAACATCCGCTTAACATCCCCGCTACATACTACCCACGTCCGTTCTTTTCCATTCTTTTCTGTTCTGTTCATGCAAATTTTCACCACTTTTTGGAGTGGATGACAATGGATGGAGCCACCCCGGAATTTTGCTCATCCGCTGTGTCCTTTATGCATACATTTTGCGTCCGTTGGCCAGTGGGACCTAGCCTTTAGATCTTACCCAGAGGGTGACATGCTTCAAAGGGAGGGTGCTGCAGTAGAGAATGTTCTTCTGGAACCTGATAGTTGGAATTCTTTGACTCACAGAATCTGAAATAGGCCCTCTCTTTTATCTTATTTTTCAGTTTTGGGGTATTTCATTATTAAAAGTGAAATATTTCTTAAAAATAAAAACTTACATTTATATCATGTATATTTAAACTTAACTAAAATTCTTAGCATCAGTCAGAATAAGACTTTACCAAACCATCTTAAATTCTCAATGTGCTTTATGACAATACAATCTTGTAATGTCAGAATTTGAAAAAGAAGAGTAGAATGGGATAACTTCCAAGTTTACCTGATTTTTATAGAATTTTATATCATATCTTGATTAAAAAATGTTTACAGCACTAACTGATTTGCAGCATCTAAAGACAGATAACAAATAATAGATAACAGATAATAGATAACATAATCAGAGTTAGAAGGGACATTGTAGGCAGGAGTTGGATTCAAAAATTTTTTAACAACTAGTTCTATGTGCATGGGTTAATTTGTTGTGTGGCTTGGTGATCATGTGATTGAGTGGGATGGCTTTCTGGCTGGGTGTGGTTTGGTGGTAACGTGAGTGGCTGGGTGTAGCTTGGTGGTCATGTGGCTAGGTTGTCATGTGACAGGGTGGGTGTGGCCAATTTAGCAATCCATTCAACAATACACAGCAGCCCCCTTTTCTATTCTTCTGTTTAATGCTGCATGAAGTTTTTGCTCTAGGTTTTTTTTTTACTGGGGGAGAGGTTGGCAATGCCTGGGGAAGGAAAGGCATGCTTTTCACAGGCCTCATGGCTATATTTAAAGGGCCAACTAATGTCATTGGTGTTGGGAGATTCATTGATGAGGTGATAGTGACTAGATGTGTGATGTTCACTGGTGCAGTAATTTGAGTTGGTAAATTGACAGGTATAGTGAGTATTAACAGAGAACTCATTGGGCTAGATATATTAATCATGCTGGGCTTCTCATATTCATTGCAGCAGCCACAATGCAAGGAGCTGCTCCTTTGGTATTAAGTTAATTTTGCCCCATTTAACAACATTTCATGCCACAGTTGTTTAGAAAGTCACTGCAGTTATTAAGTTAATAACACAGTTGTTAAGTGAATATATCAGAAGGTTGCAAAAGTTGAACTCATGATCCCGGGACACTACAACTGTCATAAATATGAACCAGTTGACAAGCATCAGAATTTTGACCATGAGGATGCTGCAATGACTGTAAGTTGAAAAGCAGTCATTTCAGTGCCATTGTAACTTCAAATGGTCACTAAATGAACTGTTGTAAATTGAGGACTACTTGTATATACAGAAGTTAATCCGGTTAATTTCAAGGGGCCTACTGGATTCAGCTTTCTTCTGAACATGTAATTTCCAGAATAAAGTTATTGGCCTTATTGGAAGGTGGGAACATAGGGTAGAAGGAATGGTTGTTAAATCAAGGGCTACCTGTATGGACTTCAACCTACAGAATTCCCCAGCCTTCTTTTTGCTGCAGATCCCATATCCAGTGTCAAGATGAAAAAATGAGACAGCATTTTATCAGTAAAATTAATTTTGAATTATTCACTTTGTAAGGTCTGGCAGTATGCTTAAACCAAAAATGAACCAAACAAAGATTTAAATGGAGGCTTGCAAATCAAAGAAAGCAGACTTTAGTTTTTAATCAAAGTTAAAGTTCTGGGTAAGAAATTCCGAGAGACATGGGAGAAAAATTCTACAAAATACAACAAGATGCCCTGTCCTTCTTGTACACACAAAAGTCTTTTAAGTTCTCTAATTACCTTGTAAAACTCTAGTCATGTAACTAAGATTTACATCTTTCTGCAACAGACAGATTCTTTTTTGGCAGTGTTATCTTTTCTCTATTGTCTCTCTAATTGACCATTTTAGCCTTTTGTTAACACCATAGGTCAAAGATGTGTGTGTGTGAATTGCACTGATAGTTGGATGTAGAGATAGAGATACGTGCCAATTTCTGGAGGAAATAGGGCTGGCATTTATGAAAGGATTCATGAAGGATTTAGATAAAGGAGGATACAACTGATTTCAGGCATATGTTTAACAATGAGTAAATGCATACAGAAATATGTTTACGGCAAGATGACATATATTTTACAAGAGAGCAAAAGTCTATAGAACAACTATCTACTTAATGCTATGATATTCTACTTTTTATTAATTATCATTCTTCCCTTTCAACTTTATATGATCATAATCTTAAAACCAGATCTACAATCTTAAAACCAGATATAAAGATATAGGCAGATTTCATGTAAGAAAAGCTAGAATATTTGCTAACTTCTAACCAATCTCCCTGATCCTAACACATATATTAGCTAAATAACAAGTTTCACAGTACACAGTAGGAATAAATTGACATAGACTACAGGTAGTCCTCGACTTGCAACCATTCATTTAGTCACCATTCAAAGTTAGAACAATACTTAAAATATTGACACTTGGAAACAATACTTAAAATATTCAGACACTTGGAAACTAGTATGTATTTATGACAGTTGCAATGTCCTGGGGTCATGTAATCACTTTCTGTAATCTTTTTGGCAAGAAAGTCAATGGGGAAACCAGATTCATCTAACAACTGTGTCACTGTGTTACTAACTTAACTGCTGTGATTCGCTTAACAATTATAGTCATAAAATGGAGCAAAACTCACTTAACAGTTGTCTTGTTTAGCAACAGAAACTTTGGACTCAGTTGTGGTGTAAGTCAAGGACTATCTTTGGCGTAGGAATCTGTTACACCCATTTCAGGGTAACAGGTAGCATAAAAAGAATTAAACTTTAATCTCATTTCATACAATTGATGGAGTAGCCAAACTGATGAAGGATGTTGTTAGCTTAAAAGGAAGCTACCAGATTCCTGATTTTTGGGCTACCAGAGACTAACAGGGTCTTTTCCAACAATATCTACAGCAGGGGTGGGATACGACAGGTTTAACTACCAGTTCAGGATTTATGAGCTTCCCTGTATGCTGTGAACTGTGCACTTATTAATCATCATTAGCACGTTGCATGCCGAGAAGCAGCCTTTGAAACAGCCCTCTTTTCTTGTTTTTTGAACTGCAGCTGTGCCTCGTTCGGCAGCTGTAGTTGAAAAATCAGGAAATAAAGATCAGGTAAGAGCACGGGTGGGCAGGTGGGCAAAAACATCAGCAGACATAGAACCGGTTCTATGTCTGATGCTCTTCAGAGCTACTGGTTCTACTGGTTCTACCTGGTAGAAACCCACCTCTGATCTATAGTATGAATACACTCTAAGTTCTTACTCTCACACCAGAACTTTATGAAATGCACAGATGAAAAATTCTAGAGTTTCAAAGGCAGTAAAGATAAAGTGAACTTCATTAATGAAGTTGAACACCAACACACCAATGGTGGTATTCAGTCAGTTTGCACTGGATTGGGCAAACTGGTAGCAAGATTTGGCATGGGTCACTGAACTGGTAGTAAGTTCGGGCTGGCCATGCCCCCAACTCGGTCGCCTGGTGCCCACTGGTTTGGAAGATGCCCACCCGATGTTCACTCACCCCACCCGCCTGATGCTCACCCCTTAAGGTATTCCTTTTTTTTTCCCTTCTGACAATCAGCTGTTCATATGATCAGCTGTGCTGGGATTCCCCTTGCTGAAGCCCAGGAAGGCAAAAATGGAGGAAGGGGCTCAGCTCCCCCTCCATTTTTTGCCTTCCTGAGCCCCCAGAGGAGCCTTCTGGGAGAAAAAATCCCCCCCCCGAGGCTCTTCCCTCATCCCAGACAGAGCATGGAGGGGAGGTGTGCCCCTCCCATATTGTTTTGTTTTTTCTTCCTGAGTCCTAGGGGAGCCTTCTGGGAGCAGAAACATCCCCTAGAGGCTCCTCTGAGGCCCAGAAGGCCCAAAAAACAGGTTAGGGGGTGGCTGCAAAAAAGCAAAAAAAAAAAAAAAAAAGCCACACCCACAGAACCAGTAGAAAAAAAAATTGAATCCCACCACTGCAACACACCCATCCATCTGAACATCAATGCAAAATTGCAACTCACCCTGTCCAAAAAGGACCCTCCAAAAATAACAGACTTGTAGGCAGCGAACCAGATGCAAATCCCAGGGAGGATCTATAAAGCCAAAGGACAAGGGAGGAGGAGGAGGTAGGGAGCAGATCAACCCACAATCCTGTAAATCCCAAAGCTAGTGTCCCTTAAAAGACCACAAGAAAGCACATACATGCCAGCCCTTTCTCTCTAGAATAGCTAAAAACACACAAGCCAAATGGACTCTGCTGAGCCTAGAGAGGTCCTGCAGCTTGCCGAGAAGCTGGGGAATGTGATTAGTGAGCATGCACACTTTAGAAACCCCATCCCACACTTAGGGTTGTTTCAAAACATGATGGGGCTGTTTTGTTCACCACCGATTAAGCAACCCAATCAAAGCTGCTGCTGAGCCATATATACGTAGCATAGACTGTGGAGGGTTAGTTTGGTGAGGCAAATTATCCCCACCCCCCATGCTACCAAAATGGATTCCTAGGTGCTGTGCTGCAATGTAGAAATGAGAAATGGAGCAACCAGGATGAGGTGAGCAGGAGGAACAGGGAGAAGGGCAGCAGGCAGCCTCTTCTTTACTTCATGCCAGCCACTCCGTTGCCTGTTTCACCATTGCAGCATGGTACCATGGAGCTTTCCCCACCCACCATTGCCCAGATGCCCTCGCTTCTCTCAAGCATTTCTTTGCCTACATGATTTTCAGCTCCTTCACGTTCCTTGCCACCATGTTCAGGGAAAGAAAAGTTTGTGTGGGACTAAAAAAAAAATCACTCAGTCAATTCCAACTTTGTGCGATCTTTTTCTTTTGCTAGAAATTGGAATTGATTCATCTATTTTTAGCCACATACAATTTTCATTCCCTGCACCTGATGGTAAGAAATGCAAATCAGCTAGGCAAAGAAATCATTAGGGGTTTTGTTCTCCCAGCCAGCTTGGCCATGCAGCTTCCTGGCCAGGGGGAGAAGGAGAATGTACCACCAGTGAAGCAAGTCAGACAAGCCCAGGGATGGTGGGGGGACAGCACAGTAGCCTAGGCCAGCCAGGGAGTTGACTCGACTAGGGCTTGCTTGCAGGCTCACTCACCCAGGGAGATCAAGGCCTCAGCAGAAGTCAGGCAGCAATGGTGGGCAAAGGCAGGTTAGTATTGGTGGGCAAGATGAGGAGTGACTGGGCAGGGCGAGTGGGTGGGAGGGGAGGGGACAGCCAGGGGAACGATTTGCTGGTTCTCCGAACTGCACAGAATCATAACTACTGGTTCTATAGAACCAGTCCAAACCAGTAGATTACCACTCCTGCTTGTAGGTCATCTGGTCCAGACCCCTGCACAAGCAGGAGACCCTACACCATTTCTGACAAATGGCAGTCCAATCTCTTCTTGAAAATCTCAAGTGATGGTGCTCCCACAACTTCCAAGGGCAAACTGTTTCATTGGTTGATTGTTCTCACTGTCAGAAAGTTTCTCCTTATTTCCAGGTTAAATCTCCCCTTGTTCAGTTTCCATCCATTATTCTTTGTCTGGCCTAGAGGTGCTTTGGAAAATAGCTTGGCTCCCTCCTCTCTGTGGCAACCCCTCAAATATTGGAAGACTGCTATCATGTCTCCCCTTGTCCTTCTCTTCACAAGACTAGCCATGCCCAATTCCTGTAACCATTCTCCATATGTTTTAGTCTCCAGTCATCTAATCCTAATACAATCCCGAATCATCCTGGTTGCTCTTCTCTGTACTTTTTTTAGATCTCAAAACCTTTTTTATAAAGGCTAGGTCACACTGGCCGATGGATGCAAAACGTATGCAAAAAGGACACAGCGGACAAGCAAAATTTTGAGGTGGCTCCATCTGTTGTTATCCGCTCTCAAAAGTGCCCCAAATTTGCATAAACAGAATGGAAAACAACGGAAAGGAACGGACGTGGGTAGTACGTTGCGAGGATGTTAAACGGATGTTCGTAGGAAGCCTAGCAGATAGGAGCAGATGGAAGTGGATGACACATCCACAGGGCTTTCAGGGGAGAATAGCGAAGCGGACGCGTAGCGGAAGGAGCGGATGTGTAGCGGATGATGCAGATGCATCACGGATGCCTATAGGATGCATAGCGGATGCATAGCGGATGCAAAGCATTCACTGCACATGCGGGGAGGATGAATTGCATCAGCTCCGCGGATATAAAAGGATGCAGCTCACAAGCAGTCAGCATTCAGAGGAAAGACGTGCTGCCAGAGACATCTTGAAAGAACACCATGGCTTGTCAGTCAGGGAAGAAGAGGAAACCTGTGCCTACTCCTGCCAGCCCTGGCAAGAAGGACAGAACCACCATCCCACCCCCTGGCGCTGGCTCTGAAGCTGCTGGTGCTTCTGCTGCTGCTGCTGCTGGTGGTGGTAGTGCTAGTGTTGCTGCTGGTGGTGCTTCTCCTGCTGGTGCTACTGGTGCTACTGGTGCTTCTCCTGCTGCTGGTGGTGGTGGTGCTTCTCCTGCTGCTGCTGGTGGTGGTGCTTCTCCTGCTGGTGCTGGTGCTGGTGCTGGTGCTGTGTTGGACCAGCCCCAAGGCCCTAAAAGCCCTGCTGTTGAAGGCCCTGAAGACCTTGCCAGAGGGAGGAAGAGGCAAGGCAAGGAGAAGGGAGAGAAGAAACAGTACTCCATTTCCGAGGAACATGAGGAGGAGGTGCTGGAATGGCTGAGGGAGAATGAGTACTTGTGGAGAAAGGGCCACAGGCTCTATCGCAACACCAAGAGAAAGCAGGCAGCTTGGAGAGACAAGGCAGAGAGCCTGGGCTACACTGCAGATGTACTCCTGGGATGGTGGAAGCACATGCACACCTGGTATGGCAAGCTGCACCTGAAGAAATCAGGCTAGGCCACTGTCAAGCTCACTGACCGGGAGATGTACATCATGGCCAAGTGCAGTTTCCTGGAGGGTGAGGTCCGCCACCAAGGAGCAGCCCCTCTGTCAACTCTGTCCCTCAGACAGCCCACAGAGAGCCACTCCTCTTCCAGCCAGGAGACAACTACAGTGTCCAGGCAGGTGTCTTTGGAGGGCCCCATGACAGACCCCCCCCACAGGTGCACTCCCCATGCCAGAGGACGGGGAGGATCCCCTGTCTCAAATGGAGCAAGAAGAAGCAGCAGCCAGAGACCAACCCACACCCACACCCAGCTCCACCTCCACAGAAAGCAGGCAGAGAGGCAGACCGGAGGGCCAGAGCCACACTGTCCTGCTGGAGATCAGGGACACAATCAAGACCAGCACAGATCTCCTCTCTCAGCTAGTCCACAGTGACATACCATCCTCGAACCACAAGCCCTTCATCACGTATGTGAGCCAGACCCTGATGGACATGCCCGAGGCCCAGTACCAGGTGATGAAGGAGAAGATCACAGCACTGCTGCACCACCCTCCAGGCCCAGCTGTACCTGCTGCTACCCACTCCAGGTCTGCTCCTCCACCCCAGGCGATGTCATAGCCCTTCTACGGCTTTCAACAGCCCCTCACCTACCAAGGCTACAAGTACCAGGACTTCCCACAGCAGAGGCAGCCCTTCCCAGTCCAGGTCCAGGTACATCGCACGCCACAGATGCCTCACCTGACCCAGTTGCAGACCAGCAACAGTCCTCCTACACTACACTCCAACAGCCCCACTACACTCCTCCTTACTCCACCCCACAGCCAAGCCCCTCAACAGAAAATCTGTCTTCAGTACTGTGCCTGACATCCCAGGTCCTTGAGGAAGGGCCTCTCAACCTCACGGGACTGAGTCAGCTCTCTGAGAGCTTCCTGAACACACCATCCCTTGTTGTACACTCAGGGCCAGGCACCCCAATGGCACATCAGACCAGCACTCCAGCCACAGCCACCTCCACAGTCCCTGACCACTCGACAGCTGAGACCACGGACATGCCTCAGAGTGACTGAGAATAGTGCCAGAGACTGAGTTGTTACCTGTTTACCTTATCTTTGCTTAAAGATACTTTACTTGGTTCATTTTGCTTTTTTAACAAAGTCATACAGTTTACTTAAGACAGTTGTTAATAAAGGTTATCTTTGCTTCACACACTTGGTTCATTTTATTCACCGAATAAAGTGTTGGTGAAAACTTTCAAAAAAGGGTTAAGCCTTTGCATGCTTGTGGCATAGGTAAGGTTAGTTGTGGGATGGGTAAGGATAGCTGTGGGATGGGTAAGGACAGCTGTGGGATGGGTAAGGATAGTTGTGGGATCGATAAACCTCCAGTGCAAGCATAGTGGGACTTTATGGTCCACCCTCCCAGCTGCCACACATATGGCCCTTTATTATCAATAACAATTTATTCATCGATCAACACATTTCAAAATAAACAAAGCTCTTTATTAATGCCCTATTCATTGTAGGGCCACTCAACATACATGTCACAATCTCATCAGTGTTATAAGACAGTCTCAAGAAAGCATCCATTAAGCATCTACCATCCTGTCTTGCCACTCCACTGCTCCAGCTGGGTTGTTGCACCAGTGTTTCAGGAGGTTGCGCTGCTTCTTCCCTTCACGTGAAGCTCTGTTGGGGCCTGGTACATCCACAGTGTCTATCAGGTTTTGTCCTTGCCTCCATTCACTAGGCTTCATGTCCCCATTCCCTTGTTGATGGTCCACAAGCCTGTTTTGCAAGCCTGGGTAGTGGGTGCGCATGAGATTGTGCAGGATGCAGCAAGCTTCAACGATGCTCCTCACAGTCCCTGGGTGATGCTACATGGTGGTGAGAAGTACCTGGAACCTGTTGGCCAGGATGCCAAAGGCGTTCTCCACCACCCGTCTTGCCCTGGACAGCCTGTAGTTGAAGATCCTCTCTTCACAGGTGAGGTATCTGGAAGTGTAGGGCTTCATGAGGTAGGTTCTAAAGGAGAAGGCATCATCATCCACGATGAAGTAGGAGGGCACATCTTGTGTGTCATTGGGTAGGGGGTCTGGATCTGGAAAACCCATGATGAGGTTGTGTTCCAGCCCCTCCTTGAGGTGACTGGCATTGTATACCTGGCTATCCAAAGCAGACCCATTGCCTGAAGCATTGATGTACATGAACTTGTAGTCAGCATCAACCATGGCAAAGAGGATGATACTGAAGAAGCCCTTTAAGCTGTAATAAGAGGACCCTGACTTGGCTGGAGCTTTGCAGGCCACGTGCTTCCCATCTATGGCTCCAATGGTGTGGGGAAAGTTCCACCTCTGATACCACTGCTCTGCAACTTTCCTCCAGCCTTCTTCAGTGGTGGGGCACTGGAGGAGCTCCTCATGTATTCTTCGGTGATGGCCGGCACCACTTCTCTGTCCATTTTGCTGATGCTGTTGTGTGGCACCCTCCAGGCATACTGTATGTTTCTGTACGTGGTTCCAGATGCCAGGTGGTGCAGAGTCAGTGCCACCTTCAGTCCAGGGTCCAGGCTGGGAGAGAAGTTGTTGCTCGGCTTGGTCAACCTGGGTCTCAGACACTCCACAATTTCATCAAACATGGCTGGTGGCATTCTCATGAAGTGCTGGAATGCACAAGTGTCTTCATTCCTCAGCTCCACCATCAGCTTGTCTTAGAGTCCAAACTCCACTCTTCTCCTGATCCATCATCGGAGCCACTCAGCTCTTGGATGTCTCCTTCTTCTCCTTGCATAGAAAAGGTGAAACAGTCTGAAGAGGGCTTGGTTCTGGTGTTGAATGATGGCAGCTCCATAAGGAGTGTGTGATGATCCATGGTGGAGATCAATGGATGATGTGGAAGAGCAAGAGCAAGGTGAAGAGGTCTGTACACCACAGCTGTTGGACTGATAGTGAGATCCAGGTGATTTCCTCCCCCTTTTTATAGGAAATATCGGTTTTCCGCTAGGTGTCCTTCCACATACTCTAGGCATACTCCAGACATCCTAAATATCCAAGATACGTCCCATATACAAACGTTTTATCCATTTTAATGCTTTATATACAAGATGCATCCGCTTTCATCCTTTCTATGTCTGTGCTACTAATGCTGTGTGGACGTTCCACGTACCTTTCATTTCCTCCCTCTTTCTGCTTTCAGCCGCAGCGGATGTGAGTTGAGGGGATGGCCAGAGGATGCTGAAAGGATACAGCAGGTGTTTAACGGATGACAACGGACATAGAACGTTTGTTGTCCGTATGTGTCACGGATGTACATCATATGCGGCGGAAAGTTGTGCAGATCAAAACTTTTTGAGTGGATGAAATAGCAGTAGACAGATGTTTTATGGATAGAGCGTATGAAACACATACGCAGTGAGTACACAATGGATGCATCGTATTTTCAAATGGATGGCAAGCTTTTTGTCAGTTTTACATCTTCTTTGCATCCATTGGTGCAGTGGGACATGGGCTGAATGTGGTGACCAAAATTGGATGCAGTACTCTAGGTGTGGTCTTTAGGCTTTATAGAGTGGTATTAATACCTCCCTTGGTCTTGACTGTATCCTCTGTTAATGCAACCTAGGATTGCATTCGCTTTTTTGGCTGCTTCTGCATATTGCTGGCTGATATTTAGCTGGTTGTCCATAAAGGCTCCAAGGTCCCTGTCACAGTTACTGCTATTGAGCCTGGTTTCACCCAGTCTATATGTGGACTTTTGGTGTTTCTTGCCTAAGTGTAGGACCTTACTTTTCTCTACATTGAATTTCATTTGGTTAGATATGGCCCAGTGTTCTAGTCTGTCAAGATCCATCTGGAACTTGGGCCTATCTTCTTGGTTATTAGCTATTCCTGCCAGTTTAGTATCATCTGCAAATTTGGTAAGTTCCCCTTCTATTCCCTCATCTAAGTCATTAATGAAGATATTGAAGAGTTCTGGGCCAGAACCTTGTTTTGCCACAGAACCTTGTGGCACCCCACTGCTTACTTCCCTCGATGTAGACTTAGACTAGTTAACGACTATTCGTTGAGTATAGTTTGTCAGCCAGTTGCGAGTCCATCTGGTGGTGGTGCTATCTATTCTACTTTTTTTCTAGCTTACCAAGAAGTAGGTTGTGGTCTACTTTGTCGAATGCCCTGCTGAAATCTAAATATATTATGTCCACAGTATTTTGCTGTTCTACGAAGTTAGTCACTATGTTGAAGAATGAAATAAGATTGGTTTGACATGATCTGTTTTTAAAGCCCATGTCCCACTGCACCAATGGATGCAAAGAGGATGTAAAACATTAAAAAAAAGCTTGCCATCCATTGGAAAACGCTATGCATCTGTTGTGTACTCATTGCATACATGTTTCATATGCTCTAATCCTCCAGCATCCGTCCACTGAGATTTCATCCACGCAAGAAGTGTTGAGCTGCACAAAACTTTGTGAATGGATGAACTTTCTGCCGTGTACGATGTAAATCCATGACATATGAGCAACAAACATTCTATGTCCATTTATCATCCGTTAAACATCTGCTGTATCCTCTCTGCATCCTCTGGGCATCCTCGCAACTCACATCCGCTGCAGCTGAAAACGGAAAGAGGGAAGAAACAAAAGGTTCATGGAACGTCTACATAGCATTAGTAGCATGGAAATAGAAAGGATGCGCAGTGAACAGTTTGCATCTGATATACATCTGCTAGGCTTCCTATGAACATCCATTTAACATCCCCGCTACATACTACCCACGTCCGTTCTTTTCCGTTCTTTTCCATTCTGTTTATGCAAATTTTCACCACTTTTTGGAGTGGATGACAACGGATGGAGCCATGAATGGAGCAACGGATGGAGCCCCGAAATTTTGCTCATCCGCTGTGTCCTTTATGCACACATTTTGCATCCGTCGGCCAGTGGGACAGGGCCTTAACAAACCTATGCTGACTGCTAGTTATTATTTTACTTGTTTCTAGATGTTGGCAGATCTGTTTTTTTTTAATTATTATTATTATTATCTTTTCCAGTGTCCTCCTGGATATTGATGTCAGGGTGATTGGTCTATAGTTTCCAGGGTCCCTTTTTTTCCCTTTTTTACCTTTTCCAGTCCTCTGGTAGTTCCCCAGTGCTCCAGGATTTTTGAAAGATATGGTGCAGTGGTTCTGAGATGATCTCTTCCAGTTCCTTTAAAACTCTGGGATGTAATCCATCAGACTCATAGATATTTATGTATAACTTAAGCATACTTGCATATGTCTTGCCTGGTCTCCTTAGCTGTCCTGAAAACTTATATGCTGAAGCAAGAATGTCAAACTTTTTCAATTATAAAATAATAATTATAAATTATAACAATTATAAAACAATAATGACATTTGTAATCAACAACAAATCTTCAAGGAAAGTGAAATAAAATAGCTTTAGAAAAGAGAAAAGGGAATATGCTGGCTTAACTTCAAGAATTGTATTCTAAGACAATAATTATTACTTGTGAAAAAAATTAAACTTGTGAACAATCTCTTTTAGCTCATAAAGGTATAAAAGGTGTACTTTAATATTCAATAATGAAAAATATATTTAATTGAGAAAGAAAAAGAGCAGCGTGGAAAATAGGTAACAGATACAGATTAATAGGTAACTGAAAAGCGATCTTGAGGTCAGTTTTGTGGGTAATAATCTCTAAGTGGTCAAAACTATAAGACTGATCTCCATCATTTTTGTTTACAAAGGAAAATATAACATTGACCTTTGTAGAATTCAAGCTATATAAAATGTCAACATGCTTTCTGTTTTTAAGCTAGGGAAGGAAACATCACATGCCCAAAAACTATTTTTTATTTTGTTTTACTGGAGTTCATCACCAAGTGCTTAAAGGAGAAGCTTTTATGTTGCCAGAAAAGGCAATGGTTTATAGCTTACTTTTAGTGCTATTAAGATCTAATCTATCATTCGTTTAGTTGACTGTATTTGACAAGCTGCTTCTTAAACTTGAACTTGTCATTTGCTGACAGATAACCCTGCCTGTTTACTCAATTTCCTTGTATTCTTTTTTCTTTTCCAGAGCTTTTGCTGTGAAGTGTCTCATTATTAATCACTGCCTTTAGATGTGATTTATTACATCAGATAAGCTCAAGAAAGGGACAAAAAGAAAATAGTGATCCTGGGGGAAGGAAAATCCAACTGTACCATCAGCTTGAAGAGGCAGAGAATGCATATATCTTTTCTAGGATTTATAACAGAAATAACAGTTTAGAATAAACTGATAGCTGCAAAAAAAGTCCAAGAGCATAACATGTAAAAAGTTAATATTAAATTTATATTTAATAAATTGGAAGAGGGGAATGGGTACATAAGACAAAGAAGGGACATATTTTACCCTAAATCAGTTAACTAAAAAAAGTGAGAATGGAAATTGGGGGAAAGTATGTCTGTTCAAGGTTTTCTGTTTGGCATTCATTTTTAATCTATTTTCTTATAGATGCTTTGTGATAAAAGTACTGTTTACAAACACTCAAACCTCTGCTTCTAAATATTAGTGTCAATCGTAAAATTGTCACAACTGTATTGTTTTTTTCAATGTCATGCCAAAAGCCAAGGTAATTGTTTCCTTAGATGTCATATCAGATTTTCTGGATGGATTGTATGATACTAAGAATATGAGGACATCAACAAGTTTGAAATATAATTTAATATACAGAATTTTAGCCAAAATCTGGAACAATAGCTTTTAGGATGATTTTGTGACTTGAGCATACTCTGTATGCTGTCTAAATCTAGCAAAAACTGAGTAAAGCTAAGTTTGCCTTCAGGGATGAAGCTGGCTTACATCATAGAATTTTATTAATCCCAGGCTAAGTGGAGATAGGATTAGCATTCCCCTACTTTAAACATGGAAGATCTGGCACTAATTGAACCAATATTAATTTTATTGGAAAAAGAAAGCCACACTTCTCCCTTTGACTATAATAGTACAGGAGGTTTGAGCTAAATGGTAAGCAGGTGCTGGGTATAAAATGTAAGAAAAGAGCTTGGATTGGAGAAGAGCTTGGATAAGCATTTTGAAGGTAATGAGGATAAGACAGGACAGACAGACAATGTCTGAATCAAAAATATTTCGGAAGCATATGGAACTGAGCTAAAGAAATGTTTATGAGGATAGTTCTAGTTTTTCTAGGTCTAGAACTTCAAGTCTAGTGGCATAAGGTATTCTACAATGAGAAGAGGAGTGGAGGACTCTTCTTGTGAAATTTCTGGACTTTCTCAACTGTATTAATATCAGATATGTAATGCGGGTCCCAGACTGATGAGCTGTATTGGTCTAGCAAATGTTTTGTATGCTCTAGTTAGTAGTGTGATATTACCAGAGAAAAAGCTACGTAGGATTAGCTTAACAACTCTTAATGCCTTTTTGGCGATGTAGTTACAGTGGGCTCTAGCACTTAGATCATTAGACATGAGTACTCCAAGGTCCTTGACAGAGTTTGGATCATCAACAAGGTCTTGACTATTCAGCCTGTATTTTCTTTTCTGATTTTTTTTTTGCCAATATGTAAGACAGAGCATTTATTTATTAAGATTTGAAGTTGTCATTTCTTTGACAATTCTGATACATAGTTGAGGTCTTTTTGAAGGGTAGCAGTATTGTCTGTGGTGTTGAATAGCTTTACATCATCAGCAAAGATAACACAGTTGCTCTTAATATGATCACAGAAGTCATTTATGTAGAGTATGAAGAGAGTTGATCCTAGAACACTGCCTTGGAGGACACCACTGTTGACAGGTACAGAATTTGATAGGACACTCCCAATTTTGACCATTTGTTGTCTGTTTGACAGGAATACTTCAATCCAGTTATGCAGGTGTCCAGAGATACTATAAGATTTTAGTTTTAGGAGTAGTTTGTCATGTACCACTGAATCAAAGGCTTTACAGAAGTCTATGTAGATTGCGTCTATTGCTTTGCCTAGATCGAGTTGTGCAGTCCATATGTTTTTGCACTGTAAGAGTTGAAGTTTACAGGATAGTTTTTTTCTTCTGAGCCAAATGTCACCTTGTAGGGATGACAAGGTAGGAAGTGCTCCAGTAGATCACAAGTGGACAGCAGTCCACTTCCCTGGATCCAAGAAAATCTTGCTGATAGGCAGAGAAGATAGTCATTAATGGCTGAACCAGAGCTCTGACAACAGGAACAAAGCAAGAATGAAGAGAAGCAAAAAGAGAAACAGTGTATTGGATTTGGATAAGGATGCCTAATTTCTGTCCAGAATTTAAACTAAGTTCACCAAAGTATATCTTGTGAAGAAGGGAGACTCTAGAGAGAAGGAGGGAGGGAATTTTTACCCTTTTCCCCTCCAGAAAGCAGCAGGTGAAAGTTTTGAGCAGATTACACAAAAGATACCAGAAACATGGAAAGAAGCTAAAGGCCCCATCACACTGGCCGACGGATGCAAAACGTTTGTAAAGAGGACACAGCGGACGAGAAAAATGTTCCATCCGTTGTTATCCTCTCTCAAAAGGGGCAAAAATTTGCATAACCGGAGTGGACAACACGGAAAGGAACGGACAGGGGGAGGACATAGGGCAGATGGAAAGCGGATGCTCCAGGGAAGCCTAACAGATGGAAGCAGATGAGAGCGCATGGCACATCCGCAAGGTTTCTGAGGGAGCACAGCAAAGCGGACGTGGAACGGAAAGAGCGGATGCAGAGCGGATGCCGAGTGGATGAAGCGGATGCACAGCGGAAGCCAAGCGGATGAAGTGGATGCAGAGTGGAAGCCTAGCAGATGCCTAGCGGAATCCTAACATTCACTGCGCATGCGGGGAGGATGCATTGCGTCAGCCCCATGGATATAAAGGGAAGCAGTTCCCAAGCAAGTCACCATTCAGAGGAAAGACCTGCTTCCAGACACAGCTTGCCAGCCAGCCAGCCAACCTATGAGCCAGCCAGCCAGCCAGCCAGCCAGCAACCCCACAACCATGGGGAAGAAGAGAAAGCCTCAGCCATCTGCTGCCAGCCCTGGCAAGAGGGACAAGGTCACCCTCCCACCCCCTGGCCCTCACTCTGCTTCTGCTGGGGCTTCAGCAGCCCGGGCTCTCTCTTCTGGTGCTGGGGTTTCTGCTGATGCTGCTTCTGGAGGTGGTGCTTCTGCTGATGCTGCTTCTGGAGGTGGTGCTTCTGCTGGTGCTTACTCTGCTGATGCTGCTTATGGCAGTGGTGCTTCTGCTGGTGTTTACTCTGCTGGCACTGCTCCTGGTGCTGGTGCTTCTGCTGGTGCTTACTCTGCTGGTGCTACTCCTGGTCCTGCTGGTCCTGCTGGTGCTCCTGGGATTGCTGGTGCTGCTGGTGCTGCTGCTGATCCTGCTGGTCCTGCTAGTGCTTACTCTGCTGGCGCTGCTGCTGGTCCTGCTGGTCCTGCTGGTGCAGCTGGGTCTGCTGGTGCTGCTGCTGGTCCTGCTGGTCCTGCTGGTCCTGCTGGTCCTGCTGGTGCTGCTGGTCCTGCTGCTGCTTCTGGTGGTGGTATGGAGGAGCAGCCCCTACAACCTCAAAGCCCTTTTGATGAGGTCCCAGAAGGCCCTGCCAAAGGGAGGAAGAGGCAGACGTGAGAACGGGAGAGGAGGCAATACAACATAGAAAAGGATCATGAGGATGAGGTGCTGGAGTGGCTGAGGGAGAATGAGTATCTATGGCGGAAGGGACACAGGCTCTATAGGGACACCAAAAGGAAGCAGGCTGCTTGGAGAGAGAAATCAGAGTGCCTGGGCTACACTTCGGAGGTGCTCCTCGGCTGGTGGAAGCACATGCACACCTGGTACGGGAAGCTGCACCTCAAGAAATCTGGCCAGGCCGCAGTCAAGCTGATGGACAGAGAGATCTACGTGATCTCCAAGTGCAGCTTCCTGGAGGGTGAGATCTGCCACCAAGCAGCAGCCCTCTCACAACCCTCTCTCTCAGGCAGCCTGCTGAGAGCAAGTCCTCTTCCGGCAGAGAGTCAGCTCCTGTCTCCAGGCAGGTATCTGTGGAGCATGCCATGACGGAGACCTCCCCGACAGCTGTACTACCCATGGCGGAGCGCGTGGAGGACCCCCTGATGCAGTGGGAGAAAGGAGATGGCACTTCCATCACAGCCCAACCTGCATCAACCCCCAGCTCCACCTCCACAGAAAGCAGGCAGAGAGACAAACGGGAGGGACAGAGCTACACTGTCCTGCTGTAGATAAGAGACACCATCAGGAGCAGCGTAGATCTCCTCTCTCAGCTGGTCCACACTGACACCTCATCCTCCAACCAAAAGCCCTTCCTCACCTATGTGAACCAGACCCTCATGGACATGGCGGAACCCCAGTACCAGGTGGTGAAGGACAGGATCACTGATCTGCTTCCCAACCCTTCAGACAAAGATGAACCTACTCCCACCCAGTCCAGGTCTTCTCCTCCACCCCAGGTGATGTCACTCCCCTTCCAAGGCTTTCCACAGGCCCTCTCCTACCAAGGCTAAGGCTACCAGGAGGTCCAGCAGCACAGGCAGCAGCCCTTCCCAGTCCAGGCTCATGTTCATCGGATGCCACTGGTTCCACTGATGCCACCCACGCCACCGATGCCACCGATGCCACCCACACCACCGATACCACCCACACCACCGATGCCACCCACGGCACCAATGCCACCCATGCCACAGATGCCACCAATGCCAGTCCTCACCCAGCTGCAGACCAGACAGCCCCACTACACTGCTCCTTCCTCCACCCCACAGCCAAGCCCAGCCTCAGTACATCTGTCCTCCGTACTGGGGCTGACACCCCATGGCATGGAGGAAGGAGCTCTCAACATCACGGGGCTGAGCCAGCTGTCCGAGAGCTTCCTCAACACACCGTCCCCTGTTGTCCTCTCGGGGCCAGGCACCCCAATGATGATACAGACCAGCACTCCAGCACCAGCCACCTCCACAGAACCTGGACCCTTCACCCCTGAGACTGGGCACACCTCCGAGTGACCAAGAGGAATGCCAGAGACTGGCTAGCTGGCTACCTGTGGACTTTATTTGGACACTTGACTTGGGTCATTTTTCTTTTACAGCTTGTTGTTCAATAAAGTCTATCTTTGATTCATACACTTGCCTCATTTGTTTTTTTTTAATAAAGTCTTGGTGGAAACTTTTAGAAATGGTTTAAGCTTTTACATGCTTGTGGGATGAGTTAAGATAGCAGTGGGATGGGCAGGGATACCTTTGGGATAGGTAAGGATAACAGTGGGATGGCAGGGATACCTGTGAGATGGGTAATAGCTGTGGGATAGATAAACCTCCAGTGCAAGCATAGTGGGACTGTATGGTCCACCCTCCCAGGTGCCACACCTATGGCCCTTTATTATCAATAACAATGTAATCATTGATCCACACATTTCAACACAAACACAACTCTTTATTAAATGCCCTGTTCATTGTAGGCCCACCCAACATACATGGCCCAATCTCATCAGTGTGATGAGACAGGCTGAAGAAAGCATCCATTAATCATCTATCATCCTGTCTTGCCACTCCACTGCTCCAGCTGGGGAGTTGCACCAGTGTCTCAGGAGGTTGCGCTGCTTCTTCCCTTCACGTGAGGCTCTGTTGGGGCCTTGCACATCCTCAGTGTCTATCAGGTATTGCCTTTGCCTCCATTCCCCAGGCTCCATGTCCCCATTGCCTTGTTGGAGGTCCATGAGCCTGTTCTGCAACACTGGGTAGCGGGTGCGCATGAGATTGCGCAGGATGCAGCAAGCTTCCATGATCCTCCTCACGGTCTGTGGGAGATACTGCATGGTGGTGAGAAGTACCTGGAACCTGTTGGCCAGGATGCCAAAGGCGTTCTCCACCACCCGTCTTGCCCTGGACAGCCTGTAGTTGAAGATCCTCTCTTCACAGGTGAGGCATCTGGAAGTGTAGGGCTTCATGAGGTAGGTTCTGAGGGAGAAGGTGTAATCCCTCACAATGAAGTAGGGCACAACTTGCGTGTCGTTGGGCAGGGGGTCTGGATCTGGGAAGCCCATGATGAGGTTGCGTTCCAGCCCCTCCTTGAGGTCACTGGCGTTGTATACCTGGGCATCTGAAGATGAGCCGTTGCCTGAAGCATCGATGTACATGAACTTGTAGTCAGCTTCGACCATGGCGAAGAGGATGATTCTGAAGAAGCCCTTGGAGTTGAAATAAGTGGACCCCGACTTGCCTGGTGCTTTGCAGGCCACGTGTCCCCATCTATGGCTCCAACGGTGTGGGGGAAGTTCCACCTCTGATACCACTGCTCTGCAACTTTCTTCCATCCTTCTTCAGTGGTGGGGCACTGGAGGAGCTCCTCCATGTATTCTTCGATGATGGCCTGCACCACTTCTCTGACCACAATGTTCATGGTGTTGTGTGGCACCCTGCATCCGTACTGAATGCTCCTGTAGGTGGTCCTTGAGGCCAGGTGGTGCAGAGTCAGTGCCACCTTGAGCCCAGGGTCCAGGCTGGGCCGGAAGTTGGTGTTTGCCTTGGTCAACCTGGGTGTCAGCCACTCCACAACTTCATCAAACATGGCTGGAGGTATCCTCATGAAGTTCTGGAATGCACAAGGGTCTTCATTCCTCAGCTCCATCATCAGCTTGTTGTACAGTCCGTACTCTCCTCTTCTCCTGATCCATCTTTGGACCCAGATGCTTCTTGGCCACCTCCTTTTCTTCCCGTAGAACAGTTGAATGAGCCTGTAGATGGCTTCGCACTGTTGCAGAACGATGGTGGCTACCAAGAGGAGTGTATTACAATCCATGGTGGACATCAATGGATGCTGTGGAAGAGCAAGAGCCAGATGAAGGCTGCAGAGGTCTGCACAGCAGGACTGCTTGTCTGAAAGTGGGATCCAGGTGAGTTGCTACCCCTTTTTATAGGCAATATAGGTTTTCCCCTAGGTGTCCTTCTGCATCCTCTAGGCATCCTCTAGACATCCTTAATATCTAAGATAGGTCCCCTCTGCGAATGTTTTTTCCATTTTATATGCTTTCTCTGTGAGCTGCATCCGCTTTCATCCTTTCTCCGTCCGTGCTACTAATGCTGCGCATCCGTTCCGCATCCATTTCGCTTCCTCCCTGTGTCCGTTTTCTGCTGGAGCGGATGTGAGTTGCGCGGATGCGCAGCGGATGCCTAGCGGATGTAGCAGATGCGTAACGGATGCCGACGGATGCAGAACGGATGTTCCCCATATGTGTAGCGGATGTAGAACAGATGCGTTGGATACATTTTCCGCTCAAAAAGTTTTGAGCAGCTCAAAACTTTTTGAGCGGATGTTACCTCAGTCGACGGATGCTGGACAGATAGAGAGGATGAAAAATGGATGCAGTGAGTACAGAACGGGTGAATCGTGTTTACCAACGGATGGCAAGTGTTTCTCTCTGTTTTACATCCTCTTTCCATCCATGTGCAGACATGGGCTTAACATTACACTGACACCAAAAAAAAGATTCAGATTCAACACAAATAAAGAATTAAAGACTAATATCTTTATTAAATGCAGATTACAAAATATTTTCCTCAATAATCATTGAAAGACTAAAAAGATTTTTGATTGAGTTTATACATCCTGATCAAAATAAGTTTTTACCTAAAAGGCAAATTAGAAACAATGTTTGAATAATTTTAGACACATTGGAATACTGTGAAGTACATGGTGAAAAACAACAAACATTAATCTTTTGGACGCCCAGAAAGAATTTGACAATGTAAATTGGCATTTTATGTTGCAACAATTAAAATGCATGGACTTTGGCAAAAAAAATTGTAAATATGATTAAGGCGATTTATACTTACTAGAGAACTAAATTGATGGTGAATGGAGATGAGACAGAAAAGTTTTATATAAGAAAAGATATGAGACAAGGTTGTCCATCGTCCCCATTATTATTTATATTAACACTAGAAGTTCTAACTAGAAATATTAGACAGAATATAGAAATAAAAGGAATGGTGATTAAAAAAAGAAAAATATAAACTACAAGCATTTGCAGAAGATTTAGTTTTTATACTAGAAGAACTGTTAGAAACTGGGGCAAAACTGATGGGGAATATTGAGGAATTTGGAGAAGTGGCAAGATTGAAAATAAACAAAGAAAAAACAAATAATAATTAAAAATCTCACAGATAAACAGAAAAAGGAATTGACAGAGAAAATAGATCTTCAGATAGTAAAAGTTAAATATCAAGGCATCTAACAGCAAGATGTGGAACAATTAAACAGGATAATTATATAAAATTAATGCAACAAATCAAGCTGGACTTGGAGAAATGGAAGAATCTACAACTATCAATGATAAGGAGAATAGCCATTATAAATATAAATATATTGCCAAAGCTACTTTTCTTATTCCAAATGATACCAATAAAAATAGAGAAAAAATATTTTGAAGAATGAAATAAAACAATTTTGAAGTATATCTGGCAAGGAAAAAACAAGAATAAAACTGCAAATGTTACAGGAATCTAAAAACAATTGGAGCTTTGGGCTACCAGACTGGGAGCTATATTACAAGGAATCTGTGCTTACATGAGTAAAAGAATGGATGAAATTGAAACATGAAAATAATTATTATTGGAGGGGCATGATCTTTAATTAAGATGGCACACTTTCTTATGGTATGGAAGGAGCATGATACACAGATATTTTCAAAGACATCATATGAGGAATGCTTTACTTTCGATGTGGGGAAAAATTAAACTACAAAATTATATGAAAATACGAGTCTGGCTTTTTACAATGGAAGCACTGAAACATCAAAATCTTATTAACCTGGAAAAAATGTATTTTATAAAGACATGAATGAGAATGGTGAACTAAAACTAGACAGCAAATACAAAACCAATGGATGGAAATAAAATCAAGATACAAGATGTGAAAACATGAGGCTTTTACAAGGAACCAATAGCACTTGATAAGATAATAGTAGAGACAGATGAAAAATTTATATATATATATATATATATTTTCTTAGGTTTTCGCGGGTACTTACATGTGTGCTGTTCAGCTTCCTTCGGGTATTATCCCACGTCATTGTAGTTCTGTTAAAGTTGTAGCAACGTTTCAGCAGAATCTCATCTGCCATCTTCAGGCTTCTGTATGGATATGGGTCTTACAGCTCCTGGTTTTAAATTTGAGGCTGGTCCATTCTGATTGGTTGGGAGCCTGGACCTGTTTCATTGGACTTGGAGTTTGATTGATTGGTGTTCCTGGTTTCTTCTGTCTGTTTTGTGGCTTTGATTGGCTGGCAACAGTCTGTTCTTGTGTTGGAGGCTTTTAGTGCAGCTTGGCTCCGTGTGAAGGGACGGCTGCTCTTCAGTAGCAAGCTGCTATTCATTAGGAAGCTGGGTTTCACCTGGGTGCCTGGTGGGGGGGGTTAGGTTGGAGCTATCAGAGGGAGTCTGTTTTTGCCCAGGTGTTTGCCTGGCTTGTGGCATGGAGATCTTTCTGTTTGAGAGTGCTGGCTTCCAAATGATTGACAGTCTGGTGGAATCATCTCTTCTATTCATGCTGTCAGGTCTTTTTTCAATCTCTATGGCTTCTCTGATGATTCTGTGGCTGGGGTTTTCAATAGTGGCTAGGGTTTTAGTGCCATTGAAGTTGATGTTGTGACCTGTGGTTTTCATGTGTTGGACTAGTGAGGAGGTGTGTTCCAGCTTTTTTACTGCATTTTTGTGTTCCTCTAGGCGGGTACTTATTCTTCTATTGGTCTGTCCAATGTATGTGGCCGGGCATGATGTCCAGGGAATTTCATATATGCCTTGGTTTTCCAGGTCAGTTTTGTCTTTGGGGTTCCTCAGGATGGCTGCTATTTTTTTGTCTGTTTTGAAGGCAGTCTTGATGTGATGCCTGTGTAGTATCTTACTGATTTTATCTGTGGTACCTTTAAAACCAGGAGCTGTAAGACCCATATCCATACAGAAGCCTGAAGATGGCAGATGAGATTCTGCTGAAACGTTGCTACAACTTTAACAGAACTACAATGACGTGGGATAATACCCGAAGGAAACTGAACAGCACACATGTAAGTACCCACGAAAACCTAAGAAAACAAATATATATATATGTATGTATGTGTATATATATATATATATATATATATATATATATATATATGAATGCAGTTCAGCTTCCTTCGGGTATTATCCCACGTCATTGTAATGCTTTAAAAGTTGTAGCAACGTTTCAGCGGAATCTCATCTGCCATCATCAGGCTTCTGCATGGAGTTTGTACAAACCATAGAGCTTGAGATTGCCATAGCCAAAGAGTTTTAAAAAAGACCTGAAAGCATGAATAGAAGAGATGATTCCACCAGACTGTCAATCATTTGGAAGCCTGCACTTTCAAATAGAAAGTTCTCCACACCACAAGCCAGGCAAACACCTGGGCACAAACAGACTCCTCCTGATACCTCCAGCTCAAACATACCCCAACCAGGCACCCAGATGAAACCTAGCTTCCTAATAGATAACAGCCGTCCTTTTACGCGAAGCCAAGCGGCACTGAAAGCCTCCAACACAGGAACACAGTGTTGCCAGCCAATCAAAGCCACGAAACAGACAGAAGAAACCAGAAACACCAATAAAAAAAACTCCAAGTCCAATAAACACAGACCAAGACTCCCAACCAATCAGGATGTAGAAAAAACCATCCTGGGATAACAGTAGGCTAGCCTCAAATTTAAAACTAATGGCTGTGATAGCCTGATCCACATACGAACTCAATACAGAAGCCTGATGATGGCAGATGAGATTCTGCTGAAATGTTGCTACAACTTTAAAAGCACCACAATGACGTGGGATAATACCCGAAGGAAGCTGAACTGCATTCATGTAAGTATCCGCAAAAACTTAATAAAACAAATATCAGACCTCTATGGGGAGGTCAGACCAAAACCTATGACAAGCTGGAAGTTACAAGAGCAGGAATATTATGTGACCTGAAATTCCTACGCAGCTGCAGAGACAACAATACAGCACCAACCTGCTTCAAATTAACATTTCATCACAGCACAGCAGCTACTAAATGTATCCTGAAAAGAACTGAAATGCCTCTACTCAGGAACGAGGTCCACAGTAAGAGATTCCAATTGGATCAGTTAAACAAAGATGTTCTTGCACTACACCTGGAATTGAGCAGCAAAATCCACCCTCTACTTTGGGATAAGATAAAACAACTTACAACTTGGAGAGTTGAAACTGAAACCACTTACAAAAATGAAAACCTCTTAAAGATACTTAAGAAATTAGAACATGACAAGAAAGCCCCCAACAACTCACAGCAACACCTGAAACAATTAGTATATAATGTTTCCAACAGAGAACTCACCAAAACAGAAACAGATGTCCTAACCAAAGGATTCAATTATGCTATAGCACCCAAAAAAATCCCCACAGAATCCATCATATGTGCAGTAGAATCCAGCCTAACCAAATTAAATACAGATGAAGGTGACAGAATAAGACACCAGGTTACCAACATCCTGTGCACAAGCAAACCACCCAAAAGCAACTTGCACAAAGATGAATTCAAAGTGCTACAAACCCTGAAAAATGATTGCAGCATAATCATACTCCCAGCAGATAAAGGGAATGCCACAGTAGTAATGGATAGAAAAGACTACGAAACAAAATTGACAGACCTACTCCAAGACTCCACATATAAACCTATAAACACAGACCAAACCACATATCTGGAAAAATTAACCAAGAAGAAAATTATAACCAGCCACATAAGCAAAGAAATCCAACAGACGATCATCCCAAGAGAAAAATCTTCCAGATGCCCCAAACTATACGGCCTCCCAAAAATACACAAAGAAGGCATACCTCTCAGACCCATAGTCAGCTCCAAAGGAGCATCACTACAAAATCTAGCTAAACACTTAGCAAAACAACTACAGCCCCATGCTGAAATCACAGCTTCATAAGTACAAAACTCATACCATTTCTCAGAAATGATCAAAGATCTACATGTGGAACAAGAAGATCTGCTTGTAAGTTTCGATGTGGTTTCACTATTCACTCAAGTCCCGATAAAAGAAACTCTCAAAATCATCAAAAATAAATACCAACCAGCTAAACACCTCATGGAACTAACAGAACACTGCTTAACCAACACATATTTCATATACAAAGGACAAAGATACAAGCATATTGAAGGAGCCCCTATGGGATCACCATTGTCACCCATCATTGCAAACCTGTTCATGGAAGAATTCGAATCCAGAGCCCTGGCTAATGCCACCCACAAACCCAAACTATGGCTGAGATACATCGATGACACATTTGTGATTTGGCCCCATGGAAAAGAAAACCTAAACAATTTCCTAACAAACCTAAACAGCAGACACCCCAAAATCAAGTTCACCATGGAAACAGAAATAAACAAACAACTACCATTCCTAGATGTACTAATCTACAAAAGAACAGATGGTGCACTGGGACACACAGTATACCAGAAGAAAACACACCAACCACTACCTCAACGCCCAATCCCACCACCACCCAGCACAGATAAATTCCGTGGTCAAAACACTAATCACCAGAACCAAATGCCTGGCACACAAGACTGAACTATGCACCCTGACTAAAGTACTGACAGCCAACAGCTTCCACAAAAACAAAATCACCAGCTTGATCCACAAAAACACACTAAGACATAATAGAGACCTAGAAGATCAACAGACCTATGGAACAGCTGTCCTGCCCTACATTATAGGTACTACAGACAGAATCAGTAAGATACTACCCAGGCATCACATCAAGACTGCCTTCAAGACAGACAAAAAAAAATAGCAGCTATCCTTAGAAACCCCAAAGATAAAATCATAAGAGAAGCCATAGAGATTGAAAAAAGACCTGAAAGCATGAATAGAAGAGATGATTCCACCAGACTGTCAATCATTTGGAAGCCTTCACTCTCAAACAGAAAGATCTCCACACCACAAGCCAGGCAAACACCTGGGCACAAACAGACTCCCCCTGATACCTCCAGCTCAAACACACCCCAACCAGGCACCCAGATGAAACCTAGCTTCCTAATAGATAACACCCGTCCTTTTACATGAAGCAAAGCTGCACTAAAAGCCTCCAATACAGGAATACAGTGTTGCCAGCCAATCAAAGCCACGAAACAGACAGAAGAAACCAGAAACACCAGTCAAACAAATTCCAAGTCCAATAAACACAGACCAAGACTCCCAACCAATCAGGATGTAGAAAAAACCATCCTGGGACAACAGTAGGCTCGCTTCAAATTTAAAAGTAACGGCTGTGATAGCCTGACCCACATACGAACTCAGTACAGAAGCCTGATGATGGCAGATGAGCTTCTGCTGAATCATTGCTACAACTTTAAAAGCACAACTACAATGACATGGGATAATAGCCGAATGAAGCTGAACAGCATACATATATATATACATGTATAGATATATATAGATGTATATTGATATGTGTGGTATTCAGCTTTGTTCGGGTATTTTCCCACATCATTATAGTTGTGCTTTTAAAGTTGTAGCAACGTTTCGGCAATATCTCATCTGCCATCATCAGGCTTCTGTATTGAGTTTGTCTATGAGTCAAACTTTCATAGCCATTTCAGTTTAAAACTCTTCACCCAAGTACCTATCAAAGAAGCCTTGACAGCCATCCAAAACAAATACAACCCCCCCAAACACATCCTGGATCTAACCAACCACTGCCTAACCAACACATACTTCATCCATAATGGACAGAGATACAAACAGATAGAAGGAGCACCCATGGGATCACCCCTCTCACCCGTCATTGCTAACCTATATATGGAACACTTTAAAACCAACGCTCTAGACAAATCAGAACACAAACCCAAATTCTGGCTCAGATATGTAGATGACACTTTCGTAATTTGGCCACACCGGAAAGACAAACTGGAGAACTTCCTCACATATCTTAACAACCTACACCCCAAAATACAATTCACCATGGAAACAGAAACCAACAACCAACTTCCCTTCCTGGACATCCTAATTTACAAAAAACCCAATGGCTCCTGAGGACACACCATCTACCAGAAAAAAACACACACCAACCAATACCTAAATGCATAATCCCATCACCACCCTGCACAGATCAACTCCGTAGCCAAGACCCTCATCTCCAGAACCAAATGCCTAGATGACAAAGACCACCTGAAAACATAATTACACAACCTCACGAATGTATTAATTTCCAACGGAATCCAAAGAAACACGATCACCAATCTAATCTGAAAAATGATACCCCCCAAACACCAAGACACAGAACAAGACAACGATATCACACTCCTTCCCTACATCAAAGGCATCACAGACAAAATCAGCAAAATTCTCCACAAACACAATATCAGGACAGCCTTCGGCACTGACCAAAAAATAGCCAACATCCTAAGTAACCCCAAAGACAAGATCCAGCTAGAAAACCAAGGAGTTTATGAAATACAATGTAACAATTGCCCAGCCACATACATTGGACAAACCAACAGGAGAATAAATGCATGTATTGCAGAACACAAAAGCGCAGTCAGAAGAGAAGAAAATACTTCCTCCCTCTTCCAGCACCTGAAAGCCACAGGACATGAAATTAATTTCAAAGAAACCAAATTAATATCCAACACCAAATATTCCAGCAAGAGAATAATCAGGGAAGCCATTGAGATAGAGAAACACCCCCATAACATGGATAGATGGGATGATACCTCCCGCCTACTAGACATCTGCAAGCTAGCCCTCACCAACATACGAGTCCCAGCCATGGGGTTTCAAAACAGACAGAAAAATAGCAGCCATCCTTAGAAACCCCAAATACAAAATTGACCTAGAAAACCAAGGCATATATGAAGTCCCCTGTGCATCATCCCGGCCACATACATTGGACAGACCAATAGAAGAATAAGTACCCACCAAGATGAACACAAAAATGCAGTAAAAAAGCTGGAACACACTTCCTCACTTGTCCAACACATGAAAACCACAGATCATAGCATCAACTTCAATGGCACCAAAACCCTAGCCACTATAGAAAAACCCAGCTACAGAATTATCAGAGAAGCCATAGAGATTGAAAAAAGACCTGAAAGCATGAATAGAAGAGATGACTCCACCAGACTGTCAATTATCTGGAAGCCTGCATTCTCAATCAAAAAAATCTCCACACCACAAGCCAGGCAAACACCTGGGCACAAACAGACTCCCCCTGATACCTCCAGTTCAAACACACCCCAACCGGGCACCCAGATGAAACCTAGCTTCCTAATAAATGATAGCCATTCATTTACTCTGAGCCAAGCTGCACTAAAAGCCTCCAATACAAGAAGCACAATGTTACTAGCCAATCAAGACAAAAAAAGCGACAAAACAGACAGAAGATATTAGAAGTGTGTGATCGGAGCTGCTGTCTCTCCATAAAATACTGGCGGGGGGGCTGGTGTGCTGGGCTGGTTGGCTGCACTGCTGACTCTTGATTGGTTGATGGAGTTGATGTTCGTATAATGGGCTGTGTGATGGCCTTATGAGTTTTGTTGTGGAGATATGCTGGATCTTGTGCTCTCATCTCTTGGGTTGTTTGTTTTGTAGTGATCTTTTTTCCATTAGCCTCTTGTGTTTTAACAACTTGGGTAATGGATTGTGTGATGGCCTTGTGAGTTCTTTTGCTGTGGTATCCTGGGTCCTGTGTTGTGATCTCCTGGTTTGTTTGTGTTTTGATCTCTTTTCCATTAGCCTCCTGTGTTGTAACGGCTTAGGTAATGAGTTTTGCGATGACCTTGTGAGTTTTATTGCTGTGGTATCCTTGGTCTTGTGCTGTGATTTCCTGGGTCGTTTGCTGTGTTGCAACTTCTTAAGTTCTTGTAGTGTAATTTCTTGAGTTTTCTGATGTGATATCTTGAGCAGGTGGCTGTGATTTAGCATTCTGGGTTTTGATTTGGCTTCGAGTTTGGGGTCTGGGTCTGTGTTCTTGGCGTGTGTCAGCTTGTTTGGTTTTGGGGTCGGGGGTGCAACAGCTGGTGAAGCAGCCATGGTCTGGTTTCTGGATGGTGGTTGTCCTTCGTTTATAGGATGGGCTTGGGCTTGGGTCTGATGAGGGGGATTGGCGGTGGTGTCCCATGTTGTTTTGGGTCTGGTGTTGGTTTTCGTGGCTGGGACTCATTTGTTGGTGAGGGCTAGTTTCCACTGCACTTATGGATGCAAAATGTTAAAAAGAGGATGTAAAACGTTAAAAAAAGCTTGCCATCCATTGGAAAACGCGATGCATCCATTGTGTACTCACTGCAAACATGTTTCATACGCTCTATCCGTCGTGCATCTGTCCACTGTGATTTCATCCACACAAGAAGTTTTGAGCTGCACAAAACTTTGTGAATGGATGAACTTTCTGCTGTGTACGATGTAAATCCGCGAGATATGAGCAACAAATGTTCTATGTCCGTTTATCATCTGTTAAACGTCCGCTGTATTCTCTCTGCATCCTCTGGGCATCCTCGCAACTCACATCCGCTGCAGCTGAAAATGGAAAGAGGGAGGAAAGAAAATGTACATGGAACATCTGTACATTGTTAGTAGCACGGAAATAGAAAGGATTCTTTCTGTCTGTATTTTTCCAAGGGATGTTAAAAATGTTGTCCAGATTTCCCATAGTTAGGATGAACTTGGGTTGGGAACAGCTCCTCAAACCATTATGTTTGCCTTTCTTGCAGCAGCAGAATCTCATTCAGACTTTATCCAGCCAGCTATAGTGAGTTGCAGTGAAGGGTTCTCAGAATGAGATGTCTATAATTTTTTCCAATGCAGGAAAAAGATCACGGGCTGATGCATACAGAAAACAAGTATATGTTGCAAACCTCTGCAGTGAAATAATAATGAATGAATATTGCACCATCACAATATGACCTCCTGCCTTTATACTTGCATTACATTTCATCACAAGACCCTGCTTTTCTACAGATGTTTAGAACAGAACAGAACAGAACACATTAGAATTCTTTATTGGCTAACTGTGATTGGACACACAAGGATTTTGTCTCCAGTGCATGTGCTCTCAGTGTACATACAAACAACAAAGTCATAGATTATAAATCATAAGTTACAATCAAACTATTAGGATGCACGGTTGCCATTTATAATAGCAAATATGCCCAAAAAATTATGCCTATTTTTACTGTGAATAATTATTTTAGGAACTTAATATTTGGCTCTAAACCTAGAATTCATAATGCCTATTATAAATAAGGCCTTAGTTGAAAAGCAGGATGATTCCTTGTGGTTCCCTAAGTCCCATGAAAGTAACTTTTTGAAGCTAAATCAGTGGTATTATTAAATACATTTAATAATAAATGTATTTAATATTATATTTAATATTATTTATTTATCAAAATTTATTATATTTAATATAGTATTTAATATTATTATTATATTATTATATCATTAATTATATGATATTAAATGTATTTAATATCATATTATTTTATATGATATTATTAAATCATATTGATGGTATTAACAAGATTATTATGATTCAACTGTATGTAACAAATCTATTTTATTTTTTTCTCAAGTTGGAACGCAGTTTTAGACAACATTCCAAGAAATGCTCCACTCAGATAAAAAATTTGTTTTTTAACAGAGACTATATTTGTATCCCCATTCTAGAGGTTGAAGAGTATGGATATGATTCATAGCAGCTCTTTTGTCTTCATCTTCCAGAAATGCTTATTTAATTTTTTCTTTTGTCTGGTAATACCCAAATTGCAAGATATTCACATAACTTTTTGGGTATACTTTGAGACCAGGATGGATGAAATGATAAAGTAAAATGAGACCAATTTTCTGAATGGTTCAGATGTTTTGGGAAGAGTACAGAGATCTTGTGGGTTTTGTTTGTTTAACCATATTAGGCCTTATAATACAGTCCTCAGGTAATGGTTGCTACCTGAACATGACAAGAAATTACCACACCAATTTAAATTAAGTCTAATCAAAAGTACTTTAAGAAGAGAGATCAGTCCTGAGGGTAGTCACCTCTGTAATAGTGCCTGAAGCTTTAAATTGGTATCATAATGAACTAAACTTTCTAGAACATTTGAAATCAGTATGGAGAGAGACTAGCTTGTTAAAAATGGATGATCTTGATACCATATATAGAGGGATGGTTTTGTCACTTTTGATGGATTAAATAACACCCACCACAGTTTAAATTTCCCTGCTTCTGGTGAAATAAATGGAGTACTCCAGGACTGTCAGTGTGAAGTCCACCATTACAGGCAGCTGATTTTGCATGCTGTTATGTCACAGGAAGAAAACTCAGGACACCAGCATGAATTCCAATTGTTTTTACTTCCATCTAGGTCTGAGCTCTCAAAGAAACCATGGCAGCTCTTTTTATATTCAGGCTGCTCGCGGTTGTGGCTAGTGATGGCTCTTTGAATTTCCTGCCGCCACGGACCAACCAATTACAGGTAAGTATGCTAATACATAAGTAAGTAGGTGGGGCTTTTATGGGTTTTATGGGTTCTACTGGACCTGTGCAACTCAGTCTCCGTTTGGCTCCTGAACTGTTTGGATGGATCTGTTGTTCCTCCTGTCCATCTTCTTGGAATGTCCTGGAAGGTTGAATCAGCCATGTTGCTCCCACCAGGAATTTCCTGGCTGGTTGAGTTGGGGTGGCTGCTCCCGCCAGGGACTGCTTCCCCATTATCCTTCTGGACCTGTTCCTGTCTTCCTGACCTATCTTCTCCCCTCGTCTCAGGTATGTGTTTGCGTTTCCCGACCAGGGCTAGTGTTAGCAGTGGTTGTTGTGTAGTTGTCAGGGTTTGTTCTGTTATTTCTTTTGCTCATGGAGGGTCTCCCCCTCCCTTCCTACTTGTGTTTTGTCTGTTTGAGGGGTCTCCTCCCTCTTCTCTGGTTGTGTTTTGTTTGTTTGAGGGGGTCTCTTCCCTCCCCTATGGTTATTTTTGAGGGGTCTCCCCCTCCTTCCTTGTATTTCTTTTGTTTGTTTGAGGGGTCACTCCCCTATTCTGTGGTCCTGCTTGGGTCACCCTTTGTGACTCTAGAACTGAGCTGGTCAATGTGCCTCCTCCAACTTCTCCCATCTGCAGTGTCTACCATGTACGAACGGAGCCCAGTTATCTGGGTTACTTTTACTGGTATCCACAGTAGTTCTCCTGTGAGATTTTTTGCATATAAGGGGTCCCCTGTTTGAAATATGTGGCAATAACTGGAGGAGTATGCTGGTTTTTCTGGTCTATATGTGGGGTGTAGTCTGTCTAGGTGTGATCTTAGTTTCCTCCCCATTAGTAACTCTGCTGGGCTTTTATTTGTTGTGGCACTGGGTGTCATGTGTTGAATGGTTAGTAGCTTATTTATCTTTTCTTGTGTGTCCCCAGGTCCCAGCTTTTGTAATGTTTCCTTCATGTAATGTACCATGTGTTCCACCCATCCATTCGTAGATGGCTGTCCCGGTGCTGTCAGTGCATTCCTTATCCCCTGTTGTGTTAGAAATCCCTCAAATGTTGTTGCTGTGAATTGTGACCCGTTGTTGGATACAATTAAATCCATCAATCCATGTGTGGCAAAAAGTTTCCTGAGCTGTCTGTTGTGATGGAGTGCATGATGCTTACCTCTAGCTATTTGGAGTAAGCATCTACAATGATTAGAAATGTGTGTCCTTTGGTTGGGCCTGCAAAATCAATGTGTAATCTTGACCATGGTCCCCTTGGTGTTTCCCATTCATTTTTTGGTGCTGTTGGGGGTGTTGGCCTCGATTCCTGGCAGCTTTTACACATTGCCACCCAATCCCCAATTTCTTTATCCATCCCTGGCCACCATACATAACTTCCTGCCAGGGCTTTAATTTTTACAGTACCTAATATTACTCATGCAATAATTATAGTACGTGTTTCCTTAATCTGTCTGGTATGACCACCCAATCCCCCCATAGTACGCACCCCTTAAGCATTGAAAGTTCTGTTTGTCGAGAGGGGAGGAGCTGGTGTTGCGATGATACTGCATGCAATCTTGGAGGTTTGAGATTGCAGCCGATATCTTTGCCCCTGGATGGTCCAAATGGACCTAAACTGTCCTGAAGAGACAGAGATAGTGAAGGGCACGTCCTGTAGATCCCAGGGATATCACAAAGTCCCTGTTTGATCCAGGAGAAGCCCTTTTGCCAGCAGCAGAGAGGCAGCCACCAAAGCTGCTGAAGTTGGGACAGCTCCAAATGGAAGAGGTTGAAAGAGAAAGTGTGTCGGTCTGGTGAGAATTGTTCTTTTATTATTCTAAGACTTCAAAGGACTTCAAAGGACACCCTAAGGGAAAAAAGAATCTGTAAAAGTTTTGAAAGAACTGAATAAGCGGCGGTTTTTAAACAGAAGTGTCAAAGTAAGGCTTTGCTTTATGTTTTTCATGGCTGGATTTCTATGGTGATTCTGCATTTGCTAACTGGACTGGTTTTTTCTCTATTTATATTTATTTTTTCTCTTCTTTTTTTTTTTGACTTTGTAATATTTTAGGTTAGAGGCTCTCTTAAGCTATACTTTTTTAAAAACTTTTATTACGTTTTGTCTGGGAAAGGAGGAGGAGAGTGAGAGGAAAGAAACTTTGTAACACTGCCAACTAGAGGCTTGAAAATATCATAGAAGAAGCTGAGAAAGCTGAGAAAGAAAGCTCTGAAATTCTTTTTCAAGGACATTGCTACGTGATAAGATAGAGGGAAGAGCACAGAAGAGTGTTACTGCAGGTGTTCTTCTGGATTTCTATTAACAATTGAAACTTGGCTTTGAGGTTTGCAGAGAGCTATGACAAGAGCCTTGGATAATTAAATAAAGTGCAGTGTTGTTGTTTTTTATTTTCTTAAGTTGGGTCACACACACCCCTCACCAGCTGTACTGTTCATTTTTTCTTTTTAAAACCTTTATTTTTGTAATATTTTCATCTTTGCTTTGTATTTTAAAGGGAAAGCCTCAAAATTTTCTTTTTTTTTTCCTTTCTTCTTTGGGATTTTTTGTTTTTCGATATGCTTATTTTTTTATTTGAAAATTTTCAACTGGATTAAGGTGTTGAAGAACCTGAAGAATTACTTTTTTTAAAATTCTTTTTTACTTTTTGCCCTTTTTAAACTTTTTTTTATTCTTCTCCTTCCTTTCTACCTAATTTCTGATTGGATTAAGGTTAAGAAGAACCTGAAGAATTTTTTTTTCTCCTTTTCTTTTTACTATTATTGGGTTTTTCTCTCTACCATTCTTATTTTTCATTTTGGATTATAATTGGCTATTTCATAATTGGATTAGGGTTTAGAAGAACCTGAAGATCCTGAATTGTTTAAAATGAGTAGGAAGTCTATTGCTTCTGGCTTTTCAACTTCTACTTCTGCCTCCCCACCATCTGGAGGATAACATTCAATTCAAACAATGTTAAAGCAAGACAAAGATCAAGAAAGAGTGACTCTACAGATGATTATGCAAGGAATCCAAGACCTTAAAATAAAATCAGATACCATTGAAAAGAGAACAGAAAATATTGAGCAAAGAACAGAGAAAACTGATGAAAAGGTGGAGAATATTCAACAAATGATGTTGAAGTATGATGAGAGATTCCAAAAAATTGAAGAAAAAGATAAACAAAGAGACAAGAAGATTGGAGATATTGATATCAGATTAACAGTGGTTGAGCAAGATAAAAGTGGGATACTGAAATGGGAGATGGAGAGATCAGAATTTTATCTCAGATTTCAAAACATAGAGGAAGAAAAAGGACAAAATCTAGCTGAGATAATGATAGAAATATTGGCTGAAGCTTCGGAAATAACAGAAGAGAAGATGATGGATGGAATAGAGGAGGTATACCGAGTTTTTACAAGATACGCGATGAGAAATAACCTATCAAGAGAAGTTCATATCAGATTTACAAAAAAAGCCATTAAAACACACATATTACAAGTGGTAAGAGAGAAAACATTGAAATACAAGGGCAAAGAGATTGTGGTTTTAAAGCAAATACCCAGAAGAGTGAAAGAGATTAGTAGAAATATTAATTTTTGACTAAAATGTTATTGAAAAAAGAGGTGAATTATAGATGGCTAATCCCAGAAGGGTTAATGTTTACATGGCAAGAACAGAGATAAAGAACTGATTCAATCGAGAAAGCAGAATTATTCTATGCAGAATTTTTTGGAAGGAGAAAGGAGGCAGAAGAAGAGATTTCACTAATTGAATTTCAAGACAACCAAATGGAGACTGTAAAAGAAGAAGATGCAGTAGGTGGATCGGTGGAGACTAAAGAACAACATGAACCAAGATCTATGAGAGCTGCCAAACCTAATTATAAAGCATAATTATGGAAGAGAAAAAACTGATTACAATGAATATAAATGGACTTAATTCATTAATACAGATTAGAGAAACTAAAATTTGATATAATTTGTCTACAAGAAGTACATATTAAAAAACAATATGAACAATTGTTGATACAGTCAAAATTAGGGAAAATATTTACTTCTTTGACTCAATGTAAGAAAAGAGGAGTGGTTTTATATATCAAAGAGACCATTTCAGCAAAATTGATTTATACTGATGAAGACAGAAGAGTATTAATGGTGGAAATAATAGACAATAACATGAAAACACTCTTAATTGCAATTTATGCTCTGAATGAAAAACAAGAAGAATTCTATAAAAAATTACACATGAAAATAATTGAACTGGACTATGTCAATATAGTTATGATGGGAGATTTCAATGGAATTGTAGACAATAAACTGGACAATTGTAGACAATAAACTATATAACAACAACAACAACAAAGCAAAATAGGAAGACTATCCCCAAATCCTTTTTTAAAATGATAGATGAAATAAATTTAAAAGATATATGGAGAGAAAGAAATGTTAAAACCAAACAATACACTTTTTACTCAAATAGACATTTAACATGGTCCAGAATAGACATGATTTGGACTTCAACAGAATTAATATCTAATATTCAAGAAACAAATATCGAAACAAGTACTTGGGCAGACCATAATACAAAGACAATTAAATTAAAAAGACAAAAAAGAAGATCGAGATGGACGTTAAATAATACTATTCTAAAGGAAAACGATTTTATACAGCGAATGGAGAAAGAATTGGTTTTTTTCTTTAGAGAAAATAAAAAAGAAGATACTTCAATTCAGAACATATGGGACACAGTGAAAGCATATGCTAAAGGCTTGATAATAGTCTACACAAGGAAAAGGAACATTTGGAAAAGGCAAGCCATGGAAGCTTTAGAAGATGAGTATAAAAGACTTGAAAAAGAACTACAAAAAACACCACAGAAAAAAGACATTAAGCTAAAACTGGATACAATTAAACATAACATGAATTTAATAGAGAAAGAAGAATTGGCACAGAAAATTAGAAGTGCTAAACAGAATTATTTTGAGGATGCAAACAAACCAGGTAGATGGTTAGCATACAAAATGAGAAAGGAAAAAGAATCAAGAAAAATACCACAGTTAATAGATGATCAAGGTCAAGTTTGCCACAGCAATAAAGAGAAGAAGGAAATCATTCAAGACTTTTATGGGAAATTATATGAGCAAGAGAATATTGATGAGGAAAGAATTAAACAGTATTTATAGAATGCTTATCTACCTAAGATACTTAAAGAGACTGAAAAAATGTTAGAAAGCATCATCCAACCATGATGGAGTTAACCAAACCACTTAAGAAATAAAATAATGGGAAGGCACCAAGCCCAGATGGACTTCCGGCAGAATTCTATAAATCATTACAAGAATCGCTGAACCTTCCATTGCTAGAAATCATGAATAAAGTTATGCTAAAGAAGAAGATACCCTGTTTCTCCAAAAATACGGCCTCCCCCAATAGGAAGTCCCAGCATGTTTTATAGGCATGAAATGAAATTAAGTCCCTCCCCCCAAATTAAGGCCTATATTAAAACATGCGAAATGGGGGGGAATGGTGGGGGGTCTTGCCATGAGGAAGTACTTTTGTTGCACACCCAGATATGGTGCTGCCTGCATTGACCTCGATACTAAGTGCCTCACCAATGCCGAGGTCAACATCCAAGCCATCGCTGCCCACCTGCCCAAAGATACAAGGGGGGGGGAATTAAGTCACCCCCGAAAAGACAGCCTAGCCATTTTTTCGGGGCTCAAAAGCAAATAAGACCCGGCCTTATTATATGAGAAACACAGTACCTAAAATATGGTCAGAAGCCTATATTACACTTATTCCAAAAGAAGAGACTGATCCATTACAAATTAAGATTTATAGACCCATTTCTTTATTAAATGCAGATTATAAAATCTTTGCTTCAATATTGGCAGAGAGACTCAAAAAATATTTAAATAATTTTATTCACTCTGGCCAAAATGGATTTCTACCAAAGAGACAAATTAAAGATAATATGAGAGTAATATTGGACACTTTGGAATATTATGAGGCTCACCCCAAAAAACAAATGGCTTTGATATTTTTAGATGCACAAAAGGCATTTGATAATATGAACTGGAGATTCATGTTATCATTATCGGAATAGATGGGCTTTGCCAGAAAATTTATTCAAGCAATACAAGCCATATATTACAAGCAAACGGCAAAGGTAATGATGGAAAATTAACAGTATTCTCTACTCTATCAATACAAGAAAAGGTACAAGACAAGGTTGCCCACTATCACCTTTGCTATTCATATTAACTCTGGAAGTGTTAAATAGAAACATTAGAGACGAAAAGAGTATAAAAGGAATGAAAATTAAAAAGGAAGAATTTAAATTGCAAGCTTTTGCAGGTGACTTGGCTTTTATTTTAGAAGACCCTCTAGAAACAGCACCAAAACTATTGGAAAAGATAGAGGCATAGGGCAAGGTGGCTGGCTTGAAAAGACAAAGATTTTGACAAAGAATATGTTACTAAGAAGAATAACAAAGAAGAATTGGCAGATGTATTGAAAATTCAAGTCACTAATAAGGTTAAGTATTTGGGGATACATTTGACAGCAAGATGTAGTACGTTAAAAGAGAACAATTACATTAAACTTAAACAACAGATAGCACTAGACTTGACGAAATGGGAAAACCTACAATTGTCACTAATAGGGAGAATTTCAACAATCAAAATGAATATTTTATCCAGAATTCTATATTTGTTTCAAATAATTCCAATTAGGCTTGGAAAGGACTACTTTGAAGATTTAAACAAAATTGTGTTGAAATATCTATGGCAAGGTAAGAAAGCAAGAATAAAGTTAAAACTCTTACAAGATGCTAGAGGAAGATTTGGTCTGCCTAATTGGGAGTTGTACTATCAAGCTACAAACTTGACATGGGTTAAGGAATGGATAACATTAAGAAATACTAGATTGTTGGCATTAGAAGGACATGATCTGTTGTTGAGGTGGCATGCCTTTTTATGGTATAAAGGAACTAAAATACAGGGTTATTTTAGAAGACATCATATATGGGAGTTTCTATGGTTAAATTGGGAGAAGATTAAAAGACAATGTTATTTGAAAATTCCAGTCTGGTTATCGACTATTGAAGCATTTTCTTATCCTATAACATATAAGAAGGAACAAACAGTTAGATATGGGGAAATTTTGAATGAGAAGGGTGAACTTAAATCGATGCAAAAACTAGAGGAAAAAGGTATAAAGATGAAATGGTTTTCTTACACACAAATATATTCAAGGTATGAAAAAGACTTTAAAATAGAAGGTTTCTACAATGAATTGACTGATTTAGATAAGATTTTGACAGGTACTGATGAAAAGGTGATTAAAAAACTGTATGGATATTTATTAGAAATTAAACTAGAAGAAGAACAAGTTAAAGAAACTATGATTGTTTGGGGGAAGAATTTTGGATATGGGATTGATCTAGAGAAATGGCAAAAATTGTGGTTTCAAAATTATAAAATGACAATGTCAACAGCATTTAAAGAAAATTTGTACAAGATGTTTGACAGGTGGCATTTCCCCCCGACAAGAATAGCAAGAATGTTCAAGAATAAATCCGAAAGATGTTGGAAATGTCATCAGATACCTGGCTCATGTTACCATATGTGGTGGACTTGTGCGGATGCAAAAAAATATTGCACTAAAATCCACACATGGTTGGAAAAAATGACTAAAAAGCCTATAGATTTAAAACCAGAGATATTTTTATTGGGAATTCTACCTGATACATACAGCAAAGATTTAAAATATTTTATTGTAAATGTATTAACAGCAGCTAGGATTGTATTTGCTAAAAATTGGAAAAATGAGAAAATACCATTGCAGGAGTAAATTATTTAGAAAATACTGGAATGTGCTGAAATGAGTAGATTGATATTTGAAATTAGAGAACAAGAGGATAAACAATTTTACAAAATTTGGGACCTTTTCTATCAATGGCTAGAAAAGAAAATATAGTAATAGAATATGTAGAATTATAAAAAATGAATATATAAAGATGTATTTCTTTTTATTCTTATTCTACTCTTAAAAAGTTTTTATTAATTTTCTACAAACAGACAAACATACAAAACATTAAAAACATCTACTCTTATATATACTTCCAGTGTATCGGTTGGTTCATCAGTTTTGTGCATTCATTTTATAGTGTCAATTACAATTATATTGCATAACCACTCATATTGTCAATCCATATTCTAATATTACTAAA
>BLBF01000022.1:20840759-20857614 GCA_015471245.1 Laticauda colubrina | reverse complement strand
TATATATATATATATATATATATATATATATATATATATATATATGCACTGTACACTGCACTTTATTTCTTTATCCAAGGCTCTTATTATGACTGTCTTCTCCAGCAGCTTCAAAGCCAAACCTCAAATGTTGAAATATTGATAAGAGTCCAAGAGAGCACCTGTAATAATATTTTACTGTATTCTCCCTCTATCTTATCACATTAAAATGTCCTTGAAAAGAAGTGCTTTCTCCCCAATTCAAATAAAATATTTTCAAGCCTCTAGTTGGCAGTGTTACAGCATCTCTAAATACTCTTTCCCCCCCCAGCCAAAAGAAAAAATATTTATAAAGAACTCAAACAAAAAAAAAGATAGTCAAAGGGAGCCTCTATCCTAAAAAGAAAGTTAAAAAGATAAAAAATAAAAATCAAGTGAAAAATAAAAATATATATAATAGAAAATTCAGTCCGGTTACCTACAAAGTCACCTTAAAGTCCTCAAAGAAAATAAGAAAAAAAAAAATCCAAGTCTCAATTTGACATCACTTAAATGCCGCTCAACCCAGGTTCAGTCAAAAGAAAAATAAAGCCACAGATTTCTTCTTTGTTCAGGATGTCCTTTCAAGTCTTAATCAATTTATAATACAAAAGAATTTCTCACCCAACCGATACACGCTCATTTAAATCCCTTTCTTTCCGGAGTTGTCCCGACTTCAGCAGCTTTGGAGGCTGCTTTTCTGCTTCCAGCAAAAGGGCTTCTCCCGGATCAAACCAGAGATTTTGCGATATCTCTGGGATCCTGGGACTGTGCCCTTCACAATCCCTGTCTCTACGGGACGGTTTAGGTCCGTTAGAACCGACCAGAGGCAAAAATATCAGCTGAGATCTCAGAGCCCCGAGATCGCAGCTGTAACACCGAGACGTAGCTCCGCCTTCTCCTTTTTATTCTTATTCTTATTCTTCTTATTATTGTTATTATTACATATATAAAATGTTTTTAAGATAGTTTTGGAAGGACTATATGAATTGTTATAAAATAAACTAAGTATAGCTATCTCGCAAAGTATGAATGAACAAAATTATAGTCAAATGATTTATTAATAATAATACTAGGAAATTCAATTTCTGATCATACGAGTTATTATGTAATGTAATTGTAATTGAGACTATGAAATCAATGCACAAAAAATTTGTAAACCGATCTACACACTGTTTCTATAATTATGGAAGAAAGCTGGATGTTTTTATGTTTTGTTTGCTTTTGTTTGTCTTTAAAAATCAATAAAACTTAACCAAAAAAAGAAAAAAAAAGAAAGTTCTGTTTGTCAATTCGGGAACGGTTTGACAGTCTCATCGCTCTCAGTTTCTAGCCGTCCTTTTCCTGTCCAATTTAAAATCCATTCCAGGTTTTTATCTCTAGATGTTTCCCTAGCGATGTCTGCTGCCTTTATGGGTAGGTTTTCTAATGTCTCTATTTGAAGGGTCAATGTGGTTGGTGCTGGGACGTCTTCTACGTCAGGTAGAGGGCAACGGCTAAGAGTGTCAGAATGATTTATGTCCTTTCTGGATCGGTAGGTCAATTTGTAGTTATAGGCAGCCAGGAATTTCCACCACCTCATCATTTGTGGTGACAGTATATTAAGTGTAGCTTTGTTTCCTGTGATGATGCCCAGGAGTGGCTTGCGGTCTATGACTAGTATGAAAGTTCTCGCCTTGGATATATTTGTGGAAATGTTTTATTCTGGTGACAGAGGCCAATGCCTCTTTGTCTAGTTGACTGTAGTTCTGCTCCGGCTTTGACAGAGTCTTTGAATAGAGTGCTATGGGTGCTTCTTTCCCATCTGGTAATATGTGACTGAGTATAGCACTGATGCTGAAAGGTGATGTATCGCAGGTTAGTGTTATTGGAAGTGTCTCACTGTATTGTATTAAGCATATGTCACACAGCACCAACGGATGGAAAGAGGATGTAAAATGGAGAGAAACACTAGTCATCCGTTGGTTAATGCGATACATCCGTTCTGTACTCACTGCATCCATTTTTCATACTCTCTATCCATCCAACATCTGTCTACTGAGATTTCATCTGCTCAAAACTTTTTGAGCAGATAAAGTATCCAATGTGTCCGTTATACATCGACTACGCATATGGGGAACATCCGTTATATGTCCGTTGTCATCTGTTACGCGTCCACTATATCCACTAGGCATCCGCTGAGCATCCGTGCAACTCACATATACTCCAGCAGAAAACGGACACAGGGAGGAAGCGAAACAGACGTGGAACGGACACGCAGCGTTAGTAGCACGGACGTAGAAAGGATGAAAGTGGATGCAGCTCACATACAAAGTATTAAGAGGCAATTGCCTCTTCCTCCCTCTGGCAGGGCCTTCTGGGCCCTCATCAGAAGGGCTTTGAGGTTCCAGGGGCTGGTCCACCACACCAGCAGCACCAGCAGCACCAGCAGCTCCAGCAGCACCAGCAGCACCAGCAGCACCAGCAGCACCAGCAGGACCAGGAGCAGTGCCAGCAGAGTAAGCACCAGCAGAAGCACCAGCAGCAGGAGCAGCGCCAGCAGAGTAAGCACCAGCAGAAGCACCAGCAGCAGGAGCAGCGCCAGCAGAATAAGCACCAGCAGAAGCACCAGCAGCAGGAGCAGCCCCAGCAGAAGCCCCAGCACCAGCAGAGTCAGCCCAAGCAGCAGAAGCAGAGTCAGGGCCAGGGGGTGGGATGGTGGCCCTGTCCTTCTTGCCAGGGCTGACAGAAGATGGCACAGGCTTCCTCTTCTTCCCCATGGTTGTTGGCTGGAGATGTGTCTGGCAGCAGGTCTTTCCTCTGAATGGTGACCTGCTTGCGAGCTGCATCCTTTTATATCCACGGGGCTGACGCAATGCATCCCCCCCACATGCGCAGTGAACGCTTTGCATCTGCTAGGCATCTGCTAGGCATCCGCTAGGCATCCGCTAGGCATCCGCTGTATCCGCTGTATCCTCTCAGCACCCGCTCGGCATCCGCTAGGCATTCGCTCCTTCCGCTGCGTGTCCGCTTCTCTGTGCTCCCCTGGAAGCCCTGCGGATGTGCCATCCGCTTCCATCCGCTTCCATCTGCTAGGGTTCCATGGAGCATCCACTTAACATCTTCGCTACGTCCTCCCCCCGTCCGTTCCTTTCCGTTGTTGTCTGCTCTGTTTATGCAAATTTGGGGCACTTTTGAGAGCGGATAACAATGGATGGAACATTTTCTCGTCTGCTGTGTCCTTTTTACATACTTTTTGCATCCGTTGGTCTATGTGACAGGCCCTTTAGTATGCGGTCTGATGTGATCAATTTTTTTATCTCCTGGAATGCCATTTCTTCTCGTTGCCCCCAGAACCAGGTTGCTTTCTTCTCAAGCAACCTGTGTAGTGGTTCTGCAATGGTTGCTTTCTGTGGTAGGAATATATTATAAAAGTTAGTAAGTCCTAAGAAAGTTTGCAGATCAGTTTTATTTGTAGGTCTGGGGACTTCCTTGATTACTCTGACTTTACTTTCAGTGGGGTGGATTCCTTCACTATCTATAAGGTATCCTAGGAATTCAACTTGGCTGGCAGCTAATTGGCACTTCTCCTTTTTTACTTTTAGTCCTGCTTCCTTGAATTTGCCTACGACTTCTCTTAGGTGGTCACGCAGTTGTTCTTTGTCCCTGGCTGATATCAGGACATCATCAAAGTATGGTACCACCCCTTTTATCCCTTGCAATAGGCAATAAGCTCTGGAACACCCCTGGCATGATGCTGATGCCAAATTGTAGTCTGTTGCATTTGAATGCCCCCTTGGCTTCACAAATGTCTGGGCTTCCACTATTTTGGGGTCAATGGGCAACTGTTGGTATGCCTATGCAAGCTCTAGCTTTGCAAAGATTCCCACCCCCCAAGGAATGTAATAGATCCTGTATCACTGGAACCAGGTATGCACTTTGTTGGAGTGCGTGGTTAAGGGTCGCTTTGTAATCCCCACAGGTGTGCACCCACCCATCAGGTTTAATTGGTGTAACAATTGGGGTTTCCCACTTAGTGTGGTCAATTGGTTCTAAAATTGCTCATCAATTTTTGGTTTTAGTGCAAAAGGAACTCACCTCGCCTTTCATCTTATGGTGGCTATGTTTGGGTTTAGACTAAAGGATTTGGGGACCCCTGGTACTTTCCCAGTTCTCTGTCAAATACATCTCGGAATTCTCCCATTAGGTTGTCTTCCCACTCTGTCTCGGTTATGGTGTTTATCCCTGTGACTTCGATTCCTAATGGTGCAAACCATTCAAGTCCCAATAGGCTAGGTCAATTCTGGTTGACTATGGTTAGTGGAAGGACTCTGTATATGTTTTAAATGTTACCTTGAATTGTCTGGTACCTATTACAGGGATTTTGTTCCCCTGGTAGTCTTTCAGCATTAATCTTTTGAGTTCTTCCCAGCTCATGTCTGGTATCAGTCTTTTTATGGTGTTCCACAATACCATTGACAAGTATGAGCCTGAGTCCACTTCCATACAGCATGGCTGGCCTTCTATGGTGACCTGGACACATACTTTCCTGGCATTTGTTGTGTTGGAATGCCCGATGGTCACTGTCTGGTGTGTTTCTTCCCTTCCGTTGCTTGTTTCTTTCCCTTGTCCATTTTTGTTGTCTTGGTTCCAACAGCTCCCTGTTTGTCTCTCTCTCTCTCTCTTGGGGGGGGGTGTCCATCTTTGTCTAGGGGCGTAGTTCTTTCTTGCTCGGCATGCCCTAGCAAAATGTCCCCGCCATTCACAATGTTTGCAGATTGCATCTCAGAAACAGCACTCGGAACGTGGATGGTTTCCCTCGCAACCGGCACAACGAAATTCTTTCCTTTTTCTGTCCCTTCTGCCCTGTTTTGACCAGAGTTGATTTACCCCTTCTTCTTCCTCATCATCTTCCAATGGGGACTTGATGTCATCAATTGTGGATTGTGGTGGAGTTTTGGGGGGGGTCTCCGATGGCGCTTTGTTCATCCTCCTCATGGCAGCCACCAATTTCTGTATTGCTTCTTCTATTGCTTCTTGGAGTATTATTTTGGTTTTTGTAAATAATCGGCTCTGGAGTGTAAGATCTCTCAGTCCCAGGACCACTCAGTCTCTCATGGCTTCATCCATGTTTAGGAATTCACATGCTCTGACAATGTCCCTCAGCATTGCAACGAAATCACTGATGCTCTCACCTTCTTTTTGGTCATGCCAATAAAATTCATGTCTTTTGATTAGGCAGGAAATGGTTGGTGTATAGTGAGCCCTCAGTACTCTTTCCAGGTCCAGCCAGGGCATCGTTTTCACGTTAGAGGGTGCCACTAACATTTTGGCCATATTAAATACCATGGGACCACAATGGGTGAGGAAGACAGCTCTCTTCCTGTGTTCAGATACATTATGGAGGTCACTCCCTTCGCCGTGGCATGCTCCACCAAAACCTGCCTGGAGACAGGGACTGACTCTCGGCTGGAAGAGGACTGGGTCGCAGCAGGCTGCCTGAGAGTGAGGGTAGACAGATGGGCTCCTGGTGCTGCTCGGTGGTGGATCTCACCCTCCAGGAAGCTGCACCTGGCCATGACGTAGTTCTCTCTGTCCGTCAGCTTGACGGCGGCCTGGCCAGATTTTTTGCGGTGCAGCTTCCCGTACCAGATGTGCATATGTTTCCACCAGCCGAGTAGCACCTCTGAAGTGTAGCCCAGACTCTCCGCCTTCTCTCTCCAAGCAGCCTGCTTCCTTTTGGTGTCCCTGTACAGCCAGTGTCCCTTCCGCCACAGATAGTCCTTCTCTCTCAGCCACCCCAGCACCTCATCCTCGTGCGCCTCCTCAATAAAATACTGCCTCCTCTCCCATTGACGCGAAAGACTCTTCCTCCCTCTGGCAGGGCCATATGGGCCCTCATCAGAGGGACTTCGAGGTTGTAGGGGCTGCTCCTCCACACCAACAGCAGCAGCAGCAGAATCATCATCATCAGAAACATCACCAGCAGGATCATAATCATCATTATCATCATCATCATCATCATCAGCTGCAGCAGCAGGATCAGAATCAGGATCAGAATCAGAATCAGAATCAGAATCAGAATCAGAATCAGAATCAGAATCAGAAGCAGCAGCAGCAGCAGCAGCAGCAGCAGCAGCAAGACCAGGATGAGCAGCAGCAGAGTAAGCACCAGGAGCAGGACCAGCAAGACCAGGAGCACGAGCAGAATGAGCAGGACCAGCAGGACCAGGAGCAGCTTCAGCAGAGTAAGCACCAGCAGAAGCACCACCGCCAGGAGCAGCTTCAGCAAAGTAAACAGCAGAAGCACCACTGCCAGGAGCAGCCACAGCAGAAGCTCCAGGAAGAGAAGAGCGAGCCCAAGCAGCAGAAGCCCCAGCAGAAGCAGAGTCATGGACATGGGGCGGGAGGGTGGCCCTGTCCCTCTTGGCAGGGATGGCGGCAGGTTGCTGAGCCTTTCGCTTCTTCCCCATGGTTGTGGGGTTGCTGGTTGGCAGGGAGGCTGGCAGGCACCAAGGCTGGCAGGAAGCCTGGCAGGAAGCCTGGCAGGAAGCCTGGCAGGAAAGCAGGCACCAGGTCTGGCAGGCAGACTGGCTGGCAGGGAGGCTGGAAGGCAGGCTGGCAGCAATGCTGGCAGGGAGGCTGGAAGGCAGGCTGGCAGGGAGGCTGGAAGGCAGGCTGGCAGGGAGGCTGGAAGGCAGGCTGGCAAGGAGGCTGCCCAGGAGGCTGGAAGGCAGGCTGGCAACAAGGCTGGCAGGGAGGCTAGAAGGCAGGCTGGCAGCAAGGCTGGAAGGCAGGCTGGAAGGCAGGCTGGCAAGGAGGCTGCCCAGGAGGCTGGGAGGCAGGCTGGGAGGCAGGCTTGGAGGCAGGCTTGGAGGCAGTTATGCAGGCAGGGCAGGCAAGGAACTCAAAGTGTCCAGCAGCAGGTCTTCCCTCGGAATGCTTGCACGTGCGAGCTGCTCCCTTTATATCCGGGGGGCTTGCGCAATGCATCCCCCCGCACGCGCAATTAACGCGTGACATCCATTCCGCTTCCGCTGTGCATCCGCTAGGCTTCCGCTGTGCATCCGCTTCATCTGCTGTGCATCCACTGTGCATCCGTTTTTTCCGTTCTGCGTCCGCTCTCCTGAGACCCCCCCGAAGCCCTGTGAATGCGCCATCCGTTCTGCATCCGCTGGGCTTCCGTTCTGCATCCGCTTTGCATCCTCCCTGGGTCCTCCCCGCGTCCGTTTCATCCGCTCCAATTATGCAAATTGTCGCCCCTTTTGAGCGCGGATACAACGGAAGGAACATTTTTCCTTTCCGTTGTGTCCTCTTTGCATCCATTGGGCAGTGTGACATGGCCTTTTTAACACCAGTCCAAATTTCTTCATAAACATAATGTACAGTGCAATCCTTATTTGCACAAAAGAGTCAACTATAATATTTTTAGTCTGAATCATTTTTATTTATACATTTTAACAATATAGCATTATTCCCACATTTTTTTTTCTTGAATGTAATGCATTAAGGCCCTGTCACACTGGGCGATGGATGCAAAACATTAGTAAAAAGGACACAGCGGATGAGAAAAATGTTCCATCCGTTGTTATCTGCTCTCAAAAGGGCCCAAAATTTGCATAACCAGAGCGGATAACATGGAAAGGAATGGACGGGGGGAGACGCAGGGTGGATGGAAAGCGGATGTTCCACGGAAGCCTAGCGGATGGAAGCGGATGGGAGCGGATGACACATCCGCAAGGCTTCTGGGGGGCCAAAGCAAAGCGGACGCGGAACAGATACAGCAGATGCAGAGAGGACGCCGAGCGGATGAAGCGGATGCACAGCGGAAGCCTAGCGGATGCCTAGCGGAAGCCTAGCGGATGCCTAGCATTCACTGTGCATGCTGGGAGGATGCATTGCATCAGCCCCGCAGATATAAAGGGAAGCAGCTCCCAAGCAGGTCACCATTCAGAGGAAAGACCTGCTTCCAGACACATCGAGTGCCTTGCCAGCCTGACTGCCAGCCTTGCTGCCAGCCTCCCTGCCAGCCTGCCTACCAGCCTCCCTGCCAGCCTGCCTGCCAGCCTTGCTGCCAGCCTGCCAGCCAGCCTGCCTGCCAGTCTGCCTGCCAGCCTTGGTGCCTACCTTCCTGCAAGCCTGCCTGCCAGCCTTGCTGCCTGCCTTCCTGCCAGCCTTCCTGCCAGCCTGCCTGCCTGCCTGCCTGCCAGCCTTGCTGCCAGCCAGCAACCCCACAACCATGGGGAAGAAGAGAAAGCCTAAGCTATCTGCTGCCAGCCCTGGCAAGAGGGACAGGGCCACCCTCCCACCCCCTGGCCCTCACTCTGCTTCTGCTGGGGCTTCTGTAGCATGGGCTCGCTCTTTGCGGCTGGGGCTTCTGCTGCTTCTGCTTCTGGAGGAGCTGATTATGCTGCTTATGGCGGTGGTGCTTCTGCTCGTGCTTACTCTGCTGATGCTGTTTCTGGTGGTGGTGCTTCTGCTGATGCTTACTCTGCTGAAGCTTCACCTTGTCCTGCTGGTCCTGCTCATGCTCCTGGTCCTGCTCGTGCTCCTGGTCTTGCTCATCCTACTGGTCCTGTTCGTGCTCCTGGTCTTGCTCGTCCTGCTGGTCCTGCTCGTACTCCTGGTCCTGCTGGCGCTGCTGGCACTGCTGCTGCTTACTCTGCTGATGATGATCCTGGTCCTGCTCATGCTGCTGCTGCTGCTGATCCTGGTCCTGCTGCTGCTGCTGGCGCTGCTGCTGCTGCTGATCCTGGTCCTGCTGCTGCTGCTGCTGCTGCTGCTGATGATGATGATGATCCTGCTGGTGCTGCTGCTGCTGGTGGTGTGGAGGAGCAGCCCCTACAACCTGGAAGCCCCTCTTATGAGGGCCTATCTGGTCCTGCCAAAGAGAGGAAGAGGCATATGCGAGAACGGGAGAGGAGGCAATACTCCATTGAGGAGGAACACGAGGATGAGGTGCTGGAGTGGCTGAGAGAGAATGACTATCTGTGGCGGAAGGGACACAGGCTCTACAGGGACACCAAAAGGAAGCAGGCCGCTTGGAGAGAGAAGGCAGAGAGTCTCGGCTACACATCAGAGGTGCTCCTCGGCTGGTGGAAACATATGCACACCTGGTACGGGAAGCTGCACCTCAAGAAATCTGGTCAGGCCATGGTCAAGCTGACAGACAGAGAGACCTACATGATGGCCAGGTGCAGCTTCCTGGAGGGTGATATCTGCCACAGAGGAGCAGCCCCTCTCACAACCCTCTCTCTCTGGCAACCTGCTGAGAGCCAGTCCTCTTCTGGCTGAGAGTCAGCTCCTGTCTCCAGAGAGGTTTCTGTGGACCGTCCCACGGCAGAGAACTCATGGACAGCTGTTTTAACCGTGGTGGAGCACGTGGAGGACTCCCTGGCACAGTGGGAGAAAGGAGACGGCACTTCCACCACAGTCCTACCCGCCTCCACCCCCAGCTCCACCTCCACAGAAAGGCAGAGAGCCAGACAGGAGGGACAGAGCCACACTGTCCTGCTGCAGATCAGGGACACCATCTGGAGCAGCATAGATCTCCTCTCTCAGCTGGTACACAACGACTCCTCATCCTCCAACCGCAAGCCCTTCCTCACCTATGTCAACCAGACCCTCATGGACATGGCGGAACCCCAGTACCAGGTGGTGAAGGACAGGATCACCTATCTGCTTCACAACCCTCCAGATCCAGAGGAACCTGCTCCCACCCAGTCCAGGTCTGCTCCTCCACCCCAGGTGATGTCACTCCCATTCCAAGGCTTTCCACAGGCCCTCACCTACCAGGGCTACGGCTACCAGGAGGTCCAGCAGCACAGGCAGCAGCCCTTCCCAGTCCAGGCACAGTCTCATCGGACGCCACCATTGCCACCGGTTCCACTGATGCCACAGATGCCACCCATGCCACAGATGCCACCCATGCCACTGATGCCACCGATGCCACCCACATCACCGATGCCACCCACGCCAGTCCTCACACAGCTGCAGACCAGACAGCACCACTACACTGCTCCTTCCTCCACCCCACAGCCAAGCCTGGCCTCAGTACATCTGTCGTTGGTATTGGGACTGACACCTCATGGCATGGAGGAAGGAGCTCTCAACATCACGGGGCTAAGTGAGCTGTCTGAGAACTTCCTCAACACACCATCACCCGTTGTCCTCTCGGGGCCAGGAATCCCAGGGGGACTTCAGACCAGCATTCCAGCAGCAGCCACCTCCACAGCACCTGGACCCTTCACCCCTGAGACTGGGCACACCTCCGAGTGACTGATAACAGTGCCAGAGACTGGGTGGCTACCTGTTGACTTTATTTGGACACTTGACTTGGGTCATTTTTCTTTTACAGCTTGTTATTAATAAAGTTTATCTTTGCTTCACACACTTACATCATTTATTTTATTAAATAAAATCTTGGTGGAAACTTTTAGAAATGGTTTAAGCCTTTGCATGCTTGTGGGATGGGTAAGGATAGCAGTGGGGTGGGCAGGGATACATTTGGGATGAATAATAGCTGTGGTATGGGCAGGGATACCTGTGGGATGGGTTAAGATAGCTGTGGGATGGGTTGAGATAGCTGTGGGATGGGTTGAGATAGCTGTGGGGATAGATAAACTTCCAGTGCAAGCATAGTGGGACTGTATGGTCCACCCTCCCTGGTGCCACACCTATGGCCCTTTATTATCAATACTAATGTAATCATTTATCCACCCATGTCAACATAAACACAACTCTTTATTAAATGCCCTGTTCATTGTAGGCCCACCCAACATACATGGCCCAATCTCATCAGTGTGATGAGACAGGCTGAAGGAAGCATCCATTAATCATTTACCATCCTGTCTTGCCACTCCACTGTTCCAGCTGGGGAGTTGCAGCAGTGTTTCAGGAGGTTGCGCTGCTTCTTCCCTTCATGTGAGGCTCTGTTGGGGCCTTTCACATCCTCAGTGTCTATCAGGTTTTGCCCTTGCCTCCATTCTCCAGGCTCCATGTCCCCATTGCCTTGTTGGAGATCCATGAGCCTGTTCTGCAAGACTGGGTAGCAGGTGCGCATGAGATTGTGCAGGATGCAGCAAGCTTCCACGATCCTCCTCACGGTCTCTGGGCAATGCTGCATGGTGGTGAGAAGTACCTGGAACCTGTTGGCCAGGATGCCAAAGGCGTTCTCCACCACCTGCCTTGCCCTGGACAGCCTGTAGTTCAAGATCCTCTCTTCACGGGTGAGGCATCTGGAGGTGTAGGGCTTCATGAGGTAGGTTCTGACGGAGAAGGCATCATCCCCCATGATGAAGTAGGGCACATCTTCCGTGTTGTTGGGCAGGGGGTCTGGATCTGGGAAGCCCATGATGAGGTGCATTTCAGCCCCTCCTTGAGGTGACTGGCGTTGTATACCTGGGCATCTGAAGCTGACCCGTGGCCTGAAGCATCGTTGTACATGAACCTGTACTCAGCATCAACCATGGCGAAAAGCGTGATGATAAAGAAGCCCTTGTAGTTGAAATAAGTGGACCTCGACTTGGCTGGTGCTTTGAAGGCCACGTGCTTGCCATCTATGGCTCCAACGGTGTGTGGTAAGTTCCACTTCTGATACCACTGCTCTGCAACTTTCTTCCAGCCTTCTTCAGTGGAGGGGCACTGGAGGATCTCCTCCATGTATTCTTCGATGATGGCCTGCACCACTTCTGTGAGCACAATTCTGATGGTGTTGTGTGGCACTCTCCAGCCGTACTGCATGCTCCTGTATGTGGTCCCTGAGGCCAGGTGGCACAGAGTCAGTGCCACCTTGAGCCCAGGGTCCCGGCTGGGCCAGAAGTTGGTGTTTGCCTTGGTAAACCTGGGTCTCAGCCACTCCACAACTTCATCAAACATGGCTGGAGGTATCCTCATGAAGTTCTGGAATGTACAAGGGTCTTCATTCCTCAGCTCCACCATCAGCTTGTACAGTCCGTACTCTCCTCTTCTCCCAATCCATCTTTTTACCCAGACGCTTCTTGGCTGCCTCCTTTTCTTCCCGTAGTAGAGTTCATAGAGCCTGTAGATGGCTTCGCACTGTTGCAGAACGATGGTGGCTACCAAAAGGACTGTGTTACGATCCAAGGTGGACATGACTGGATGCTGTGGAAGAGCAAGAGGCAGATGAAGGCTGCAGAGGTCTGCACAGCTGGGCTGCTGGGCTGAAAGTGAGATCCAGGTGAGTTGCTCCCCCTTTTTATAGGCAATATAGGTTTTCCACTATGTGTCCTTCTGCATCCTCTAGGCATCCTCTAGACATCCTTAATATCCGATATAGGTCCCCTCTGCGAACGTTTTTTCCGTTTAAAATGCTTTCTTTGCGAGCTGCATCCGCTTTCATCCTTTCTCCGTCTGTGCTACTAACACTGCGCGTCTGTTCCGCGTCCGTTACGCTTCCTCCCTGTGTCTGTTTTCTGCTGGAGCGGATGTGAGTTGCGCGGTTGCGCAGTGGATGCCTAGCGGATGTAGCGGATGCGTAACCGATGCTGACGGATGCAGAACGGATGTCCCCCGTATGCCTAGTGGATGCAGAATGGAGGCGTTGGATACATTTTCCATTCAGAAAGTTTTGAGCAGCTCAAAACTTTTTGAGCAGATGAAATGTCAATAGACGGATGCTGGACGGATAGAGAGGAAGCAAAACGGAGGCAGTAAGTACAGAACGGAAGCATCGTGTTAACCAACGGATGGCAAATGTTTTTTTTTCCATTTTACATCCTCTTTCCATCCGTTGGTGCAATGTGACAGGGGCTTTACATTTATTTCTATGACTGTCCTTTAAAGGTAAAAGAGAATGGATTTTATTTCAATATTAGTGTACCCCATTGCAAATTTGCAGTGATATCTCTTATTCAGCTCCCTCCTCCCTTCAATTACATATTTCATTTCCAGACAAATGTATTTTTCTCTCTGAGGACAACAAAAGATGCTGGAAATAAAATGACTTTCTTGTTCCTGCCAACATTGCTTTGATAACCATTTCAATAACACAGTCATCATAGCTGTCAACCTCTTGATCCATTATGCTTTCTAAGAAATACATCAAGAGACATTACTAGCTCAGACATCTCAGACACTTGATGATACCTTGTAAATTTTATTACAGTGGCCCTGCTACAGTAAAGTTGTGCCAGCATTTTCATTCTAATCCCAATTTTGAAGGGGCCATAAATATTGGAAAGGAACTCAGATTGGGTAGAATACAAGGTCATCCCTCCAAGTGCTATTTTAAAAATAATGTTTTGAAGAAATATGTATAAATGAAATAGATTGACCAGCTTTCCTTATTCATTCATAGTGAAACATTTTTAATATTCATTTAAAACTAAGTTTGAATTTAGGATATACATACAACACTTTATTTCCAAACAATCATTAATTTTAACACATCTTCCAGAAAGGATGAAAGATTATGAAAGATGTATATGATTAAATTGGGAGGAAACTAATCAAGATATATGTCTGAATTTTATATATCTTAAACTGAGTATGCAGATTTTTTTCTAATTTTCCATTTATTACTGGTATTTGTTACTGAACAATGAACAAGAGCGAGCAGTGTTTTGCAACTGCATAAAAAGAAAAAAAAAAAAGCCAACACACTCCAAGGCTGCATTAATAGCAGGATAAAATCAAGATCACATGAAGTGTTATCATCACTTTATAATGCCTTGGTAAGACCACACTAATATTGCATCTAGTTTGGTCTCCACAATATAAAAAGGATATTGAGACTGTAGAACAGGCATGTCAAATTCACATCGTCATGGTGGCATAATGTGACATATGAGGACTTTCTCCCCCTTTGCTAAACTGGGTGGGGGTGGGGCCAGAGCATGATGCATCCGGCCCATGGGTCATGAGTTTGACACCCCTGCTCTAGAAAGAGTACAAAGAAGAGCAGCAAAGATTATTAAGAGATTGAAATCTAAAACATATGAAGAACAGTTACAGGAATTTAATATGGCTAGTTTAAAGAAAAGAAGGAGTAGGGGTGACATGATAGCAGTTTTCCAATATCTAAGGCACTGCCATAAAGAAGAAAGGGGATGTCAACCTATTATCCAAAGAATCTGAAGACAGGACAAGAAGCAATGGATGGAAACTAAGGAGAGAACCAACCTAGAATTAAGGAGGAATTTCCTGACAGAACAATTAATAAGTGGAATGACTTGCCTTCAGAAGTTGTGGATGCTTCAACATTGGAGATTTTTAAGAAGAGATTGTACAACAATTTGTCTGAAATGGTAAAGGGTTACCTGTTTGAGCATGGATTTAGACTAGGAGTCTATTATTCTGTTATGAGCTATCTTTGTTCAGGCTGAGAGGGCAGTAAAAAGTATAGGACTTTTTACTTTCTCTAAAATGTGTGGGTTGGGGTGATGGTGAAATTGGAATCTGAATGTAAGAAATCTTGAATTGGTATAAAATTTACTAAACCTGATATAAAATGTCTTTTGTCTAGATGGTATTCCTGGTTGAATGTAACTGAAGAAGGCAGGCAAGGTTCTAGATTCCTGATTTTGAGGAGATTACAGGGATATGATGTGTCTTATCCTTAGGTGTCTAGGTGTTAAATTAAAAAATTAGTCTTTGAGCTGAAATTTATCCTGCTTCTTATGCCTTCTGTGTATTTATCTTCTTAGGCATCATAGCTGTCAACCTCTTGATCCATTATGAGATATCCATTATCATTATCTTCATAATGGATATGAAGATATCCATTATCTTCTTAGGCAATGATCCCAAATATTTTTGAATAACTATGTGAATATGCCTGTTATCATTGGATTAAATTGATTGGCTCAAGAAATTTCCATGAATTAGCCTACAAAATGCCACAATGTTGTTGTCAGGTCCCTATCAGAACACTGCCATTATGGAAGGAAGGATTTGAGGCAGATCCTTATATTAAGCAAAATCTGCAAACTGGTCAAAGCTGGAGAGATATCTACCTTACCATGGGGACCTTGAAAATGATGTCATCTGAAAGCAGTGAAGAGAGCAAGTGTTGGGGCGATGCTTCGGCCAAAGTCCCACCGACAATGAGCTCGGAGGGAGGGAGGGAGGAAGTGGCCAGCCTCGAAGACCTGCATAAAATGGTCCATAGGCATTGCAAAGAAGGACAATTGGGAGGGGAGGATAAAAGGAGTATCCTTTACCAGAGGTAGTCTTTGGAAAGGATGGAGAAAGAGGCAATGTTAGAAGAGAAGGATGAAGAAGGGGGAAAATCCCAACTGAGCTGATCTCATGAGACAAGCCATGTGATTCATGATGGATGCCTTCCAGAACTTGAAAGCCAGAGAGGCTCTGGCTCAAGTGTCAAGCAGCAATGGGTGTTAGAGTCAGCCAGAAAAGGGCGAAGGGGAGCAGCAGCCCTTAGTCTGTTTCAAGTGTGGGAGAGAGGGGTACCCAGCAGCAGAATGCTGAGCAAATTACTCCATCAAAAAAGCAGAGACAACCCAGTATAAACACAACCCTGGGTAAAAGAGAGAGCACTAAGAAACTCAGAGATTGTGGAGTTCTCTTTCCCTCTCATCGAGGATGGAGTCATCCATGGGACCAAGTTGTAAGTGCCTGCCTGCCAGTCAAAAACTGAAAATTATGCTTGGGTGCCATGACACCAAACAGGCAGGACATTTTGGATTTGTGTGGTGGACACTACATCTAATAAAGAGGCACTACACCTAATAAAGAGACAATTCTGATGGCTTTCCCTCAAGAAGATGGTACCACCATATTAGGTCTTATTACAGGAGGAGACAAATTAGCATACAGGAAAGAAGACCAGAAAGAAGAACTACACATGGTGCTTAGAAAACAACTTGCATCTAAAACATCAGCAAGACAAAGGAGATAGTGTTAGACTTCTGGAAGCAGAGAGAGGAACCTGCCCCATTCTACATCAAGGGGGGCTCTGTGGAGAGGGTCTCCTCTTTCAAATTTCTGGGAGTCCACCTTAGCCAAGATCTCACGTGGAAAAATTACACTATCCAGGTGGTCAGGAAGGCTCAACAGAGACTCCATTTCCCTAGGGTCTTGCAGAAAAATCAGGTGGAACAATGACTGATGACTTCCTTTTATCGGTCTGCAATAGAAAGTGTCCTTATATATTGTGTAACAGTATGGTATGCTGGCTTGACAGCCGTGGACAGAAAAGCATGACAGAGGGTGATGAGTACAGCACAAAAAAATATCGGCTGTTCCCTGACACCATTGGATGAAATTGTCAGGACACGCTGCCTCAGCAGAGTGAGGAAAATCCTCAGAGATGATTCATACCTTGGTCAGCACATCTTTACTCTCCTACCATTGGGCAGAAGATGTAGAAGCCAGCTGAATGAACAGGCTGAAAAATAGCTTTTATTCATGGGCTATCAGACTTCTGAATGCAACAAAACACCACAATTAGGTTTAATATGACAGACTTGCAGGGACAGCACAGAGTGCAACATGTTCTTACTGGTATAATATAACATAATGTTACATATATATAGTATAATATTATAATAGAATATAATGTTACATACATATAGGTAAATGAGAATGTGTGTTAGTTATTATTTATTTGGGTTTTGGGATTCTATTTCTTTCATTTATTGAGTTATTGAGATGTATTTTGTGTTTTGGGGGGAGGGCTGCACCAAGGGAGGGTCATTCAATTTCATTTACACATGTTGTGCATTGACAATAAAAAAATGATTTGATTTGATTTGAAAGCTACATATCCATCTGCCCTATCTGTGCTTCAGCTAAGACAGACGAATTCAATACAGAAGCCTGATGATGGCAGATGAGATTCTGCCGAAATGTTGCTACAACTTTAAAAGCACAACTA
>BLBF01000022.1:20794953-20834894 GCA_015471245.1 Laticauda colubrina | reverse complement strand
TTCTTCATATCTTTTAGTCTCCAGTCCCCTAATCATCCTGGTTGCTCTTCTCTATACTTTTTCTAGAGTCTCAAAATCTTTTTTATAATATGGTGACCAAAACTGGATGCAATACTCTAGGTATGGTCTCACTAAGGTTTTATAGAGTGGTATTAGTACCTCACTTGATCTCAATTGTATCCCTCTATTAATGTATGTAGAAGTATGTAAATATACATAAAGGAGGCACACTAATAATTGTGCTCAAATCTCTTGAAATTAAGTAGAGATGAAATATCTTGAATCCAAGGTCTTTTGAAGAATTCTTCTTTAATATCTACTGTTATTTATCTTCATATTTCATTACTTTCAGCATGGTGAAATGCAGTATATTGATTACGGTCAAACAATTTTTTGTCTGTTGTGTTATTGTTGCTATGTCATCATATCACAGCAATTACCCAGCAGTATTTCCCAGGAGAGTTTCTCACCTGCTTGTTATATGAAATCAATAATATCTCAACAAGAATTGGAAAGACATTTTAATGTCTGCTGAAGAACATGAGACCTCCAGTGTATCTTTGACCATTTTGAGGATTGCTCGGAAAAGCAAAAGCAAACACTTTGTAATGAAAATGTCACATTGTTTTCTAACATATTTTTTTATTGAAAAGATAAGAGTCTCCTTTCATGGGAGTAATTCTAACAGAATAACCTTTCTAAATGTGGTGCCTTCCAGATAAGTTATAACTACAAATAACACAAGAGCTGCCTGACATGTGGGATGTTTTTCTCATTTATAAAAAAAGTTATCTCAATTTGCCCCATTTTTTCCCAGTGTGCATCCTGACAGCCATGAAGCCATATTGGACATCTTCAGGGCTGCTTAGAGCAAGGCCAGTGAAGCTGTGGGAATGGGAGTGGGGGAGATAGAGATAGCTGAGGTTGTACAGCCAAAATGTATTTTTTTCTCCTGGGAACCAAAGACATTCTCACCAGATGCTGGGAAGTGTAAATGGAAACCAACTGGAGTTGGGACTATGACCTGATTGGACCATGTGATGGATGTGTGACTTAGGGTCAGGACTTTGGGTTTTAGTTTGGATGGGGAAAACCTTGGTTTTTTCAGAGTCAGGTTTTCACCAGCTGTGCCAATATGACATTTCTAATAAATGCATACTTTAAGAAAACTCCAGGCCTCAGAGTTTTGATTGCTTTGGGCTTGTTACCCTGACACATGCTTTTGGTGGGGATGATCAATGAATCTTGAATATTCTCTGCACTGGCACTCAGTCTGGAAATTTTCTTAGCAGTAAAATATTCTAGGAGATTTGCTTAAGAGTGTTCTTTGAATTATTTCTTTTATATTTTGTTTCATATTTTTTTTAAAAAAATTCAACACAGTTTAAATAAATTCTTGTGTAATACTACAAGTGCTGTAGGATAAATGTTGAAGATTGAAGATAAAAAGTTTTTAGTACTTTTATACTATGTATGAATACACAGTAGCAGGATACAGAGCAGATAATAATAATAACAATAACAACAATGATGATGATGATGATGTCCAAGAATTTTACAAAATACATCAGGAAATTACAGCTTTCTGCAATAACACCAGTGGAACTGCAAAAATCTGTTCTACTTGGAACATCATACATTTTAAGATATATACAATGCTGGTGGCAACCCGTATCAACCATCAGTGCCAGTCAATAATATTTGTGATACATTTTTAAATGTTCAGTCAACTGAGTTTCATATTTAATAATAATGTTTATTATTTAAACATAATGTTAAATTTAGTGACCAGATTGCAATTCTACTCTATTCTAAAAATACTTTTCTATTCTTCAAGAAAATCTTGGGAGTAGATTTTTTACATTAATTTTTGGTTGACTTTTTTGATCTAGTGTTGCTAATGTGGAAAAGAAATATTTTTGAATTCTAATTAAGCTTCTAAAGCTTTATTCTTCATATTAAGATTCTTAAATCTTTGAAATATGTTACATATTGCAAGACGTGATGCAAGGAATTCTATTGCTTTAAAAATTCTGAAATTATGAATAAAAAAGTCATCGAATTTTTCTATTGTTAATCAATGAAAAAAGGAAATGAAAAAAATGAGCCTCATTACCAACCAGTCATAATAGTCATGGCTTCCTCTTATAATCTTGGAACAAAGTAAAATATGTAGCAAATCACTAATTCATTTCCTGCACATTGTCACTTCAAAGATAAATTATTCCCCTGATGCTTATTGCATCTGAATTATCCAACTCCCAGGCTGACAAGAATGATTTCTCCCAGACACCATTTTCCTCATCATTTTTGATCAGATGTAAGATGAAAGCTTCCTTAGTGAATATACAAATATGATTAGTAACAATGCCATTTGAATGTCAAGCACACAATGGATCATTTTGTGAAAATGTAATTTTAGAAAATCATGAAAGACATTTCAACTTTAGGACCTTTCATTGTAAGCTAGTTAAACTGACAAATAGTATTAAAAGCCTAATTCCTTGATTTGAATGTTTGAAAATCTATTCTTTATGTTTTTTTGGTTTGTAAAAGCCCATTAAAAACCATGGCTGGACTTCCGGTTTGCAAGGCTCGGCGGCGGCAGGAATCCGCAATCGTGCATGGTTTCTGCTGCGCTCGCCGCTGGAATGCCCCGAGCCAACCGGCTTCGGGGCTATAGCTACCCCGTAGAGATATCTGAAGATAGGGGAGACCTAGCAGGGGTTGGGGGGACTCGACCCCCCTCCTCAGCTGGCTTTTTCCAAAAGCGGTAGAGCGGCGGTCAGAAATGGCCGCCACAAAGAAGCTTTCATCCAGAAAAGAATGTGCAGGAGGAAGCTGAGAAGTGAAAGTTTTGGCTGACCGGGAGGAGAAGCAACATCCAAGATATCCTGGAATTTAAAGTTTGGAAAAAGATACATCGTTCCCTTAGAAGATCTAGAAGTAGCGAATGAAAGTGAAAAGGGAAAGTTTGTTTTTTCTCACTCTCCTTCCTTATAGTGACAGCAGATGAATGAGAAATTGGAAAAACCTGCTTTGGCATCAGCAGGTAAACAAACTGGAAAATTAAAGCCAAGGGGACAATAAAGATTTCTGAACACTGGAAAAAAAATTTTTTTATGCTGTAAGTGGGAACGGAGAGGATAAGAATTAAGATTAAGATTTGGCTGGAGGAGACTGCTTAGAATTTAAAAGACTAGAACAAAATCATAACAAGACTTCTAAAAGACACATTTTAATTGGAACTTTGTAACTGAATTACAACCCCAGGAAGAGAAAGTGAAAAAAAGAAAAAAGTGTTAAATGAAATAGACTGTGTGTATTTGGATTGTTTGGTGATTTGGGGACTTTTGGAAATTCTTTATGATAAAAATCATTTGGGTTGTTTCAAAAAATTTTTTACAATGTCATTATTTGTGGATGAACTGAAAATGGAATTTATAAAATATAAAGAATAGAAACAAGAAGGGAAGGGATCTTTTGGCTCCATTTTTTATTTTTTAGAAATGGCGATTTCTACATATGAGAAACTATAAGAACAAGAAGATTGGGATGAAGAAGAAGCAACTTTATCTGGGGAAGAAAGGGGAAAGGGGGGAAAGAGAATGGAAAATTTAAGACTTAAAAAACAACAACAAAAGGGAAAAATAAGGTGAAAAGTGGACATAATGTCAGAAAGCAACAGAAAAGAGGAATACAGAAGAGGGTAGAGATTAAGAGACAAGGGGGTAAAAAGGGTTGAGTGGAGAAGCAAGGGAAGAAGGAAGGAAAGAGAAGCTATAAAGGTTCAAACAGGACTTATTTAGAGATAATGGGTAAAATATAATTGAAAAAGAGATCCTGCAAAAGTACATAAGATTGTATTGTTGTATTTGTATTAGAAATAATGTTAGAAAATTTGGAACAGCATATGATTATAAAATGTGATTGAATATTCAACATAATTTAGTGGAATTTTTTTTTTTTTTGAATAAAATAAACGAAATGAAATATGAGAGAATTGAATAAAGAAGGAAGGGGAACATTTTAATTACATAATGTCTTAAAATATAAGTGAAGTTGGGGGGGGGGAAGCAACTACGTAAAATTTATAAGTGTTCCCATAGAAGCATGATACTTACTTGAAAAGGAAGGTATAAAATGTTTAAGATTTAAATGAATATTAATCTTAATGATAGAGTTCAATTGGTATGGATTGTTGTTGTAATTATATTATATATTTATAATTTTTTATTTTTTATTTTTTATTTTTTTAAATAGAGTGTTTAGCTTTAGAATGTACTAAACAGAATCTGAATGAAATGTATTATTATGTATTATTATGTATTATTTTAAGTGTTAAATTTAGGGGAAAGATATAAAAGCGTCATACTCCAATCAGTGATTACAGGAGAAATTTTGTGTTAATGAGAAAAGATAATAGACAGCTGAAACAGGACAGACAAAGGATATAAGTGTAATGATTTAAATTGAGATGAAATAAATAAAATAGAATTAAGAGTGAAAAGAGGGGAGAAGCTATATAGAAAATGTTGAGTGGTAATAAGATATGGAATAGTATATAAAAGTGAGCATGAACTTGAATTTATATCTGTACGAAGAGATGTAACCCGGGATCAAGCTGCTTTCAAAAAAGATGTTTTATGTTTTTATGTTATGTGTTTTGTTTGTATGTGTTTGTCTTTTAAAAATCAATAAAATTTTTGGAAAAAAAAACCGTGGCTGATGTATTTGTTTTTTTGCTTGTTTAGGTTTAGGAATAAACTTTATATGAACTGTTGGGAGTAAAATCTAGTGTGATTTCAAACTGGAAGAAAGATGCAGGAGCCAATGAATTTGGAGGCAGACTGAAGATAAAGAGGTCTCCAGGTCTCCATTTATTTAGGACTCAGAAGCAAAGTGACTCAGCATTGATTCTGGGACAGATGACAGCCTAGAAAAGGGAGTAGAGTGATTTTTATACCCTTTTTGATCTTTGAGATTGAAATGCCTGGTGAGGTTATTTTATTTGATTAGATTCTGTTTTTTAATTGTCTCTATTTGGTTTCCTTGGTGGTCAAGGCTAGCCTTGTGGAAAAGTGGGAAATGTAAATACTATGTGGCTTTGTGTTTATTGATTTAATCCTTAATTCTGTCAATTCAGCCTGTCTCAGCCCTCTAATTGGGGTTACTTGAGGCCACTCTGCTGGAAGGTAGGGATTGCTTTAATTTCTATAGATGGTTTTTCTTTGCCTTCTCTGGAGGCATAGAAATAAAGGTCATATAATTCTTTCTGCAGAATTAAGTCTTATAATTCAGTTATTGATCAGTTTGATTTTAAGTTGTACACTTTTCACAGTTGCATAAAATCAAACTTGCAGAATGTATACACTAAAGCTCAAAATAGGAACAACTTGCAGAATATTCCTATTTGGAACTTTGGTGTATACTGTGCACTTGGTGTATTTTCTTGTGTCTTTTTCATTGTAGAGATCCCAAAATCGATTGAAAACTCATGACAATATTTATACCTCTGCCTAAAGTAGGGCTGATTTTTAAAACTAAGATAACCCAATGCCAAGCAGACTAAGGACTTTCAGACCAGGAAGCAATAATATTTCAATTCATCCATAATAATATCAACATAAATATTAACTTCTCATCATGACAATGACTTGAACCAAACCAAATAGAATAACAAAGCTGGAAGGAAGATCTTGGAGGTCTTCTAGTTCAAGAACACCTTATGCCATTCCAGAGAAGTGACTCTCCAGTTTCTTCTTAAAAGCCTCCAGTGATGTAGAACACAGCACTTCTGAAGGCTCACTGTTATTCTCACTGTTCAGAAATTTATCCTTAGTTCTAGGTTGCTTTTCTCTTTGATTGGTTTCTATCCATTGTTTCTGTTCTTGCTTTCTGATGCATTAGAAAACAGGTTGACCCCTTCTTTTTTGTGGCAACCTCCAAAATATTGGATCACTGATATCATGTCACCCTTAGTCTTTCTTTTCATTCAACTCGATGTTCCCAATTCCCACTCTTCATATTTTAGCCACCACCTAATCATCCTTGTTGCTCTTTTCTGCATTCTTTTCAGAGTGTCTATACCTTTTTTATAACTTGGTGACCAAAACTGGATGCAGTACTCTAGGTATGGGTCCCACTAAGTCTTTATAAAGTGGTACTAATACTTAATGTGTTCTTGATTCTATCTTTCTGTAAATGCAACCTAGCATTAGGTTTTGGGTGGGGGGTTTTTTGCTGCCAATTTTTTTTGGGGTAATGAATCACCCAATGGTTGATTATGGTAAAACTCTGGATTGTGACTTTCTCAGGGGCTGACAAATAATGGTATAGCTGGGTTTGTTTGGATGATAACCTGCTCAGATGATGATATTGATAAATAAAGCCTTGTTTCACAGCCAATTTTCTTGGCTAGAATAAGAGAAAAGGAGATTGTTCCAATGTTAGCTTACTCGGATACTGATAATGGTAATTATGGTAAAAAGTTTCATTCAAAGGATTCCTCAGATGAAAATAAAACATTTTGTTTCTAGTTTTAGGATACAAAGGAATAGGCAACATGTTCTATATATCCTTTTAAATTTTGGGCTTATTTTTCTAGTGAAGTCCCTTTTTCTTAATCACACATGAACTTGACAAACCTGATTTCTTCCAGCTAATATAGATTCAAGTATGCCACTTATTCTTTAAAAGGAATAGAAGAGCTGACCCAAACCAGCTATTTCTAAATGATACCCTGTCAATCCTTAAAATAGGAATGGGAGGTACTAAATGGTGTTCTCAGTGGAGTTATTCATCTATAAGCTCCAGTGAAAGTGCAAGACATTTTCATATTATGGTGTTTGGCATTCCAGCCATTTACCAGTTGGAATGCCAAATTATACAATCATACTTTTATTTTAATTAATCAGTAACCAATAAAAGTAAATAAAAAATGATTTCTGATGGTTTTAACTTAAACATAGTTAAGAAAAAAAAATCAGACCTTTGAAAAAGGGCAGGAACATTGTTTATTTATGCAGAAACTTTGTCTATTCCAGTTCTTACAATTCAGAGTAAACATGCTACTTTGAGTTACATTTGCTATGCCCTTGTGCTATTTACATATTTCTATTTTATATAGAATATGAAAATGTTACATTTTCATAAGAGCATATGAAAATGTTAATGACACTTGATTGATCTCAATTAACTTATTTCATTTCTTCCTGGAGTTTCTTAAAACCTCATGACTTGAAACTGGGTCACAGATAATTATGAATGCATTTACTGTATTCTGAGCTGTTATAACAAATGGTGAAATAAAATGATGAGAGGAATTTATTTTAATATGAGATTAAAAGCAATTTTTTTCCGACAATGGATACTAAAATGGCAGGGTGCTACCATGACAACAGAAGATGCATTAGCTTACTGACAATCCTTCCATTAATATTGGTTATGACAGCACAAATATCCACGTGTAGCATGGCTATAGAGAGAAGAGATAGCAAGAGAATGTCTTTGAAGTTCCAGGCTGTTACACTCTATGGAGAAACACATTCTAATAAGATTTCATTTCTTTTTCTGTAGCAGCTCTTAAAATAAATCAGAACTCCAACATGTGCATGCTCATGCTGAACTTTTCCTCCTTCCTTTCATTTTTAAAAGAAGGTTTATTTATCTACTTTATACCCAGATACATTATTTCCTTTACTGAAACTATATTGAAATAAAAAACAGAACATGCTCTTGATTACATATTATGTCCAACATATCATTAATAGATTTGTTATTGAAGATTGTTTGTTAGCTATTGTTTTAAAATATAAAATATAGATATACTATAAAATCATAAATCTGTCTTCCACATCTCAATTCACATATAAGTTGAATTGCATTTGGTTTTGAAACAAGGTGCAAGCTGATCAGATGAACCCATGAAATGTGGACTGACTGATTTCACATGGGACATATAATGTGAACTAGAATAGAAAAAGAGAACAGTGATTAATAAATAAAGAAGTGGAAAGGGATTTGAACAGCATCTAGTGGTAGAATGCATGACATGAGGGAGAACAGTTTACGAAGGGAGTTAAGGGAGGAATTAAGCTTTCCTGTAACACAAATATTGGAAGGAATGTTTCATTCATAATTACATCATTATAATTATTAATACTTCTTGAATGAATGAAAGATATTTAAATATATCTCCATATGCATGCCATTATTTTGTTTACAAGCACAAGAAGCTTAGCTGCTTCCTTTGTTTAAAAAAGAATTAACAGAAATAACAGATAATCAGAGTTGGAAGGACCTTGTAGGTCATCTAGTCCAACCCCCTGCCCAAGCGGGAGACCCTACACTATTTCTGACAAATGACAGTCCAATCTCTTCTTGAAAGTCTCAAGAGATGGCGCTTCCACAACTTCCGAGGACAAGGTTGTGGAATCAACTGAGGACATTGGTTGATTGTTCTCAGAAAGAACAATCAGAACAGTCAGAAAGTTTCTCTCCTTGTTCGTTTTGCATCTATTATTCCTTTTCTGGCCTACAGGTATTTTAGAAAATAGTTTGACCCTTTCGTCTCTGTGGTAGCCCTTCAAATACTGGAAGACTGCTATCATGTGTTTCCTGGTCCTTTTCTTCTCTAGACTAGCCATGCCCAGTTCCTGTAAGCGTTCTTCGTATGTTTTAGTCTCCAGTCCCCTAATCATCCTAGTTGCTCTTCTCTGTACTTTTTCTTGAGTCTCATCATCGTTTTTATAATGTGGTGAACAAAATTGGATGCCACACCACTCTAGGTGTGGTCTTACTAAAGCTTTATAGAGTGGTATTAGTATTTCCTTTGATCTTGATTGTATCCCTCTGTTAATACAACTTGGGACTGCATTAGCTTTTTTGGCTCCTGGTGCACACTGCTGGCTCATATTTAGCTGGTTGTCCACTAAGACTCCAAGATCCCTCTCACAGTTACTGCTACTGATCCTGGTTTCACCCAGTCTATATGTGTACTTTTGATTTTTCTTGCCTAAGTGCAGGACTTTACTTTCCTCTACATTGAATTTCATTTTTTTAGATACATCCCAGTGTTCTAGTCTGTCAAGTTCCATCTGGATCTTGAGCCTATCTTCTTGGGTGTTAGCTATTCCTGCCAGTTTAGTATCATCTGCAAATTTGGTAAATTCCCCTTCTATTCCTTCATCTAAGTCATTAATGAAGATATTGAAGAGTACTGGGCTTAAGACAGAACCTTGTGGCACCCCACTGTTTACTTTCCTCTATGTAGACTTAGACCCATTAAGGACTACTCGTTGAGTATGGTTTGTCAGCCAGTTGCGAGTCCATCTAGTAGTGGTGCTATCTCTTGCACTTTTTTCTAGCTTACTAAGAAGTAGGTTGTAATCTACTTTGTCGAATGCCTTGCTGAAATCTAAATATATTACGTCCACAGTATTTTGCTGGTCTACTAATTTAGTCACTGTGTTGAAGAATAAAATAAGATTGGTTTGGCATGATCTGTTTTTAACAAACTCATGCTGACTGCTAGTTATTACTTTACTTGTTTCTAGATGTTGGCAGATCAGTTTTTTTAATTATCTTTTCCAGTATCTTCCCTGGTATGATGTTAGTCTGACTGGTCTATAGTTTCCTGGGTGTTTTTTTTTTTCTTTTGTGAAGATGGGAACCACATCAGCTCTTTTTCAGTCCTCTGGTAGTTCCCCGGTGCTCCAGGATTTTTGAAAGATATGGTGCAGTGGTTCTGAGGTTACCTCTGACAGCTCCTTTAAAACTCTGGGATGTAATCCATTAGGCTCCAGTGATTTGTGTTTATCAAGATCAGACAGGTATTCTCTTACTATTTTTTTCCTTGTTTTAACTTTTATTTCTGGTCTGTCTTTTACAGTTATGTTTTTGGTGGGTTGAGCTATAGTTTCTTTTTGTATGAAGACCAATGCAAAGAATGAGTTAAGCAATTCTGCTTTCTCTATGTTGCCTGTTACTTCCCCTGCCGTCTTCTTTCTTTAGTAGACCAACTGTTTCCTTGATTTTTTTTCTTGTTATTTATATGTTGGAAGAAACTTCTTTTTTATTATCTTTGACTTTTGTTGCAAGTCTTTGTTCCTTCTGAGTCTTTGCTATCCTGGCTTTGCAGATTCTGGCTACCTGCTGATATTCTGCCTTAGGTGTATATCCTTCTTTCCATATTTTGGACTTGTCCTTTTTTTCTTTCAATTTACCAGAGATAACTTTGTACAGCCATGCTGGTTTCTTCTTGGATTTCTTGTTTTTCTTTCTCAGTGGTATTGTGCTGGCCTGGGCTTCTATGATCATACTTTCCAGAGTTTCCCAAGATTCTTGAGTTGTTTTTGTTCTGTCTGGAAAGAAGTGCAGGTAATCGGGTTCCAAACAGCAACTCTTTATTTCAAACCACTAGGTAAAGAAATGGAACATAGCCCAAGCTGCGGCAGCCCTTTATATAGCGGCCAGCCCGCTGGCTTGTGGCCAATGACAGTTATTTAATTCTTCCTGCTGTTTGGCGGCTTCCTGGATTGATTCCTAGTGAACCAATCCGTAAGTGGCCTTTTCGGCCAATCAGAATGGAGTACTTGGAACCTACTAAGTTCCATACAGAACACCCCTCCCCCTTTAGTTTAGTCTCACGTGGGTGACATAGTCACGCAGGTAAGTGGGGCTTTTCCTCGTTCTAGTTGACCTGCGTGGCTCAGTCTTGTTTTGGTCTTCAAGCGGTTTGGACAGGATCACTGCTTCTCTTGACCTTCTCCATGGAACCTCCTGGAAGGGTGAGTTAGCCCTGCCACTCCCACCTGAGACTCTTGGGCTGGTTGAGATGGCTCCGCCGCTCCCTCCTGGTTTGACTGGGTTGGTTGAGCTGGCTTGGCTGCCATCTTCCAGGAAGGCCTCACTTCGCTCTTCTACTCCCGGACTTCTTTCTTGGGATTCATCTAACCGTGAGTGCTCTTTTTGTTTGGTTAGATTGTCGTTTTGTAGCGTTTGTTGTCTTGTTATGGGAGGTTCGTCTCTCCCTTTTTTATTTATTTGTATTCCCCCCCCCTCCTTGGTTGTTTTTTTCATCAGAATTTATTATTTTTGGTTCTGCGGCAGTTTTTTTTTTTTGAAGTTGCGGGAATGAAGCTGGTCTATGTGCCGCTTCCATTCCCTCCCATTGTCTAGTGTTAGTTGGTAGGACCGGGGGCCTGTGACTTGTGTGATGGTGGCTGGCAGCCATAGAGGGTCCCCGGTGAGGTTCTTGGCATAGACTAGGTTGCCGATTTCGAAGGTACGGTATTTGCTTGAGGAGTTGGGGGGCTTGTCCCATGTATAGGTGGGGTGTAACCTGTCCAGGTAGGACCATAGTTTCCTACCCTTTAATAGTTCCGCCGGGCTTTTATTTGTAGTGCTACTAGGGGTGATATGTTGCAATGTTAGTAAACAGTTGAGTTTGTCTTGCACATCCCCCTTGTCCATTCTCTCTAGGCCTTCTTTAGTATATCTAACCATGTGTTCAGCCCTGCCATTTGCAGCCGGATGGGCCGGCGCAGATAATGTGTGATGGACACCCTGGGCAGCCAGGTATTATTCGAACTGCAAGGCGGCAAACTGAGGTCCGTTATCCAAAACCAGTACATCTGGTAGCCCGTGCATTGCAAATAGTTTGTCGAGCTGTTTCATGACAGCCTCGGTGGTTGTGGAAGCCATGAGGATGACTTCCAACCAGTTCAAGTATGCATCAACAACAATCAAAAAGGTGTTCCCCTTCGTTGGCCCCGCAAAGTCAATGTGCACCCTAGACCACGGGCCCTGGGGAGTTTCCCATTCTCGTATAGGTGCCTGTGGGGGGGCAGGCCTCGCTTTTTGACAGGCGTGGCATGTTGCAACCCAGCATTCTATGTCTTTGTCCAGCCCTGGCCACCAGACGTAACTCCTGTCCAGGGCTTTCATCTTGACTGGGTGATCCTCGTGCAACATGCCTAGGATGGTTTCTTGGAGGCTGCATGGGATTACCACCCTGTCACCCCATAAGATGCACCCCTTTTCGATAGACAGCTTGCTCTGTCTGGCACGGAAAGGTTTAAAAGTCTCAGTTTTTTTATTTTTCTCCGGCCAGCCTTTACCTACCCAGTTCAGTATAGGTGCTGTCAAAGGGTCTTTGGCTGTGGCTCTCGTGACGTCGGCGGCAGTCAGCGGCAGCTCCGGGCAGGTCTCCAGTTGGAATGTGGAGGTAGTCGGAGCAGGGTTGTCTTCTGTGATGGGCAACAGGGAATGGGTCAGGGTGTCGCCGTGCGAGATGGCTTTGCCGGGTCTGTGGAGTAGTGTGTAGGAGTAGGCAGCGAGGAATTCAGACCACCTCATCATTCTAGCAGACAGAATGTTTGGGGTTGGCTTGTTTCCCACCAGGATTCCAAGGAGAGGCTTGTAGTCGATTTAGATAGAAAATGGTTTACCGTAAAGGTATTCATGGAATTTTTTGACCCCAGCGACGATTGCCAGGGCTTCACGATCGAATTGGCTGTAATTGCGTTCTACTTTGGAGAGTGTCTTTGAGTAAAAGGCGACTGGTGCCTCTCTGCCATCTGGAAGCCGGTGACTCAGGATGGTACCGACTCCAAAAGGTGAAGCATCTCAGGTGACCGTCAGTGGCAGGGTGTTGCTAAACTGGATAAGAATGGTGTCTGATGTTAATAGATCCTTAATACCTTGGAAAGCTTTTTATTCCCGGTGACCCCAAGTCCAAACGTTTTTTTTATCTCGCAGCCGATGTAGAGGTTCTGCTATTGTTGCCTTATGGGGCAGGAACATATTGTAAAAGTTTATGAGAGCTAGGAACGCTTGGAGATCGGTTTTGTTTCTTGGTCTGGGAGCGTCTTTGATAGCCTTTACCTTCTTTTCAGTTCAGTGAATGCCATGCTCATCGATTAAATAACCCAAGAATTCTACCCGGTTAGTGGCCAGTTCACATTTCTCTTTCTTGACTTTTAGGCCTGATTTTCTAAAGTGAGTTAAAATTTCTCTTAGCCTGGTCTCTAGCTGGTTGGCATTTTTTGCTGAGACCAGTACATCGTCGAAGTATGGGACGACACCTTTGATTCCATTTAGTAGGCATTTCATGAGGCTTTGGAAAACTCCTGGGGCAACGCTAACACCAAATTGGAGGCGATTACATTTGAATGCCCCTCTGTGTGTTACTATCATTTGTGCTTCTGCTGTTATTGGATCAACGGACAGTTGCTGATAAGCTTGTGCTAGGTTGAGTTTTGCAAATATTTTTCCTCCCCCAGCGAGTGCAATAAATGTTGCACCACTGGCACTGGGTATGTGCTTTGTTGGAGCGCGTGGTTCAGGGTTGCTTTATTGTCCCCACAGATGTGCACTGACCCATCTGGCTTTACCGGTGTTACAATAGGGGTTTCCCACTTGGTGTGGTCAACTGGTTCTAAAACCCCTTGTGCTATCAACTTATTCAACTGCTCATCAATTTTTGGTTTAAGCATGAATGGAATGTGTCTGGCCTTTAAGCAAATGGTGGCTATTTTCAGGTCTAGGCTAAGTGAGATTGGGGTCCCCTGGTACTTGCCTAGAGTCCTGTCAAATACATCTTGGAATTCGTGGAGTAGGTTCTCCTCCCAGTTGGTAGGAGCGATGCGGTTGATACCGGTCATCCCGATTCCAAGAGGTGCGAACCATTTGATTCCTAGCAGGCTAGGGCGGTCACGGTCGACGATAGTTAGGGGCAAGACTTTGGTGTGTTGTTTAAATTTGACTAAAAAATGTCCAAGGCCAATTACAGGGATTCGATTTCCCTGGTAGTGTTTTAGCACAAGTTTTTGTTTCTTTAGTTCTTTCTGCTTGATGTTTGGAATAAGGCGCCGGATGGTATTCCAGGATACCATCGATAAGAATGACCCTGAGTCGACCTACATCTCGCAGGGTCTCCCCTTGATGCTCACCTCTATCCAAACCTTCTTCCCGCTTTCTGCCCTGGCATTATTGATGGTGACTGTTTGATGCGTTTCTTCTCTGTCACTGGTTCTTTTAGTTCAGTTCCATCGGTTGCCGGCTTGTCTGTCGTCATGTCTGGGGGGGGTGCTGTCACATCTTTTTGGGCTATGGCTCTTTTTGCTGCGGCAGACCCTTTCGATATGCCCCCTTTTATTACAAGCCCGGCATATTGCATTGAGGAATCTGCATCAGACCGCGGGTGATTGCCTCCGCAGCCTGGACATTGAAATTCCCGCTGATTCTTTCTCTTTTTGCGCCATTTTCTATCTGAATAGAGTCTATGGACATCTTCATCTCGTCTTCGGTGTCACTCTGGGTTTCAACGTCCTCGTGGTGGGTTGTCGCTATTGGCTGTTTCTTTCCTCCTTCTGTCTTCTTCTCCCTCGTTTGGGTCAGCAGGTCGGGAACTGCATTCATTTGTCTCATGGTGGCTGTTGACTTTTTCGCTGCTTTGGCGGTGGTTGCCTCAGCAATGGCCTCGGCCACAGTTATATTTGGCCTGTTGAGTAGTTTGCTCTGAAGGGTAGAGTCTTTCAGGGCAAGGACTACACAGTCTCTCATAGCCTTGTCCATGTTTTGAAACTCACATGCCCCTCCAATGTGTCTCAAGGCTGCCACAAAGTCTGCAATGGTTTCACCCTCCTTCTGGTCCCTTTTATAAAATTCATGTTGTTTGATGAGATTTGAGACCACCGGTGCATATTGTATTTGGAGCATTCAGTTAAAGTCGGACCAGGTCATCTGCTTGACATCTCTGGGTTTCGCCAGTACCTTTGCCATTTTGAATATGGCCGGTCCGCAGTGTGTATGGAAGACAGCCCTTTTTCTTTGATCCGAGATTTCTTCCATCTTGTTGCTTTCTAAGAACATAAGAAAGCGATTGATATACGATTCCCAATCCTCTACATCTGGATTGAAGGGTGTGGGCGGCGCTTTGTTACCAGCCATCTCTATCGCTCGGTTCAGATCGCCACGTGCTTTGATCTCTGCTTCTACAATGATCCCACCTTCGTCGCCAGTGTTCCATCTGGAAAGAAGCACAGGAGACCGGGTTCCAAACAACAACTCTTTATTTCAAACCACTAGGTAAAGAAACGGTACATAGCCCAAGCCGCGGCAGCCCTTTATATAGCGGCTAGCCTGCCAGCTTGTGGCCAATGACAGTTATTTAATTCTTCCCGCCATTTGGAGGTTTCCCGGATTGGTTCCTAGCAAACCAATCCGTAAGTGGCCTTTTCATCCAATCAGAATGGAGTACTTGGAACCTACCAAGTTCCATACAAAACAGTTTTCCCTTTTCGGATTTTCATCCATGGAATCTTTCCCAAGTTCTCTTTGAGTTTATTAAAAATCCAAGACTCTGATGTTTTATGTTCTGTTGCTTGTGTTTGTGTTATGTTGAATTCTTGTATGACATGGTCACTCTAACCCAAGTTTCCTGCAGTTTCAACTCCCTCTGTCATTTCTTCTCTGTTTGTAAGAATTAAGTCTAGTATGACTGTCCCTTTAGTTTCACCTTCTTCCTTTTGGACAACAAAGTTGTCAGCTAGGTTGGTTAGGAACTTATTTGATTTCTCATTGGTGCAGAATTAGTTTTCCAATTGATATCAGGATAATTGAAGTCTCCCATTAGTATTGTTATGTGTTTCCTGCATATGTTTGTTAGTTGGTTGGCAAAATGGACATCTTTTTTTTTTTGTTTGATTGGGTGGCCTATGATATACACCTATGGCCATGTCATTCTTTTTTTCTTTTATATTGACCCTATGCATTCTTGGAGATTTTCATTTTGGTTTCATGCATTTCTGTAGCAATATAGTGATACTTTACATACTGTGCAACTCCACCTCCTCTTTTATGGTGTCTGGTTTTTTTTAATAGTTTGTATCCTTCTACCAGTATGTTCCAGTCATGGGTTTCATCCCACCAAGTTGCTGTTATTCCAACTATATCATATTTACTTTCATGTATTCATAGTTCAAGTTCACCCTGTTTGTTCCCCAGACTTTGTGCATTTGTATTTTGGCACTTGAGATCTTTATATCTGACACCGTGTTTACTGTCTACATAATCTGTGTTTTGCCTGCCTGCCTCTACTTTTTTGCCACCTGTTTGATTAATACACATGGTATGGCACTCACTCTTAAATTCTTGGTTTTGGTTGACAGCAAGGTTGATAATCTTACCTGTACAAACATCTATTTTGCATGCACTGGTATCCTTATTAATTTTAAGTTGCTGGGGACAGAAATGTTCTGTATCCATTAATTCTCTGTCCCCGCTGTTCAGTTTAAATGTTTATCCAGGAAATGGATAAACCATGGATGGATGCAAACCATCTCTTTTGTATAGTTTTTCATTGGACCAGCTGTAGACATCATGACTAATAAAACCAAAGCTTTCCCTTTTACTTCACTCCTTCACTCCTTTAGCCACACATTAAACTCCGCTACATGCTGGCCTTTCCCTTTTTGTTCCTTGTATACTGGTAGAACCTCTGAAAAGTTTAGCCTACAGCTCATATTATTAAGTTCATACCCCAAGCTCTGGAAGTCTTTCTGAACAGAAAGTACATCCTTCTGGAACAGATCTAGTTATTGGTATAATTAAATTAAGCAACAGGTTTCTAAAATCATGTTCCTTGACTAAGTATCTCCTTCTCATCTTCTTTATCTGCGGAAATCTACCATGCATTTGACCTTTTATGCATTCTTCATTTAAACTTAGGATAAAATACACCAACATCAATATCCTCAAAATGCATTCATTTCAGTGTAGGCAGCAGGTTAATTCTGATGATTATCCTGTAATAACTAGGAAATTCCAGAATAAGCAAAGAAGTTTATGAAGTCCTGGAATATTTAAATGCCAGAGTGTGCCAAGGTCCACAGATCTTACAAATGGTGAATTGATATTTTATTAAGAAACCTTGCTAAATAGTAACTAGAGGTATTGAAGTTGGAAAAAATTGTTACGAAAGACTAATATCAGGAAAACATACTTATAATATTTAACAGACATTCTTTTATTTTTTTCTTAAAATAATTTTGAAACAAGATTTCATGTTTATCTTTATATGAAGATCAAGTCTCTAGATAACCTTTCACAACATTCTCCTCTATATATAAATGATTTGAAAGATAAATTGAAGCTCAGAGAAAGCTTCTATATTGGGGTGTCAAACTCGTGGTGTCATGTTAACAGCACGTGATTATTGCGATTTTTTTCCACTTCGCTAAAATGGGGTTGGCATGGACAGCACGTAACACATCTGGCCTGTGGGCCATGAGTTTGGCACTCTTTCTATATAGTATCAGAAAAATCATTTCTCAGTATTATTTTCTGGAATTGGCTAAGTAATAGATATATAGTAATGCAACCCTTCTAAGTCCAATTCAGATAGTTTGCCAAATAGAAAATTATGTTTGATCGGCTGTGTTTTCTGAATATCCAAAAGACATAGAGATTAGTTTTACTCTGTTCCTCTCATCAAAAGTCAATTCATAACGATCAAATTTCTTTTTTTCTTAAACAAATTTTATTCAGTTTTTCACATTAAAAACAAAAATCTCTTTTTAGTGGACAACATATTTCCGGGTCATCACCTTTACATATAAATATGACAGCAATTATACATTCATATATGCATACTTAATTCTATTATTACCTTTTCCATTCCAAATTTTCAGTAAGGAGAGAAACAAACACATTAATTCTAGCCTCTTTCATTAATCTCAATTGAAATATCTTTTTGTTTCATTTCAATTATTTCAAATATAATCCTTTAATATTTATTTTAAAAATAAAGACAAACAATATGTGTTTGCCTAATAACAACAACAATAACAACAACAACAACAACAACAACGACGATGATGATGATGATGATGATGATGATGATGATAAAAAAGGTTCCCAATGTCTTTCCTTGCTTTTAATAGTCTATATTAACTTATTAATTTTGTTGGTTCTTTAGTCTATCATATTCCCTTTCCATTACACATTCTTTTTATAAATTCTATATTAATACAAGTTTTAACACTAAAGAAAAAAAACACAAGTATAGGTTTCCCCTCTTTTACTGCTTTGAGTGTCACACTCAATGGTTAAAATATACCTTTATTCCCTCATCTTGATTCCCAATAAATGATTAGTTTTAAGAAGTTACAATAATCATCACATCTTTTCATTTGGATTACGCAGCATATTTCCCCCCCTTGATTTTTAATAAGTAACAATATCTATATTACCCTATTTTCTGAATATTTTTAATTACAGAAATATTCTTATTACCCCTTGTCACCCTGCAGAATCCCCTTTTTAATTCATCAACCATTATCTCTGAAAGACCAATTTCTTTTCAACATTTTACTATTTCCATATTTCTTTATTTCATGCACCTGTTTCTTACTGCTTCTTCTCCCCCTCTTTTCCCCATATCTTTTCTCATTCCAATTTATATCCCTTTCTTTCTTAATATCTTATTTTTTCCTTTTCTGTTAGGTCTTTCTGCCTTTCCTGACTTCACAGGTATTCCCCCTTTTGATTGCCTTCTTAAATCTCAACTTTTTAACCTTCCTTCTTTCCCCACTTCTTTGTCGCGTTCTTTGTGTTAATTGTCTATTTAAGATGTCTTCTCCTTGAGTCAACTTCTCCTCTGAAGCACTTTCTTCTTGTTCTTTAATCGCCATTTCTATTTTTTCTAACACAGTACAAAGTGATTCGTCTCTTTCCTGTAGTAATTCTCTCATATTTTTAAGTTCCATCATTACACACTCTTATATTTTATGATCGTTAAAGTCCACAAAAAAAACACTTTTACTTTCCTTCTTTCTTCTTTCAATTTTCTAAAATTCTCAGTAATTCCAGCCCAGAGCCTATACCAAAAACATCAATCAATCTCACAGTCAGTTTTTCCTTGCTTTTTTCTTTATTCTGGTTCTGCTTTCACTTTCTAAGATTCTTACTTTGTTTCAATATTTCTTTGACATTATATCCACACAAGTTCATTCAGAAACAGGATGTTTTCCTTTTTGTTTGAGCTCAAGTTTTTGTCAAAAGGTGGCACTCTCCATTATACAAAGTCTTCACCTTTTTCCCTTATTTTTTTATTTAGGGTTTTTCAAACCTCAATATTCCAGCACAGTCCAGTCTCCAATTTGTAAACTTTATTATTATTATTTTTTGGCAATCTTAAGTCCAGCTTTATTTTATGCCTGTTTATTAGCAAAATATTTTAGTCCAATTTAGTTAAATCTTTAGTTCCAGCTTCTTCCTTTCCTGGTTCGAAGACCCACTTAGCTGTCAAAAATATTTTGTTATTTTTTTTCCTGTCCCTTTGTAATTTCGCCACTCATTTTTCTTTTCTTAAAAGTTCCATGTTACCTTAAGCCCGGGGTACTTTTGTTTCGTTGTATTGCCCAGTTGTCCAGTTCATATGTTATCCACCTCTTTCTTCCCTCCTGCACAAATCTTAATCCAGCTGAGTCCTCCTCTTCGGGGTGGCCATTTTAAACCACCGCTGCAGTCATCTTCGGGGGGAAAAAGACCAAGACTGGGGAGGAGATGCGGCTCCCCTCAACCTGGCTTGCAGCTTCCTCTTATTCCACTGCCCCTCCAAGGCAGCTTCAGTCCGTAATTGTAATGATTGAGGCTCTCCAACGAAAGAGCACGGACCATAGCCACAGAGAATCGCAATCTACGGTCCGTCAGCGAGGAGGATCCGCCTTCTCTCCCCCATAACAATAAAATTTCTGATCTCAAAGCTGACCTAATAGGAAAAAAAAAATTTTTTTTTCATCATATGTAGATAATCAATTGTATTCAAATTTGCTTTAAATAGTTGATGCTCTGATTATGAAGATTTTCTCCCCTTCCATTCAGTCATGTCTGACTCAACAAGGTTTTTCAGCTGTAGTTTGCCATTGCCTTCATCCTAGGGTTGAGAGAAAGTGACTGGCTTAAGGTCACCAAATGGCTTTTTGTCTAAGGCAGGACTAGAATTCCCAGTGTTCCTATTTCTAGCTTGATGCTTAAATTGCTAAACTGGTTTTCAAGAAGAATATATTACAATAGCAAACAATCTATGATGTTAATATCTATTGGATTTAGGTTTCTTCAGGAATAGTATGACTGCCATTCTTCCTTTAAAAAATGCTAATGTAATTTGTTTCTTCAATCAGAAATTTACAATTTCTTGAACAAGTTCAATGTGTTTTCCTTATTAGATGAAACAAGCTCTGAAAGGCAATAATGAGGCACGCAGATGATAATCTATTTGGACTTTCTTGTCTACCCACTTCCTCAGCCTCATCAACTTCATGTGACTATTGCTAGTAGTGAAAATGATATGAAGTGCAGAGCCCAAGTTATGAAAGAATAAGAATTTAACTGTTCTGGATTAGTCACCATATATTTTTGAAGTTCCACATCTTTGGTCCAAACTGCCAATAGTTGTGAATGTTTTTGTGAAATTTCTGACAAAAATGAAACAATGATAATGAGTAAAATATTGAGACCACAAACAGTAAAGTTTAGAATGACATAAAATATTTGAAATAGGTACTTTATAAAGCATGTTAATGTGAGAAAAGATTCTTCCTGGAACATTAAATCATTCAAGTTATTTGGAAGGCTCAGGTAACTACTAAAGGCTATCTCCAATTGTATATGTATAAAAAACATTCCCACAGAATCACTGGGACTTCTAGCAAAATCAGTTGAAGACATCCTTTTTAAAAACACTGTTTCTTAAACTTTGCAACTTTTAAATGTATGGATACAGTTGAAATCTTCCCAAAGACATGGCTTCTTTGAGGAGGATAGCTGTATTTTCTCTAATTTAGTTTGTGATGCATCTTACTATAGTTCTTTGCACAGTCCTACATAAATATATCTTGGATAAAATTACTATTAAATTAATGTAATTCATGTACTGAAAAATATTTGGCCTGGTATACCATAAAATTTCTATAACAGAGAAGACAGTTCTTTTTCTAATCTTCATGATTTCCAATTATTCAAGCATATTGTGAAAGTGATTCTTGAGTCTGGAAGAGGTGGGAAAAAAAGTAAAAGACCCAAAGAAATTCCATCTTGATTATACCAGGTATACATTGAGAGGAAGTCTTATTTTATAATTTACTTACTTTAGCTTTTAGAATTCTGTTACATTTCCCTATTAGCAGAAAGGACTATTGCAGAAATCCAAGTTGTTCTTGCTTTCTGAATTTGACAGCCTTACAAACCTTGAAATAAATATACAGTGTCAATGTGATATCATTGACACATTTCAATGACCAGAGTGAAATGCATAAAACTAGATTTGCTTGAATATCATACTGCTTACTCAAAAATGTCTTGGTCTGAGAAGTCATACTGAAAATGGTTGTAATTAGCAATTATAGGGATGTCATAAATTTACATTTTGATTAATAGCAAATTACTAATATGCCATTTCATTTCATTCCACTTAATATTCCTATTTTCCATAGGCACTCATATTAAACTACAGATAACAGCTCAACAATGACAACTGTTTGCATTATCAGAGTCTCAAATATTACAAGCACACATGCTTACCATATTTTTGTCCTATCAGTGACAAATGATTTATCACAAAATTATTGGCTAGTAACCACAGCATTTCAATTCAGCAGAATGTTGGTCTTTTGTAATTACAGTAACGGATAATGACCAGTGGTAGGATTCAAAAAATTTTACTACTGGTTCTGTGGGCATGGCTTATTTGGTGGGTATGGCTTGGTGGTCATATGACTGGATGGCCATGGCTTGGTGGACATGTGATTGGGTGGGCATGACTTGGTGGTCATGGGTGGGTGTGGCCAACTTGACATCACTCATGTCAAGGGGCATTTAACCCAGTCCCTCCCTCCCAGCCACTCCTTGTTACCCCCGGCCTCAATGTATCTATAGTTCTATTAAAAAATTTCAACTTTTTTTGACTTTATTATCTGCATCCATATGCTATAAATGTACTTTATGGACCACTGAAAGGAGGAAATGGCTCATGTGCTTTGCCCAAGAGTGTCCTCAGTTTTCTTGCCTGAGCAGAGGGTTGGACTAGAAGACCTCCAAAGTCCCTTTCAACTTTGTTATTCCATTATTCCTAAATTAAATAGCTAAGACTCTCATTGGGACCCTCTCTCTTTTGCTCCCTCTGGTTTAATGGGTTAATAAGATTTTTAGAAACCTGCAGTTGAAAGTTCTTTATGTCTCCTTACCCTGAAGATCCAATTTCATTTGGAATTAAATCCCAAGCTGATTGCCCTTTTAGCATTTCTCTTGACACTTCTCCAAAATGCACCCACAAGAAGCCACATCTCCCCTCCCCCCGCACACACACGAGGTTGGATTGGATATCTCTCTTCCTCCCTCTCTGCTTTAGGCTTAGAAAGTCTACCAGTACTGCTCCTCATTCTCCCTTAAGGAGAATTTAAGGAGAATTAAGAAGACTTTTTGGCAGGCACGCAATGCCTTCTCCACAGCCTCTCAGCACTGAGAGATGTGGCTCTACTGGCCAGGGTAGGCAAAGCCTCTCATTTTGTACAAACATCTGCTGCTGGCATATACACACTTATGGGTGGCGTGGGTGGGTCCATTCAGAGCACAGAAGTTCTGAATGCTAGCCCAGCAGTCCAGCTCAAGACATAGGTGTTTTTATTATTATTATTATTATTTTCCCTATGGAAATGGGAAGCATGCCTCTGCCTGCATAACTAGAGGGAGACTCTCCACCCTGCAAAAGCCAATGGCTTGAAAGCAGCTTCTCTGCTACCCCCCCCCCAAATCCCCCTGCTGCCTTCCCCATGGGAGGGGGGGGAATTGCAAATGCAGCATGCCATTCAGGGGGGAACTGCCTGGAACACAACAAAACCTACCCACTCACCTGGCAGGCTGGCTAATGAAGTGAGAGAAGAGGCGGAAAAGGGGAGCCAATTGGAGCCTACCGAAAGAAGCGGGGTGAAGGTTGGAAGGTTGAGTCAATCTTCAGCATGTGACATTCAAATTGCTGGCAGTTGACAGTCAACAAAATTAGCCTACAATGCTGCATTTTAACCACTATAGCTCTACACAGATAACCTACACAAATAGGACTTTTTTTCTTAATTATGTCTTTCACTGTTTTGCAATTACACTTTTTGAGATACTTTTTAAATACTTGTATCATACTTGCTTTGCTCTAAGGCACATATATTCTATGTGTGGCTATGGCTGGCTAGCAGGGCTTGGTAGGCAGCAAAAGATCAGCACCAAATTATACAGTACCAATATAAAGGTGGAGAAGAAATAATAGAGTCTTAAGACATTTAAACATCTTCTTGGGATCAGTTTGGTGGAAACTTACATGTTGTTTGCATTATGTAGTTGTATAAGTGCATTTATGTGTAGGTCCATTTGTATATGTCTTTTTGTGTTTAGGTTTAAATTTCAAAGATAACTTTTTTTTAAGATAGGAAAAAGTAGTGTGACTAGGGGTACAGGGTCAGTTGTTCTAGAGAGAAGATTAAAATCAGCATCTGCAAAAGAGATATGCAGTGTGGCCTGTTGTAAATAGTGCTATTGTATATCAATACTACATCTACATACAAAATAAACCCAAGAAACATTTAAGAAATTAATGACTGGATGTTTATTGTGTAAAATATAATCTGGGCATCCATCTAAATTCAAGACATTCTTAATGCTCAAATTATAATTGCACTCCAGGATATAGCATTTTAAGAAATTCCTATCGCCAGCAATATAGCATGTTGACCAAAAGTAGAGAGCAGTCAGTTATGTTTTGGAAAGCAAATATTTCAAAGTGGCTGCTATGGAACCAGCTAATGCAGATTTCTACAGTTTACTGCAAATTAGCAAGTAGACATACTGTGACAATGTATTACTTGAACAAAATAAAATATTGTTATTTTGATGCATTTTTTAAAATGGAAAATCTCTACAATAGGGAAAAAACTAGAATAACCAAATCAATGTGTTTCAGACAAGTTTTTTATATGCTACAATTATTACAATTTAAATTTACTGAGAAATAGTGACACAACCCAGTTGACATCATTTTGCAAAACTCTCTGCATGCTAGTTTAGTACATCTGATAACATTTTGTCCTTATTTGTTTCAAATAAAACCAGTTTGCCAAATAGAGAATAGCAGGCCATCTGTTATCATTTCTTATTTCAGAAGCCAGGACATGTCTGAAATAGATACTGAAAAACTATTGTTTCTTGTAATCTGAGACTTTGTCTTTCTTTGCTGCTCCAGAATATATTTCTGTACAATGTACTAAGAGAAGCAAGCAGCATTTGAGTAAGAAATATTACTTCTATCTTATAGACTAAACTAAAATCTTACAGCCAATGTTTTGCATGGTTACTTCAAATCCTCTAATTTCTCACTTTGATCTGCTAGCCCATTCAGACTTCTCTCTTTTAATTTCCCATTTTTCATTATTTTTTTCCTGGAAGTTTTTTCCTTGACAACAGCTTCTAAAGCCCATGTCACACTGCACCAACAGATGGAAAGAGGATGTAAAATGGAGAGAAACACTTGCCATCCGTTGGTAAATGCGATTCATCCGTTTTGTACTCACTGCCTCCGTTTTTCATCCTCTCTATCTGTCCAGCATCCGTCGACTGAGGTTCCATCCGCTCAAAAGGTTTTGAGCTGCTCAAAAAGTTTTGAGCTGCTCAAAACTTTTTGAGCGGAAAATGTATCCAATGCGTCCATTCTGCATTCACGACGCATACGGGGAACATCCGTTATACATCCGTCGTCATCTGTTACACATCCGCTATATCTGCTAGGCATCTGCTGCACATCCACTCAACTTGCATTTGCTCCAGCGGAAAGCGGACACAGGGAGGAAGTGAACCGGATGCGGAATGGACACGCAGTGTTAGTAGCGTGGACATAGAAAGGATGAAAGCGGATGCAGCTCGCAAAGAAAGCATTTAAAATGGAAAAAACGTTCACAGAGGGAACCTATCTAGGACACCTAGTGGAAAACCTATATTGCCTATAAAAAGGGGGAGCAACTCACCTGGATCTCACTTTCAGTCCAGCAGCCCTGCTGTGCAGACCTCTGCAGCCTTCATCTGGTTCTTGCTATTCCACAGCATCCATTGATGGCCACCATGGATCGTAACAGACTCCTTTTGGTAGCCACCATCATTCTGCAACGGTGCAAAGCCATCTACAGGCTCTTTCAACTGTTCTACGGGAAGAAAAGGAGGCGGCCAAGAAGTGTCTGGGTCCGAAGATGGATCGGGAGAAGAGCGGAGTACGGACTGTACAACAAGCTGATGGTGGAGCTGAGGAACGAAGACCCTCATGCATTCCAGAACTTCATGAGAATGCCTCCAGCCATGTTTCACAAAGTTGTGGAGTGACTGAGACCCAGGTTGACCAAGGCAAACACCAACGTCCAGCCCAGCCTGGACCCTGGGCTCAAGGTGGCACTAATTCTGCACCACCTGGCCTCAGGGACCACCTACAGGAGCATGCAGTATGGCTGGAGGGTGCCACACAACACCATCAGCATTGTGGTCAGAGAAGTGGTGCAGGCCATCATCGAAGAATACCTGGAGGAGCTCCTGCAGTGCCCCTCCACTGAAGAAGGCTGGAAGAAAGTTGCAGAGCAGTGGTATCAGAGGTGGAACTTCCCCCACACCGTTGGAGCCATAGATGGCAAGCACGTAGCCTGCAAAGCTCCAGCCAAGTCGGGGTCCACTTATTTCAACTACAAGGGTTTCTTCAGCATCATCCTCTTCACCATGGACAATGCTGACTACAAGTTCATGTACATCGATGCTTCAGACAACGGGTCATGTTCAGATGCCCAGGTATACAACGCAAGTGACCTCAAGGAGGGGCTGGAATGCAACCTCATCATGGGCTTCCCAGATCCAGACCCCCTGCCAAATGACACGCAAGATGTGCCCTACTTCATCGTGGGGGATGATGCCTTCTCCCTCAGAACCTACCTCATGAAGCCCTACACTTCCAGACTCCTCACTCGTGAAGAGAGGATCTTCAACTACAGACTGTCCAGGGCAAGGTGGGTGGTGGAGAACACCTTTGGCATCCTGGCCAACAGGTTCCAGGTACTTCTCACCACCATGCAGCATCGCCCAGAGACCATGAGGAGGATCGTGGAAGCTTGCTGCATCCTGCATAATCTCATGCACACCCGGTACCCAGTCTTGCAGAACAGGCTCGTGGACCTCCAACAAGGCAATGGGGACATGGAGCCTGGGGAATAGAGGCAAGGGTGAAACCTGATAGACACTGAGGATGTGCAAGGCCCCAACAGAGCCTCACGTGAAGGGAAGAAGCAGCACAACCTCCTGAGACACTGGTGCAACTCCCCAGCTGGAGCAGTGGAGTGGCAAGACAGGATGATAGATGATTAATGGATGCTTCCTTCAGCCTGTCTCATCACACGGATGACATTGGGCCATGTATGTTGGGTGGGCCTCCAATGAACAGGGCATTTAATGAAGAGTTGTGTTTGTGTTGACATGTGTAGATGAATGATTACATTATTTTTGATAATAAAGGGCCATAGGTGTGGCATCTGGGAGGGTGGACCATAGAGTCCCACTATGCTTGCACTGGAGGTTTATCTATCCCACAGCTATTACCCATTCCAAAGGTATCCCTGCCCATCCCACAGCTATTACCCATGCCAAAGGTATCCTTGCCCATCCCCCTGCTATCCTTACCCATCCCACAAGCATGCAAAGGCTTAAACCATTTCTAAAAGTTTCCACCAAGACTTTATTTAGTAAAATAAATGAAGCAAGTGTGTGAAGCAAAGATAATCTTTATTAATAACAAGCTGTAAAAGAAAAATGACCCAAGTCAAGTGTCCAAAGCAAAAATAAAGTTAACAGGTAGCCACCCAGTCTCTGGCACTCTTTGTGGTCACTCGGAGGTGTGCCCAGTCTCAGGGGTTAAGGGTCCAGGTACTGTGCAGGTGGCTGCTGCTGGAGTGCTGGTCTGAGGTGCCATTGGGGAGCCTGGCCCCGAGAGGACAACAGGGGATGGTGTGTGGAGGAAGCTCTCAGAGAGCTGGCTCAGTCCCGTGATGGTGAGAGCCCCTTCCTCCATGACATGGGGTGTCAGCCCCAATACTGATGACAGATGTTCTGAGGCCGGGCTTGGCTGTGGGGTGGAGGAAGGAGCAGTGTAGTGGAGCTGTCTGGTCTGCAGCTGGGTAAGGACTGTTGTTGGTGGCATCTGTGGCATGGGTGGCATCAGCGGCACTGGTGGTGTCCGAGGTACATGTGCCTGGACTGGGAAGGGTTGCCTGTGCTGCTGAACCTCCTGGTAGCCATAGCCTTGGTAGGAGAGGGCCTGTGGAAAGCCTTGGAAGGGCAGTGACATCACCTGGGGTGGAGGAGCAGACCTGGACTGGGTGGGAGCAGGTTCATCTTGGTCTGGAGGGTTGTGAAGCAGATCGGTGATCCTGTCCTTCACCACCTGGTACTGGGGTTCCACCATGTTCATGAGGTTGACATAGGTGAGGAAGGGCTTTTGGTTGGAGGATGGGATGTCGGTGTGTACCAGCTGAGAGAGGAGATCTATGCTGCTCCTGATAGTGTCTCTTATCTCCAGCAGGACAGTGTGGCTCTGTCCCTCGGTTTGCCTGTCTGCCTTTCTGTGGAGGTGGAGCTGGGGGTGGATGCGGGTTGGGCTGTGGTGGAAGTGCCCTCTCCTTGCTCCCACTGCATCAGGGGGTCCTCCACGTGCTCCACCATGGATAGTACAGCTGTCGGGGGGGGGGTCTCCGTCGTGGCACACTCCACAGATACCTGCCTGGAGACAGGAGCTGACTCTCTGCCTGAAGAGGACTGGCTCTCAGCAGGCTGCTTGAGAGAGAGGGCTGTGAGAGGGGCTGCTCCTCGGTGGTGGATCTCACCCTCCAAGAAGCTGGAGTTGGCCATCACGTAAGTCTCTCTGTCCGTCAGCTTGACCGCGGCCTGGCCAGATTTCTTAAGGTCCAGTTTCCCATACCAGGTGTACATGTGCTTCCACCAGCCGAGGAGCACCTCCGAAGTGTAGCCCAGGCTCTCTGCCTTCTCTCTCCAAGCAGCCTGCTTCCTTTTGGTGTTGTGATAGAGCCTGTGTCCCTTCCGCCATAGATACTCGTTCTCCTTTCGCCATAGATACTCATTCTCCAGCACCTCATCCTCATGTTCCTCTTCTATGTTGTATTGCCTCCTCTCCCATTCTCACGTCTGCCTCTTCCTCCCTTTGGCAGGGCGATATGGGCCCTCATCAGAGGGGCTTCGAGGTTGTAGGGGCTGCTCCTCCACACCACCACCAGATGCAGCAGCAACAACAGTAGCAGCAAAAGCAGGACCAGCAGGACCAGCATCAGCAGCACCAGCTGGACCAGCAGCACCAGCAGCACCAGCAGGACCAGGAGCACCAGAAGCACCACCAGGAGCAGGACCAGGAGCACCAGCAGGACCAGCAGGACAAGGAGCACCAGCATGAACAGCAGCACCAGCAGGACCAGCAGGACCAGGAGCATCGCCAGCAGAGTAAGCACCAGCAGGACCAGCAGGACAAGGAGCAGCTCCAGCAGAGTAAGCACCAGCAGAAGCTCCAGCACCAGGAGCAGAGCTAGCAGAGTAAGTACCAGCAGAAGCACCACCACCAGAAGCAGCATCAGCAGAAGCACCACCACCAGAAGCAGCATCAGCAGAGTAAGCACCTCCAGAAGCAGCATCAGCAGAAGCACCACCTCCAGAAGCAGCATCAGTAGAAGCCCCAGCACCAGAAGAGCGAGCCCGGGCAGCAGAAGCCCCAGCAGAAGCTGAGTCAGGGCCAGGGGGTGGGAGGTTGGCCCTGTCCCTCTTGCCAGGGCTGGCAGCAGATGGCAGAGGCTTCAGTTTCTTCCCCATGGCTGGCTGGCTGGCTGGCTGTGGTTCTCCTTGCTCCAACCAGCAGCTTCTTCTCACAGGTATCCCTGCCCATCCCACAGCTATTACCCATCCCAAAGGTATCCCTGCCCATCCCACAGCTATTACCCATCCCAAAGGTATCCCTTCCCATCCCACAGCTATTACCCATTCCAAAGGTATCCCTGCCCATCCCACTGCTATCCTTACTCATCCCACAAGCATGCAAAGGCTTAAACCATTTTTGTGCTATGCAGGTGGCTGCTGCTGGAATGCTGGTTTGAGGCGCCATTGGGGTGCCTGGCCCCAAGAGGACAACAGGGGATGATGTGTGGAGGAAGGTCTCAGAGAGCTGGCTCAGTCCCGTGATGTTGAGAGCCCCTTCCTCCATGACATGGGGTGTCAGCCCCAATACCGATGACAGATGTTCTGAGGCTGGGCTTGGCTGTGGGGTGGAGGAAGGAGAACGAGCAGGACCAGGACCAGCAGCAGGACCAGCAGGACCAGGAGCAGCGCCAGCAAAGTAAGCTCCAGCAGAAGCACCACCACCAGAAGCAGCATCAGCAGAAGCACCCCCACCAGAAGCAGAGCCAGCAGAGTAAGCACCAGCAGAAGCACCACCTCCAGAAGCAGCATCAGCAGAAGCCCCAGCACCAGAAGAGCGAGCCCGGGCAGCAGAAGCCCCAGCAGGAGGGTGGCCCTGTCCCTCTTGCCAGGGCTGGCAGCAGATGGCAGAGGCTTCCTTTTCTTCCCCATGGCTGGCTGGCTGGCAGGCTGGCTGGCTGGCAAGCTGTGTCTGGAAGTTGGTCTTTCCTCTGAATGGTGACCTGCTTGCGAGCTGCTTCTCTTTATATCTGCGGGGTTGATGTAATGCATCATCCCCGCATATGCAGTGAATGCTAGGCATCCGCTAGGCATCCGCTAGACTTCCACTAGGCTTCTGCTCTGCATCCACTTCATCCCCTCGGCATCCACTCTGCATCCGCTCTTTCCGTTCTGCATCTGCTTTGCTGTGCTCTCCCGGAAGCCTTGCAGATGTGCCATCCGCTCCCATCCGCTTCCATCCACTAGGCTTCCATGGAGCATCCACTTTCCATCCACCCTACGTCCTCCCCCCGTCCGTTCCTTTCCGTGTTGTCCGCTCTGGTTATGCAACTTCGGGACACTTTTGAGAGTGGATAACAATGGATGGAACATTTTGCTCATCCGTTGTGTCCTTTTTACAAACGTTTTGCATCCGTCGGCCAGTGTGACAGGGCCTTTACCTATAAAATTTATCACAGAGGTTTTGTTGTGAATTGTTTAAATTATTTGGGGTTTATTTTTATTGAGATTCCCCCCCATGTTCAATTTGTTCAAGATTATTTTGACAGGCAATCAATAAAAGGTATGAATGTGCTTGGTAAGAATAATTGCACTAATACTGGTCCATAGCATGCTGAGTCACAAAAGATTTCAATTTTTTATAACATAATTAGGAATAATGAAAATCTGCTCTGAGATGATTATACAGTTAAAGGCCTCGCCTTGAATGTTCAAAAGTTGAAAAGTCAAAGGATCCTTAAAAATAATTAGGTTACATCTAGATCACTATTTCTCATTATCCAGATAGATGGCTTTTGAACATTAATGCATTTTCAATCACTTTTTCCAAATAACATAACAGGTTCTCCCACAATCAATGTTTTCCTTGTGAGAAATAGGCCATCAATTGTAAACTAAGAAGGTTTTTTTTCTTCTTTTATTGTAATTAAAACATGGGCTTGCAGCTTAATTCTATCTGTGTTTTCTCAGATCCATTTTTTTAAGAGAGGAAATATGCAGAATAATCTAGCATATATATCACAAGGTTCTATAAATTTATATGGAGTCATCCTGGAGACACAATTATTTTCTACAAAGAGAAGAGAAATTCCCACATTACAGAAAGTAAAACGGCAGGGTTGGGGCTTCCCCTTCTTTTCCAGGCTCCTATATAATCTCCTTTGTGATGTGGACTTAGAGGCATTAATTATCAATTTCAAACATTTTATTCTCCACAAGAGTTTTCCTCATTTCTCCTATTTGCTGTGTATGTTTCTTCTCAAGCTTGTTTAAACAAAACTGTTCTGTATGTCCAAATATGGCCAAGGAGTGGAATTGGTTACATACTCCATTCATTGCCTCACCAGCAGGAAAAACGAAGTCCCGTCAGTGGCTGAAGCTTTGGAAGCTTTGGCCCTGACTGAGAAGCTTTTTAGGTTTGAACTTGAATAAAGAATACTTACTGTTCCTGCTGTGTCCTGCCTCTCATTACATGTGGACCCACCTAACACTGGTGACGAAGGTGGGATCTTGAACTGCAGAGAGAACAAAGGATACCTCGTGGGATTTTGGATGCCATTTCTATTGACCACGGGACGATTGCAACCAACCAACTGATATGGTACAATGTACAACCAGCCTGGCTCACTGTCTGATGGCCATCCCCTATGACCCAACAAAGGAAAAGTGGTCATCCTACATGGGCTGCTTCAACCTGCACTTGGAGGTTCAACAGACTTCAAGTTGCTCTGGATGCACAGAGGGAGGCACTATTCTTAACGTATTGTGACATTGAGATCTGTGAAATGGCTGATGCTTTGGTTGTGGACAACTTACAGACTGTGTCCTGGGACAAGCTATAGCACACACTCAAGGGACATTATGGCCCCACTCCCTCCTACCTGGCCAGCCGCTAAGATTTCTACATATGGAACCAAAGAGAGGGAGACATGGTCAACACGCTTGTGGCAGACCTGAGGAGAATCATTACAAACTGCAGATTTCCTGACACTGAGGGAATGATCTGGGGCCGAATCATCCTGGGGACAAAGGATCCTGCATTACAAAAGAAACTTCTGGCCCAAGAGGAAGTCTCATTCAAAGAGGCCGTTGATGAAGCAAGAGGTGCAGAATCATCCGACTACTCGGCGGCACAGATCTGAGAGATGGGGAAGGTCCACGGGACTATGACCAATCACCACCTGCACCCATGTGAATCCGTTTCCGAGACCAGCGATGATGGTGATGGAGAAGTACATAAATTGAGATCTGGTAAGCCAGGTGGAAAACCTGGAAACGGAGAGTGCGGCAGCTGTGGTGGCAATCACCACCATTCGGCATGCCGATTCCAAGACACCATGTGCTGGCAATGCGAGCACAGAGGTCATATCACAGAAGTTTGCTCTGCAACACAACCAGCAAGCAAGGTAGGCGAGCGGCATCACCCATGAAACAATATGGCTGCCAAGGTGGAGAGTGGGAGAACCCTGGCAGGAAATTTAAAAAGAGGGAAGGTGCCAGGGAAGAAGAAGCCCATTTCATGTTCGTGGGCTATGCGCAGACCCGGATGAGATGCACCAATGTCTTCAAGTTCAACAAAATAATGGCTACCATCATGATTGAGAGCAAGCCCTGCCACATGGAGGTGGACTCAGGGTCCTACATATCAATGATATCATGGAACAACCTTAAAAGACTCCAACCTAAACAGAGGCACGATCAATTGGGACCACAGACCATCACCTTGAGAGACTACCAAGGCTGCCCCATTCTAGTCCTGAGGAAAAAGACAGCCCACATGGAGTATGGCACCTTCCAGGTAAACCTACCAATCACAATAGTAGACCAGGACCTGCCCAGCCTGCTGAGAAGATAATGGTTTCAACCACTCCAAATAAGTGTCACCAGCATCCACATGACAAAGACCACCGCCTCGATCAGACATCGCAGAGTTAGAATGAGAATTCAGCGACATTTTTGATGACCAACTGGGCAAGGATACGGGGACCCCCATATCATTTAATTTAGACTCAAATGTTGCTCCAGTCTGCCTCAAACCATTCCGTTCACCCTCTGCCCAAAAGTTGAAGAGCAACTGGATGAATTAATAGCCCACATGGTTTAGAACCAGTGGACCATGCCAAATGGGAGACCCCAATCATCATTCCAGTAAAACCAGATGGGCTGATACAAATCTGTGCTGACTATAAAAAGACCCTGAACATGGCCATCCAGCAAAGCACCTACCCAGTGCCTGTAGTTCAGCATCTCCTGCACCCCCTGGGCCGAGGGACTATATTCACCAAATTAAATTTGGCCCAGGCCGAGGGACTATATTCACCAAATTAAATTTGGCCCATTGATGAGGCAACTACTGAGGCACAAATGATCATCATGCATTGGGGGGCATTCAAATGCAGGAGACTCCAATTTGGAGTAAGCATAGCACCAGGTCTGTTCCAAAGCACCATGGAACGGCTCCTACACAACATCCCAGGGGTCATACCCTACTTCAAGGATGTAATTGTCTCAGCCAGTAGCAGGGATCAACTAATGGAGCAGCTAAGGGCAGTCCTAGGCAAATTTCAGGAAGCAGATCTGAATCTGAAAAGGAGCAAATGCCACATAGCAGTTCCACAAGTGGAATTTTTGGGGTTCCTGATTGATGCTGCAGGCAGGCATCTGACCCACAAATGGAAAGCTTAAGGCAATACGGGAAGGCCTTACACCACAAAACAAGGTGGAACTGCAAGTGTTCCTAGGATTGCTTAACTTTTACAATGTCTTTCTGCCACAGAAAGCAACCATCACAGAACCGCTCCACAGGCTGCTCAATAAAATGATGAACTGGATTTGGGGACAACATGAGGCCGACGCATTCACAAAAATAAAAAACATTTTGACATCTAACAGCATCCTCATCCAATACAGCGAGATGCTACTGTTAACACTGACATGCAACACCTCCCCTTATGGCATCAGAGCAGTCCTCAGCCACAAGTTACCCAATGGAACAGAAGTACCCATCACATATTTATCAAAGATACTGTCAAAAACACAACGAAACTATAGCCAGATAGACAAGGAAGTGATTGCTGCAGTCTCAGGGGTCAAGCGCTTCCACAAATACCTGTATGGCAGGCGTTTTGACCTCATCACTGACAACAAATCCTTGCTGGGCATCCTCACTGGTGACAAATCCACACCAAACATCCTATCACCCAGGATGTTAAGATGGACAGTGTTCCTGGCAGCATACAGCTACCACATAATCCACAGCCAGGGAAAGATATCGCCCTTGCCGATGCCCTCAGCCATTGCACCCTTCCAGACCCAGCCAAAGACCCAGCACCTTCCACCACAGCACTACTTGTAGAAAGCATAATGCCTGGGCTGATTATGTCATCAGAAATTACGAGACTTACAGGCCGTGACAAAGTCATGGCGCGGATTTCAAACTGGGTGTGGAAGGGATGGCCAGAGGCAATCCAAGGGGAGGAATACCAGCCCTATAAAAATAGGCAAGCTGAATTATTGGTGCTAAGAGGCTGTATAATATGGGGGGACCGAATAGTCATCCCACCATTAAGAAATAAAATACTAGAACTGCTACATGAGGGCCACCCCAGAATAGTCTAGATGAAAGCCCTAGCCAGAAGCTATGTGTGGTGGCTGGGACTGGACAAAGCGATAGAAACTGGGTTGCCACATGTATCCCCTGCCAGGAAACCAGACCGGCAGCCCCAGCAGTAAGGCCCAGAAAGTGGGAGATACCAACGGCCCCATGGGCCAGAATACATGCTGACTTCACCAGGCCCTGCCAAGGATAGACATTCCTCATAGTTGTCAACGCATATTCCAAGTGGTTGGAGGTAATCCTAATGAAATCCATCACAGTGGAAGCCACCATAAGAGCACTCTGACTACTATTCGACACCCATTAGCTACCAGATGTCCTCGTGTTGGACAACAGACCACAGTTCACATCACAACAGTTTGAGGTCTTCCTGACTGGACTGGGGATCCGATATGCGCTGTCAGTACCTGAGCACCTGGCTATGAATGGATAAGTGGAGATAATGGTCCTGTCTACCAAAGAAACGCTGCAGTGAATGGGCCAAGGGAACTGGCAGGAAAGGATTGACAGAATGCTTCTAGTCCAACACATCACAACCCACATGACAACACACCGCAGCCCAGTGGAACTTCTAATAGGTTGAAGGCTGCGAACCATGCTTGACCAAGTCCACCCCAACTATAGCACAGAGACACCCCCAGATTCCACAGGAAAATGCAGATACTTCACGAGAGGAGACCCAGTCTATGTGTATAGCTACACTGGGGGACCGACATGGGTGCCAGCTAGAGTAACTGAGATCACAGGGCCCAGTTCCTACAGAGTAGATACTGAAGAAGGGAAACTATGGGAACACCTCATTGATCAACTACAAGGCCGGGCCTCAAACTCAGACAACCAGCCAGGCACCTGACACACAACAACAGGACAACCTGATACTCAGACACCAACAATGCCAGAGACACTTATCTTGTGGAGAGGAAGTCCTGTAGTATCCTTCTGAGGCCTCGGGTTCAACGGTCCCTGCTGTGCCACAAGTGGGCTTCCAGACTGTTCCGCAGGCAGGGACTGCAACAGCAGTAGACCTGTCTGCTTGGGCTTCTGCCCCAGGAAAAAGTGAGGTGCACAGGTCCAGTCGCACCCACCGAAGCCCCGCCTACTTGCATGATTACGTACAGTAGGCAAGTGCTAATTGGAGGAACACTAAGTAGGAGGGGAGGAATGTTCTGTATGACCAAATATGGCCAAGGCGTGGAGTCAGTTAACAGACTCCACTCATTGGCTCAGCCACCAGCTGGAAAAACGAAGTCCCATCAATGGCTGAAGCTTGGGCTGAGCGGCTTTTTGGATTTGAACCTGAATAAAGAATACTTACTGTTCCTGCTGTGTCCTGCCTCTCATTAACCTGGACCCACCTAACAAACACATTCCAAACACTAGCTGACCAGATTATGTGGGCTGAAGTTAAATGCTCAGATTCATTCCTCATTGTGTTAGGTGATTTCAACAGTGCTAACTTAAACAAAGAGCTAACAAAATATTTTCAGCACATCAACTATTTCACTCAAGGCAATAGTACTTTAGATCGGAAGTCGCCAACCTTTCGGACCTCACTGACCACCAAGCTCATAATTTTAAATCCCGGGGATCACTAATATGAATTTTGACTGGTGGCTTTCTGATGTTGGTGGGAGGGAGGGAGAGAGTGGGAGGAGAGAAAGAGAGAGAGAGAGATCTGATCTAACCTCTTTCTCTCCCTCCCTCCCTTTCTCTCTCCCTCTCTCTCACACACACATACAAACACACAAAGGCAGGGTTTAGGATTCAAATTTCTTAGCAACCAGTTCTTTGGGCGTGGCCTAATTTGTGGTGTGGCTTGGTGGTCATGTGACTTGCTGGGCATGGCTCGTATGTAAATATGATAAATATTTGTATCAATATTGTTTTTTTTATAAAAAAAGAGCAAACTTTTACCCAAAATCAGGCAAAGCAGGCAGGCAGATTGAGTTGTTCACAGAATCACAAATTCATTCAGAGACCTATCTATCTGCCATCAACTAGCTGAGTCTGTCACATAAAATTTGCTAGCAAACTCACAAAATTAACTCACAGCACACCACAAAATCAGGCAAATCAGGCAGGCAGATTGAGCTGCTCATAGAATCACAGATTCACTGAGAGAGATCTGTGTTTCTGCCATCAGCTATCTGAGTCTGACCTTCAGTCCTAAGGGAGGTTCAGGTCTGCTTTTAAGCAGATTAGCTAGAAAGCAAGAAATCCAACAATTTCCTGCTTTCTAGCTAATTTAAATCTCCTGGCACAGCAGAACAGCTGATGGTTGGAAAAAGGAAAAATAGCAACTTAGCAGGCAAGTTTGCAAGGTAAGGAGTGAGTGGGTGGGGAGGGTTCCTGCAGGCCATGTGTGCAGTGCAGCCTTGTGTTCCTGTGCAGCCTGGATTAATTGCTTTGGGGAGTGGTCTGGGGGTGACATTTCTCTGTGGATGACCAAAATTTTCTTGTGGACCACCAGTGGCCCATGGCCCATCAGTTGGCGACCTCTGCTTTAGACCACTGCTAAAGGTAAAGGTTCTCCTTGCACATATGTGCTAGTTGTTTCTGATTCTAGGGGTGGTACTTATATCTGTCTCCATGGTCATGTGGCTGGCATGACTAAACGTTGAAGACGCATGGAATGCTGTTATCTTCCCATCAAAGTGGTCCCTATTTTTCTACTTGCATTTTAAGATACTTTCAAACTGCTAGGTTGGCAGAAGCTGGGGCAAGTAATGGGAGCTCACTCTGTTACACAGTGCTAGGTATTTGAACCACTGAATTGCTGACCTTTCTGATTGACAAGCTCAGTGTCTGAACTACTGCATCCCTAGACCATTGCTACACAACATTAAAAGATGCTTATCTGTGTGTGCCACAAGCAGCTAATGGGATACTCTGATTATTACATGATTCACCTTGTACATGCTTATAGACAAAGACTTAAAACCATAAAACCAACAAATCAGTGAAGTCTTGGACTGAGGAGACAAAGCTAAAGCTACAGATTTGTCTTGACTGCACTGATTGGAATGTTTTTGAAAATACTTTTGCAGACCTGGCTGAACTCACATATATTGTAATATCATATGTCAGTTTTTGTGAAGACCTATGTGTGCTGACCAAAAACCTGCGAATATACAGTACAATGAATCTTGCTTCACAGCTAAACTTAAGAAGCTACATCTTGCCAAAGTGGATGTTTACAGAAAAGGTGATAATCTAATTATTCATATATTAACTGCAGCTAAAACTGTATTTGCACAAAACTGGAGAAGTGAAGAGATTACCTACAGATGAGAATGTGATCAGGAAAATATTAGAGTGTGCAGAAATGAATAGATTGATGCTTACAATTAAAAAGAAAGACCAAACTGAATATTATATGACATGGGATTTATTTTATCAATGGTAAAATAACAAAAATGGAAGTTAGAAACAGGGAAACAAAAGATTAGTGAAATAAAGAAGATATGTTAAGAGAGAGAAGTAAATATTATAAGTATGTTTAATATTATTATTTTAATATTGTAGAATTAATACTAATGTAATGAATAATGCTGAAAAATTTGATTATTATTTTTCAAAGATATTTATACCCAGATGACACACTGTTCAATTGAAGATGGAATTATTATAATAAAAATAAAAAGAAATAAAAAGAAAAGATATTATGCTATACAATCAAGCCAGAAATGTATTAACAAAGGAGATCAGAGCAGCAAAAAAAAGCTACTCTGAAAAGCTAAATAATCAGTTCTCAACAAATGAACCAGCAAACATGTGGAAAACTGTTAAAAATATCACCAGTTATAGCAAACCACCTTTCCAAGGGGCCCCTACCCCTGGTGATTATAAAAAATAATGTGCGAGGTCTATTTCACAGAAAAAAGCAGGGGTGGGATTCAATTTTTTTAACAACTGGTTCTGTGGGTGTGGCTTAGTTGGTAGGTATGGCTTGGTGGTCATGTGACTGGGTGGATGTGGCCAACTCGACATCATTCATGTCAAGGGGTGTTTCTCGCCTGGTCTCTCATGAGAGTGGGGATGCTGCAATGGTCATAAGTCACTTTTTTCAGTGCCATTGTAACTTTGAATGGTCACTAAATGAACTGTTGTAAGTCAAGGATTACCTGTATGAAAATACAAAAGGCTTCTTTGCTTGCAAAAAGCCCTAAATACCAATCATTAGAAAACAGAGTAACAAATCAGGCAGGGTGCCAGAACACCTTGAGAAATGAAAATAGTTATAATGCAGTGATAACTATCAAGCAGCCATCTCTTGCTCATAAAGTGAAACCCTTTAGCAGAGAGGTCATTTAAGCTCTCCAGAAAAAGCACACCAAGGAAAAACAATCCTTAGATCCAATTGCACCATTAAAAATACCAATTGGTCTCACCTCACAAGATATCCTAAGGATCATCAGATTTAAGGAAAGGTCACATGCCCCCCAGAAAGGCAGTAAAAAAAATCAGTGCCAAGCTTGCATACTGGCTCTTGGAAGTATGCCCCCAAAGGACAGTGTCAGATAGTACTAAAACAGTGAGGAAGACCCCCTCCCCAGATAGAAAAAGAAACTGTAAGCAGAACCGAAGTCATGTTGGATGGCCCATTGAATTAAATAAGGAAGTGTGGCTCAAACTCAGTAGCTCTGCTAAATTAGAAAGTGTTCCAGTTTGTGCACAAGAGAAAAAAAACAAGATGAGGCTAGAACAATGAGGAATTGTAATAAAGTGCTGAGGTGTCAGAAACCATGTAACTGCTTTTGCTAGATAGGGAGCCAGCATAAAACTTTGAAATATATGTGTCAATTTGAAAACAGAAAGAATGTGAGCCAAGCCCTCGTACGAGGGGGCGGACAGTTAGGGTATAAAAATGCTGCCTGAATTTTGCTCTGGGTTCCTTCAATGCCTGAGGGAACCCATCTCTGCAGACATGTGAATAAAACCTTGTTTTCCTTGGATCAATGAATCTTTTGGTGGTTTTTTTATCTGCTTCCACCTCACAAAACCATGAGGCAGGAAAAAAATCAAACACAATACAAATAATTAAATCACAACAGTAGCTGTGCTTGTTGAAGCTGAATAGTGAAAATTATCCCATCAATAAGCAGAGGATTAACCTTCTCCAAAAACTTGTTTTAGACCAAAACTCAGAAAGGATATGTAAACTCATGTTTGAATGTTAATCCTTCTAGCTAGCCAAGAAGCCTTGCTGAGTGTCACTCATCTTGGTTCCCTGTCACTAAAAGCTTTGCTTCACTCTTCAATTATTTTTTCAAAGTGCTGATTGTCCAGGGAATTATTTCCTCCCAATAGCAGTGTAAAAATCTTAAAACAACCCTTCCCCTTTAAGAAAGCCTCAGATGCTCCAGAGAAAGGAAGTGTTAAGCCTGGGTTCCCCAACCAGGGTTAGGTAGACAAGCTAAACAGAATGTGCAGCGTTAGTCAGATAGGCACACAGATAAATGAGTGAGCTAAGCTTGTATGTTTATTAACATACAGTAAAAATAATAGATACGCTTGTGTTATCAAGAATATAGTTTATTCCATGATAAGTTAATAGCAT
>BLBF01000022.1:20720094-20794943 GCA_015471245.1 Laticauda colubrina | reverse complement strand
TATTATTTCACCTAAACCAGTTAGGGTAAACAATGTTATCCCTAACAGGAAGTCTAGGCTGTTTACCAAGAATGTAATAAGGGTGGAAAAAAACAAAAGGAGATTGCTTCTAACTATCAGTTCTCCAATCTGCTTAGAAAGTTAACAAAGCATTCTGTAGAACTGGATAGAACCAGTAGAATCCCACCCTGGACAAAAGCCTGGAAAAGTACCAGGCCCAAACATGATAATTTATTCTTGCTATAAAGCTTGTGCTACTAACTGGCCCCCATCTTCTCCTCCATATTTAACAATTCACCAGGGATGTGCTTTGTTCCTCCTTTCTTCAGAGTAACACAGTATCAACAGTAGAGACCTTCAAGTTTCTAGGCTCTATCATATCTCAAGACTTAAAATGGACACCTAATATCAAAAACGTCATCAAAAAAGCATAAAAGCATAACAAAGAATGTTATTTCTGAACCAACTCAGAAAGCTCAAACTGCCCAAGGAGCTGCTGATACAGTTCTACATCGGAATTATTGAGTCTGTCATGTGTACCTCTACAACTGTCTGGTTTGGGTCTGCAAGCAAATAAAACAGACATAGACTTCAATGGAAAATTAAAACTGCAGAAAAAATAAATTGCAACTAATCTGCCTGACAGTGAGGACCTGTACACTGTATGAGTCAAAAAGAGGAAATATCTATGGACCCCTCACATCCTGGAACTTCTACCCTCAAAATTATGTTATAGAGAATTGCATACCAGAACAACTAGAGACAATGGCAATTTTTCCCCACATGTCATCACTCTGTTAAGCAACTAATTCCCACAACTGTCAAAATACTTACTAAGACTGTATTACTATGATTATTCTCATCCTTCGAATTACCTATCTCCTTTTCTATTTTATAGTAGACTATAACCTTGTTGCTTGTATCTTTACAATTTATATTGTTTTGTTTACTTTCCTATCATGATTTTGATTACTTATTTTGTATCCTATGCCTATCACTAAGTGTTGTATCTTATGATTCATGATGAATGCATTTATGATGTTTATTATCATGATTTATCACTTATATTTTTATTTACACTAAAAGCTTATGCACCACAGAAAAATTCCTTGTGTGTCCAATCACACTTGGCCAATAAAGATTTATATTCTATTCCATTCCATTCCATTCCATTTTTTGTGCTTGAAAATAAAAAGCAGTATTTGAAACTTAATTGATGCATATTAATTAATTATCAAATCTGGAAAATCTTATCCCTGTGTATTTATTTATTTGTTAAATTTATTGGCTGCCCATCTTATTCCAGGGTAACTCCATATATAAGGAAATATTATGCAGAAGGAATAAATAACTGTGGGCATACAGGAAGTCAGTACTGTTGTAAGGGATGCAGTAATTTTTCATGGTCTCTTACTGCAGAGGTGGTATTCAGCAGGTTCTGACCAGTTCTGGAGAACCGGTAGCGGAAATTTTGAGTAGTTCAGAGAACCGCAAATACCACCTCTGACTGGAGATTTTACAGTATCCCACCAAGCCATGCCTACAGAACTGGTGGTAAAAAAATCCCACCACTATCTTAATGTCTTTACCAATTGCTCACAATGGGAATGGATCTTTCTGGGAATGGATTTGCGATTTTGATTTTTTTTTTCTTCTAATGATTTCATAGAGAAAACCTTCCTGGCACCAATTCTACCCGCGCTTTCTACAATTTTGTAAACAACAAATTAAAAGACTCAAGGTCCACCCATCCTTGAAGGGACCTAATGTTAAAGATTGCAACGATGACACCATTAAAGCCAACCTCTTTAACGTATTCTTTGGCTCAGTATTTGTAAGCAGCAATGGATCATGCCCAGTATTTCTTAGTTGAATCATAGAAAATTACAATGAAAATACAGAGCTCACCAACCTTTTGGCATGGCCTAATTTGTGGGTGAGGCTTGGTGGTCATGTGACTGGCTGGGCATGGCTTGTATGTAAATATTATATATATGTATATAAATATTGTATGTAAATATTATAAATATGTATATAAATATTGAATTTTTTATAAAAAAGAGCAATTTTTACCCAAAATCAGGCAAAGCAGGCAGATTGAGTTGCTCATAGAAGTACAGATTCATTCAGAGATCTATCCATCTGCCATTGGCTAGCTCAGTCTGTCACATAAAATTTGCTTGCAAGCAAACTCACAAAATAAACTCACAACACACCATGCATGTAAATATTGATTTTTTTATAAAAAAGAGCAACTTTTACCCAAAATCAGGCAAAGTGGGCAGATTCAATTGTTCACAGAATCATTCAGTGATCTATCTATCTGCCATCGGAGAGCTCAGTCTCTCAAATTTGCTTGCCAAGTTTGCACTGAATTTGCTTGCAAGCAAACCTTCAGTCCTAAGGGAGGTTTGGCTGTGCTGAGCTGAAGATATAACGACTAGCTAGAAAGCAAGAAATGTAACAATTTCTTGCTTCCTAGCGAATCTAAATCTCCCGGCATAGCAGAACAGATAATGGTTGGAAAAAGGAAAAATAGCAATTTAACAGGAAAGTTTACCAAGTTATGAGTGAGTGGGCGGGGAGGGTTCCCGTGGGCCATGTGAGCAGTTCAGCCTTGTGTTTCTGTGCATCCTGGATTAATTGCTTTGTGGGGGTGCTCTGGGGGGTGAGATTTCTCTGCAGCTCACCAAATTTTCTCACGGCCCACTGATGGGCTGTGGCCCACCGGTTGGTGACTGCTGATCTAATACACATCGATTTTACAGAAGACATTGTTGAAAAAGCACTGTGCAATCTAAAACCATCTCTATCTATTGGACCGGATGGAATATGTGCCCACTTCTTAAAAAAGCTATCCACTGCTATAGCCAAATCTCTAAGCATAATCTTTGAAAAATCTTTCAGGACCAGCTCCTTGCCAAACCTATGGTCACTAGCCATGGTCATCCCCATCTTCAAAAAGGGAGATCCCAGCCCAGACCAATCTCTTTATGCTGTGTCACCTGTAAACTCATGGAATCAATTATTGACCAATCCATTATCCTCCACTCAGAGACAAGCAACCTACTCTCTAATAAACAATTTGGTTTCAGGAAAAAATTATCCTGTAATTTGCAACTCTTACAGTGCAAAAGCATATGGACTATACAACTCGATCAGGGCAAAGCAATAGACACAATCTACATAGACTTCTGTAAAGCCTTTGATTCAGTGATACACAACAAATTACTCCTAAAACTAAAAACTTACGGTATCTTCATAACTGGATAGAAGCATTCCTATCAAACAGATAACAAATGGTCAGAATTGGGACTGTCCTATCAAATTCTGTATCTGTCAACAGTGGTGTCTCCCAAGGCAGTGTTCTAGGACCAATTCTCTTCATACTCTACATAAATGACCTCTGTGATCATATTAAGAGCAACTGTGTTCTCTTTGCTGTTGATGTAAAGCTGTTCAACACCACTGACAATACTGCTACCCTTCAAAAAGGGGGCGGAGCTTGCATCACAGCGGTACAGCATGTGATATTTAAGCTCTAAGATCGCTGCTGATATCTCCATTGCAAGACGGTCCCAATGGACCTAAACCATCCCGTAGAGATGGTGACAGAGGAGGGCACATCCTGTCGATCCCAGGGACATCGCAAAGTCCCTGGTAGAAACAGGGGAGGCCCTTTTTACCCATGGTGGAGAGGCAGCCATTAAAGCTGCTGAAGATGGGACAGCTCCAGAACAGAAGAAAGCTGGAAAGAAAATGTGTCAGTTTGGTGAGATAATTTTCTACTTATTTTTTCTGGAGAGAACTCCCTAAAAGACTAAAAATTAAATTTAAAAGTGAAGATAAAAGTGCTCAAGCGGTGAGATTAAGCACAAATTAAACCAGAAGGTTTTTTTTTTCTTTTTATTGGAACTTTGGATTTTGTTAAAACTTTTTAACTTTTAAACTGGACTAGTCTTTCCTTTTTAGTTTTTATTTTTTCCCTTAAAAATAACTCTTTGGAAAAGTTTTTTATTCTCTTGCTTTTTTTAAAAAAAAAATCTTTATATTTTTTATTATTCTTTATATTTTTTATTATTTCTGATTTTAATATTAGAGGGGATGGGAAAAGAAAGGGAAATAAGTATTGCTGCCACCTGGAGACTTGGATACATCATTTTCCTTTCTTTCTTTCTTGTTGATACATTTGCTGTTATATTCAAGGACTTTGTGCTTTTCATTGAAAAGATAGTGGGAAGAGCATGTAGATTGTTTGCAGGTGCTCTTCTGTGGAACTACTGATAGTTGGAGTCTGGATTTGAAATTGAAGAAAGAAGATTGAAGTGACCTTGAAAAGAGAACTGGAAATTTGGTTTTCTGGTTTAGTAAAGAGCCTTGAACAAAAAGTGGCAGTGCTTTGCTTGTTGACAGAATTGCATTTTCTCTTTCCTTTTTTTTTTCTATTCCCCCCCCCCCCAATTGGATTTTTATATTTGGACTTACGCAAGAATAAGACTACTTTTTCCCCCCTCCTCCCTTTGTTTTACCTCTTCGGCAAGGGGAAAATACAGATCTCTGTCTTTTTAAATCTTTTCTTTATTTTTTTTTTATTTTTTTAATTCTTTTTCCATTTTCCATTTTATATTTTTTTCTTTTTTTCCTTTTTTCCTACATAACTGGAACCAATTGGATTAAAATATTCAAGTGCCTAAAATTTTTTCCCTTCCCTCTTTTATTTTTAATTATCTTTTCTTTTTTTCTTTTTTTACTGGAGTGGCAATTGGCTGCTCTTGCTTTTTCTTTTCAATTTTTCTATTAAGTACTCTAAGATGAGCAGAAAGATACCAGCCTCATCTTCTTCAATCCCAACTTCTTCTTCTTTGCCATCTGGAGGACAATGATAAATACAGGTGATGTTACAACAAGAGAAGGAAAAAGAAGTGACATTGCAGATGATTATGCAAGGAATTCAAAAGATACAAGTAAAAACAGATAATATGGAAAAGAGAACGGAGAATATTGAACAAAGAATGGAAAAGACAGATGAGAAAATTGAAAATATTCAACAGATGATGATGCAATACGAGGACAGAATTAAGAAAATTGAAGAACAAGATGTACAAAGAGATAAGAAGATTGGAGATATGGATACCCGATTGAGTGAAGTGGAAAGAGATAAGGGCAGATCTCTGCAATCATTGGGATAGGAAATTTATAGATCAGAATTCTATCTTAGATTTCAAAATATAAAAGAAGAAAAGGATAAAAATCTTGCTGAAATGATGACAGAAATCCTGGCAGAAGCATTAGAGGTAACTAAAGAGAAGATGATGGATGGAATGGACAAGGTTTTTCGTGTCTATACAAGATATGCGATGAGAAATAAACTGCCAAGAGAAGTTCATATCAGATTTACGAAGAAAATAATTAAATCACAAATACTGCAGGCAGCAAGAGAAAAAACACTAAAGTGCAAAGATAAAGAAATAGTGGTCCTGAAACAGGTACTGAAAAGAGTGAGAGAGATAAGAAGAGAATGTTTATTTTTGACCAAAGAGTTACTTAAGAGATGAATAAATTACAGATGGCTGATACCTAAACATCTCATGCTGACCTGGCAGGAACAAAGACACAGAATTGATACAATTGAAAAGCTGAGTTATTCTATCTGGAATATTTTAGAGAAAGGGGGAAGATAGAAGAAAAGAAGAATTGTTAATTGAATTTCAAGAGGAATGTACAGCAGAAATTGAAAAATAGGAAGGAGCCATATGTGGTGTACCCAGAGAACAACGAGAACCAAGACCTACGAGAGCAACAAATCGTTCTTACAAAGTCTAAAATGGATGAGAAAAAATTTATTACAATTAATATAAATGGGCTTAATTTAGCTATTAACAGAAGAAAAGTATTTCATAAGTTAGAGAAATTAAAATTTGATATAATCTGCCTACAAGAAGTACATATTGAAAAAACATGATTATATATTGAAACAACAAAAATTAGGGAAATTATTTGCAGCATGAACAATTGTCAAAAGAGAGGAATGGTGTTATACATTAGAGATATAATCCCTGCGGAACAAATATATACAGATGATGATGGAAGGATTTTGATGGTGGAGATAATGGACAATAATCTAAAGACACTTTTAATAGCAATTTATGCTCCAAATGATAATCAAGAAGATTTTTATAAGAAATTACAAAAGAAAATAATTGAACTGGACTATGCTAATATCTGTCTGATAGGAGATTTTAATGGAATAATAAATAACAAATTGGATTATAAAACACAAAAAACAGCAAAGAAAACTAGAAAGACATTGCCAAAATCCTTCTTTTGAATAGTAGATGAGATAAACTTAAAAGATGCATGGAGAGAGAGAAATGCGGAAAATAAACAATATACCTTTTATTCAAATAGACATGCATCATGGTCTAGAATAGATATGATATAGATGTCAACAGAATTGCTTTCTAATGTACAAGACATTAAAATAGAAGCAAGTACATGGGCAGATCACAATCCAATAACACTGGTATGGAAAGTACAAAAAAAGAGATTGAGATGGACTTTAAATAATACAATATAAAAGGAAAAAGACTTAAAACAAAAAATTCAGAGAGAATTGACTTTTTTATTTAAAGAAAACACAAAAGAGGATACATTATTACAGAACCTCTGGGACATGATGAAGGCTTATACAAGAGGCTTGATAATGGACTATACAAGGAAAAGAAATATAAAACAGAAAAAAACCTTTAAAATATTGGAAGGCTGACTACAAGAAGTTGGAAAAAGAACAACAGAAATTTCCACAAAAAAGGACATTCAAATTAAAATGGGCATAACTAAACATAAAATGGGGCTAATGGAAAAAGAAGAAATAGCACAAAAAATTAAAAATGCTAAGCAGAACTATTTTGAAGATGCCAATAAACCAGGCAGATGGCTAGCTTAGGAAAGACTAAGAAAGGAAAGACTCGAGAATGATAAATCAATTTATAAACGAATAAGGACATGTATGCAATGGAAATGTGGAGAAGAAAAAAATTATTCAAGATTATTATGGAAAACTGTACCATCAAGAGAATGTTCAAGAAGAAAGAATTCAATAATACTTACAGGAAGCAAATTTGCCTCAGATACCCAAAGATATTGAAATAATGTTAGAAAGTAACATAACAATGATGGAATTAACGGAAGCTTTAAAAAAGCAAAACATTGGGAAAGCACCAGGTCCAGATGGTTTGCCAGTGGAATTTTATAAGACATTCCAGGAAACATTGAATCTTCACTTATTAGAAGTTATGAATGAAGTTATGACAAAGAAGAGAATACCCAAAATATGGCCAGAAGCATATATCACACTTGTATCAAGGGAGGACACAGACCCACAGCAAGTTAAAAACTACAGACCAATTTCACTATTAAATTTAGATTATAAAATTTTTGCTTCAATTCTGGCAGAAACACTGAAAAGACACTTAAACAATTTTATTCATCCTGATCAAAATTAATTTCTGCCGAAGAGACAGATTAAAGATAATATGAGAATAATTGTAGATACCCTGGAATACTAAGAGGCACATCCTGAAAAACAAATTGCTCTGATGTTTTTAGATGCACAAAAAGTTTTTGATAATGGGAATTAGTGTTTTATGCTGTTACATTTGGACCAAATGGGCTTTGGTAAAAAATTTACTCAAGACATAGAAACGATATATCAAAAACAAACTGCAAAGGTTATGATAAATGGAGAGTTAACAGACTTTATAGATATAAGAAAAGGGACTAGACAAGGCTGTCCACTGTTGCCTCTGTTGTTTGTGTTAACACTGGAAGTGCTAAATAGGAACATCAGAGAAGAAAAAGAAATAAAAGGAATGAAAAATTTAAAAAAAAGAGTATAAATTACAAGCTTTTGAAGATGACCTGGTATTTATATAAGAGGATCCTTTGGAGTCTGCATCTAAATTGATAGAAAAGATAGAAGAGTATGGGAAAGTAGCAGGTTGAAAATTAATAAAGATAAAGCAAAGATTTTAGCAAAGAACATGTTAGTAAGATGAAAGAAAGAATTGGAGGAAGTTTTGGGGATCCAGGTCACAAATAAGGTTAAGTATTTAGGGATACATATAACACCAAAATGTAGTACCACACTTTAGGAGGACAATTATCTAAAGCTTAAACAACAGATTGAGACAGACTTGATAAAATGGGAAATTTTACAATTATCACTGATTGGGAGAATATCTACAATTAAGATGAATGTATTGCCTAGAATCTTGTACTTATTCCAGACAATTCCAATCAGATTAGGGAAAGAATTTTTTGATGATTTAAACAAAATCGTGCTAAAATACATTTGACAGGGGTAGAAAGCGAGAATAAAACTTAAATTGCCACAAGATGCAAGAATAAGAGGAGGATTTGCTTTACCCAATTGGGAATTATACTACCAAGCAACGAGTCTGATGTGGGTAAAGGAGTGGATAACACTAAGGAATACTAGACTTTTGAATTTAGAAGGACATGACTTGCTGTCAGGGTGGCATTCCTTCCTCTGGTATAAGGGAACTAAAATGCAGGGGAAATTTAAGAAGACATTATGTTCGGGAAGCATTGTTTCTAAACTGGGAGAAGATGAAAAGGCCATATTATTTAAAAATTTGACTATGGTTAACTACTATTGAAGCTTTTTCCTATCCAATAATATATAAAAAGGAACAAACAGTTAGATATGGTGAGATATTGAATGAAAAGGGTGAACTTAAATCTATGCAAGCATTGGAAGAACAAGGTGTAAAAATGAATTGGTTTTCATATTTGCAAATACAATCTAGATTTGATAAAGATGTTAAAACAGAAGGTATCTATGATAAATTGACTGATTTAGATAAAATTTTGACAGGTACAGATGAAAAAGTAATCAAAATCTTTACAGACATTTGGTAGAGTTTAAATTAGAAGAAGAACAAGTAAAAGAAACAATGATTGGGTAGAGGAAAAATTTTGGATATGGGATTAATTTCAATAAATGGCAAAATTGTGGTCTCAAAATTATAAAATGACAATGTCAATTGCACATAAAGAAAATTTATATAAGATGTTTTACAGGTGGCACTTACCCGCGACGAGAATTGCAAGGATGTTCAAGAATAAATTAGATAAATGTTGGAAATGTCATCAGATACCTGGTTCATATTACCATATGTGGTGAACATGCTCTGATGCAAAAAGATATTGAATTATAATCCACACATGGTTTGAAAAAAATGACAAAACAAAACATAGACTTTAAACATGAGATATTTTTATTGGGAGTTTTATCAGAAATATATTGTAAAGAATTGAAATATTTGATTGTAAATGTTTTCTTAAAATACACTTTATTGATTTTACAATTAAAATAGACCAACAACACATACATAAATGTAAGAGAGAAAAAGAAAATAAGAAAAAAGAAGAATAGAAAGAAAAAGATAGAAAACAATTAAAAACATTTTCATCTTCAACAGTTTTTGAGACCTCCTTTTTATCCTTATTTTATGCCATATACACACCTAATCCTTACATATATTTGTATAACACTACTACGATTCTATCATATCTTCTTTTGCCTTTTAGTGTGAAATCTATCTTTGTTCTATCCATTTGTACCAGCAGTTCCAGCTGTCGTAATATATTGAAATGTTTTTGTCTTTTAATGCCAAGGTTAATTTATCCATTTCTGCACAACTTGAAATTTTTTGAATAATCATCTCCTCTGGTGGAACATGAGGATGTTTCCAACATTGTGCAAAAGCCAATCTGGCCGCTGTCGAAATGTGTATATTATATATTTCACTTTTTTTGGTAGTTGTTTATCAAAGATCCCTAATAGAAAGGACTCTGGTTTAAATTCGATCTGTTCTCTTGTCATTTCCTCCAGCCAATTTCTAATTTTCTGCCAATATTTTTGAGCTTCTGTACAAGACCACCACATATGAAAGAAAGTTCCCTCTTTTTGTTTTTGTTTTTTTGCATTTCCAGCAGTTCGGACTTATATTGGGGTGCATCTTCACTTATCTCGAAGGAGGAAGGTGTAAAAAATTTGTAAAACATTTTATAGGTATTTTCTTTGTACGCTACCGATTTTGTGATTTTGTTATTTCTACCCCAGACCTTTCCCCATTCTGTTAAGGTGATACTATGTTCTATATTCCTACTCCAGCATATCATATTCCCTTTCACAATTTCTTCCTCTAATTCTATCTCTAATAAATAATTATAAAATTTTGTTATTTTTTTTTCCTGATCCTAAGAAAATTTTATCTAATTGCTTTCAAATCCAAAATCTTTTTTGTCCTGTTTGTATCTACTTTGAATTTGAAGATATGCCCAACGATCAATTTTTAATCCCTGATCCTGAAGGTCTTGCCATAATTTCAGATTTCCTTGCGTATCCAATAGGTCCTTATATTTAGTCATTTTAGTAATATCCAGATTATTTGGGTGGATCATCACCTCCATTGTTGAGATCCAGATTGGTATTTTTAAATAGTGTTTTTTCCGTATTTTCTTCCAATTAGTCAGTCATGAATCTCTGATTAGGTGTCTGTGAAAATATTTCTGGCTAGCTTTCCCAATATCCCATAAAAAAGCATGCCACCCCCTCTGTAAGTCATGGCCTTCTAAGAGTAATAATCTCTTATTCGTTAAATTCACCCATTCCTTGAACCATACTGAAGAGGCCGCACTATCATACAACTCCCAATTTGGGAGTGCCAGCCCTCCCCTGCTCTTCATATCCTGCATTGCCTTCAAGTTTATTTTAGGTTTTTTCCCTTGCCAGATGAATTTTGCAGTTATTTTGTTAAGTTCTTCAAAAAACTTTTTGTGTACTTTATTTGGAATTGTCTGAAATATATAGAGGAATTTTGGAGGAATATTCATTTCAATAGCAGCAATCCTGCCTAGTAGTGAAAGTTGCATTTTGCCCCATGTTTCTAAATCCTTCTTTACCTTGCATTAATTTGTCATAATTGTTTTCCTTTAGTGTCTTACAATGTGTTGTCAACTATATTCTTAAATATTTAACTTTCTTTATAACTTTCTTTATAACTTCTTCTAGTTCTAATTTCTGTTTTCCTGTTAAATTTTTATTCGTTAATTTTGTTTTCTTCCTATTAATGTAAATGTTTTAACAGCAGCTAGAATTGTATTCGCTAAGAATTGGAAAAATGAAAAAATACCTATGCTGGAGGAAATTATTAAGAAAATCATGGACTGTGCCGAAATGAGTAAATTGACATTAAAGGATAAACAATTTTATATGATATGGGATTTATTTTATCAATGGTTAGATAAAAAGACATGGTAAAGAAATCAGTAAGCCTTACAATAAAAGTTACTAGATTGATATTGAATACAATATAAAATGTATAACCATTGGATGAATGTATAAGATTAAACCATAATGAAAATTAGAATGTCTCATATAAAATGATGGAAAAATAGTTTAGTCAAATGAATGTTTAATAATTGATATTACATAAGCACAAGCTAGATTGATAAGGTGAGAATTTATATAACTTGTGAGTCATGGTTAAAAAAAAGGATAGCACAAAAGATTGTAATCAACTGATACACTGTATGTACATAATTGAAAGAGGGTTTTATGTTTTCTTGTTTTGTTTGTATGTTTGTTGTAAAAAATAAAAATTTTGTTAAAAAAAAAAGACCTTGACTATGTATCAGAATGGTCAAACAAATGGCAACTTCAAATCTCAAAAAATAAATGCTCTGTCTTACATATTGGCAAAAAAAAAATCAGAAAATAAAATACAAGCTGAATAGTCAGGACCTTGTTGATGATCCAAACTCTGTCAAGTACCTTGGAGCGAATGGATCATCTCTAATGATCTAAGTGCTAGAGCCCACTGTAACTACATAGCCAAAAAGGCATTAAGAGTTGTTAACCTAATCCTAATAGCTTTTTCTCTGGTAATGTCACACTATGAACTAGATCATACAAAACATTTGCTAGACCAATACTTGAATACAGCTGGAACCCGCATTATGTATCTGATATTAATACAATTGAGAAAGTCCAGAAATATTTCACAAGAAGAGTTCTCCACTCCTCTAATCGTTGCAGAATACCTTATGCCACCAGACTTTAAATTCTAGACCTAGTAAACCTAGAAGTATGCCACCTTCGGTCCAATCTAAGTATAGTATATAAAATTATACATTGTAATGTCTTACCTGTCAATGAATACTTCAGCTTCAACCATAACAATACAAGAGCACACAATAGAAACTAGCTCAAGGTTAACTGCACCAAATTTGATTTCAGGAAATACGACTTCAGCAACATAGTGGTCAATGTCTGGAATACTCTACCTGACTCTGTGGTTTCTTCCCCAAACCCCAAAAACTTTAACCTTAGACTGTCTACTATTGACCTCACCCGTTTCCTAAGAGGTCTGTAGGGGGCGTGCATAAGCACACCAACGTGCCCACCATCCCTGTCCTGTTGTTTTATTTTTCTGATATGTATCCATTTCATGTATTTATAACTATGTTGTACTTATACCTGTTATCTTATAATTGCTTGACAAAATAAATAAATAAAAATAAAATCACAAACATTAACAGGGATGAAATATACTTGGAGTTTGCTTATTTTCAGGAAAATGTCTTTTGAAAATGGATATGTTATTCAAGATTTTTGGTGTTTTCTCTTCAGAAAAAATGTACAATGGGCTCACAGAAGTGGGGGATCTGCTTAGAAGACAGCTTCTCCTTTGCAGTACTTCTTATAATAACTGTTTGACCACATAATGGCCTTGTAGTCATTCCAGAAAATATCCAACATTCCCAGAAAAATCAACATATGCTGTGATTGTCAGGAGCTCTACCAACATTAAATGGAAAAATAAATGTATATATGGGATTTTATTTAAAAAAATGTGCTACATATGTTAAAGCAGAAATCTGGGCAACAAAATTATTTACACTGGATTTATACTGGTCCACACTTCTGAAGTTTTCTACACAGATGGTTGCCCTATTGATAAATGGCAACAGGGGAAAAAAAATCTGCTTACTTGTCACCTTCCAAAGATCCGTAGTTGTGATAGCTCCTGCTCATTCAATTCCCTGAGCTATTTAACAACAATAACAATCTGACACCAAAGTGATCTTAAAAAGAGCTCCTCAACTAAGGGTTATTCAATTTCTATGAATAGTACTGGTAGCTAGCAGCATATATTTCCAGAGTTTGTTTGTTTGTTTCTCTTTGTTTTTTCTCTTTCTTTCTCTCACTCTTTCTCTCTCACTCACTTTCTGTTTCTCTTTTCCTTTCTCTCATTTCCTCCCTATCTCATTTTTTCTTTTCTTTCTTCTTTTCTTTTTCCTTTCATCAAGTTGCTTTTGTTCACTAAGATTTGATTATTGATTTTGGCTCACTATTCTCCTTTCTTTGCTTCTCAGGATTATACATTTTAAGCTGTTTCTGGAAGGCACTTCTCTTGGTCATTTATCATCTGCAAATTGCATGAGTATCAGCTCCATATTTTATTTCCTAAGTTGCTAATGAACATATTGAATTATGTTGATCCCAACAGAGAATACTATGTATGGCATTATAATCATTGGTATTTGATTCCATTTTTGACACATTTTTATTTATAATTACTCTGTGGGATTTTTTTTCCCTAATGATGTTTCCTAATGTTAATCTTCCCAGCCTATGGGGGGGGAAATCTGCTATTGAGCAGTAATATAGGTTTTTCCCGTCCTGTCTATTTGAAATTTTACAGAATATTGTTAACTATTCCTCATATCTTTTTTCCTTTGAATACAGTTGTGTGTTGTAAATGCAATTGGTAATTCTTAGCTACTGTAACATCAAGTGGTATACCTTTTTGGAAATGAAAATAGATTATTGCCATTGCTTTCCTGTTTTTAATATTCCAATAAATTTATAGAATTTAGTGAGTATATTTCTTCAGTCTATATTTTTCTCCAGGTACTTTGTGATCATGTCATTGATTAATGACTCTGAATGTTTGAACTTCTCCAGACAGGCTCACAAACTGACAGGTGTTCTGTCCTAATAAAACGTATACTGAAGGTCTTTGAAAATGGAATTACCTAGAGAAAACAATTGACATAACTGATCAGATTTCTTCATAAAATCATCAAAGTCCCTGCTGTATTTCAATTTTAAATCTGGCTATCTGAAGATAGCATTAAAAACAACAATAACAACAATAACAACAACAACAACCCAAAAACAATCACAAAGAGGGGGGAGAGAGAGAGAGAGAGAGAGAGAGAAAGAGAGAGAAGGATTTTTTTTTTAAATTGTGGTAAATAGGAGATAGAGCAAAGGCTACTTGAAACAAGGTCGGCTAATAATAAACTTTCTATTTTTGTTACATAAGTAAATTGATGCATTATAAATGTAATTTATAAATTATTGATTTTATTTTATTTAAACATTTATATAGCCTTTGATAATTAGATTTCAATAATTCAACAACCCAAATTCTCTGCAAAGATAGCACAATTTTTATACATTCAAATAAAAGCTGTATAAGGTAATAAAATTCAACAAATACAAGGCAAGGAAGGAAATAAAATATATCAAAACAGTAGAACAATATATTATTGACAATTAATTGAAATGATTTTTTAGATATGTTTTTGCAATGTTTGTGAATTTAAATGTATCTCTGGACTATTATCCTACAAGATATTATATTATCATACAAAATGTCCTGTACCAGTATTAGTATTTCTATTGAATAGTACAAGACTTGCTTTTCTTTCTCTGAACAATAGCAATCTTTAGAGATGAGTTAGGCTGAAAAATAGTGACTGGCCAACGTTTTCAATAAATTTCCATGTCTGAGGATAGACTAAATTCTGGTTTCCATGTCCCTCTTGTGTCTCTCTCTATCTTCTTTGAACAACCATTCAGATCACCATAGCCAACTACTTCTTGGAGTATGATGTATGAACCATGTTAATTAAGCTAGCAAATAATCATTTGACTACAAGCTTAAGATTGTCATTTTTGAGATTATTTTTATAGGCTACAAATTATTTTCACAGAATTCACTTTGAAAGCACTTCAAATGTCATTCGTCTGGCTCATACAGGAGATCAATTCTAGAGTAATTTAGCAGTCTTAAATTTTGTTTTTATGTTCCAAGGCAGGCTGTTTCACTACTAAAGTACTTAAACTCACAGGTGATTCTTTCTTATTTCATTAATATCCTCTTCCACCTTTCCCTTTCTGTATGTCTACTTTGCTTTTTGAAAAGCAAGGTAATTGGTGAAGTCATATCTTATTTATATCTTTATTTAAAACATTTATATAGCCTTTGATAATTAGAACTATGTACTGGCTGGGGAATTCTGAAAGTTAAAGTCCATTCACCTTAGAGATGCTGAGGTTGAGAAACATTATTTTAGAGCCATCAAAAGCTCTATCCTCTATCATAGCCATTCAAATATCTTAATTATTATATGCAGTGGTGGGATCCAGACAGTTCTAGCCGGTTCGGGCAAACCAGTTGCAAAAATTCTGTCTGGCCCCACCCTGCTCAATCATTCCTCATCTCATCCACTCGCCCAGCATAGCTGCTGCTGTTCGCCATCTGACTCCCTGGCTTACCTCAACCACATGGTCTCTGAGGGCCAGCCAGCTTGCCTAGTACTCTTTGCGCGGCCGAGTTGAGCTGCCCTGATCTGCCTGGCCACCTGGGTGAGCCTGCAAGCAGCAAGGCCTGAATGCCAGCCGAACTGCCTCCCCCATCTGCATTTCCCCCATTTTTTTCTTTCCTTTCTGCTGTCTTGCCTTCTCCTGTGCTGCGCTGCTCCAAGTTTCTGTTGCCTCAGCCCTAAACTGCCTTCCCGTGCTTTTTCTGCAGACTCCCATCCTCCTGCTTTCCACATGGAGCCTATATTTCAGCCTTCCCTGGACTCATTCCTTCTACTCTGTGTGTGCATTTTTCCCATTTCTCTATCTGTTTTCTTCCTCCGCAGCGCTTCTTCTGAGCAGTGTGAGTTCTATCCCCATTTCTCTGTCTCCAGATGCCACACGGCTCCAAGTTTCTGCTGCCTGAGCCCTAAACTGCATGGGGAAAGCCCTGTGCCTTCCCCATGCAGCCTGCCTTTCAGCCTCCCACTGTCTTCGTTCACTGATTGCCTAATTTTTGGTAAATTGCTCTGACCTCATCATCTTATTTCCAGGATTACTGGTGCATTGGTACCTTTATAAATGAACTGTTTTTTTGTTTGTTTGCTTAATCTCTCTCTCTCTCTCTCTCTTGCTGATATCCATATCTATTTTTAAAATATGTCTTAAATTTGTATTCATCCCTTATAAAAGTGGTCTAGGGATGGGCTTAGTTGATTGGGGTTATTTCCTCTGTAGGGTCTGTCCCTGCATCTGAAAAGAAAAGGAGTGAATAAAGCCATCCTATGGAATTGTAACTTGTTTTTCAGAATTGAAACTGGACACTACTCTTTTTTAAAAGTTTTATTTTTTTAATAAGCAAAAAAAATTATTATCTACATATACAGTGGGTTTTCTGGATAGGTTTTTGTATTTTGTATTTTTGTATTTTGTATTTCAACTATGATAGTACAATAATATTCATAACAATAATGATCTTATACTAATAATATTTTCTTATCCATTTTAGTGAACTTTTCTTATATAATTGGTATTTTCTTTTATATCATTAGATTTCTAACTTGTTTCTGTTAGTTAGCCATTGATAAAACAAATCCCACGTTAAAAAGTATTCTTCCTTCTCCTTAATTTTAAATGTTAATCTTATCCATTTCTGTATATTCTATATTTTTATTACATTTTCATCTATAGGGATCTCTTTGTTTTTCCACTGTTGTGCAAATACAATTCTAGCCATTGTTAACATGTGTAATTAAATATGTATTTTCTTTACTATATTTTTCTCCTTTTCAACAAAAATATTTCTGATTTTAAATCTGGATTCAGATTGATTGAGTATGAAGCTTAATTCCTTGTCACTATGATTAAAATATTAATTTAAACAATATGTTAACATCTGGGTGAAATATAAGAAACAAAGCTGGGGTTTATTTGTATCAGTGCTAGTACAGAAATAAAATGAGAGGCTTCTTGAAGTTCAAATAGAAAATGGCAACTATATCTTATCATCCATACTATCAATTTTTAATAGAATAAAATAGAGAGATGGAAATAGAAATATTTCCTATTGTCAAATCTGCTGGAACACCTACAGAATAATTCACATGATAATTGCAAAGAAAAATATGAAACTGTTTTTCATTCTTGAATGTAATTAAGTTAATGGCATTTTAATTATTTTGCAGAAAAAATAATATCAGAACATGGCAGATAATACAGTAGTCTCAAACATTTTACTGTTCAAGTTTTTCAAAATCTAAATATGATTTTGGTGAATAGTTTAAGCATATAGAGACATAGAAAATGTAGAAAATGTGTACTTAAAAAAATATATCTATGTATAATAAACACCGGTGGTGCACTAAGAATATGGCAGCACTGATGGAGAACTCTGGAGATTAATCTGATAGGTGGAGTGCAGACGGGTGGGATTCTATTGGTTCCAACCGGTTCTATAGAACCCCTTGTTAACTTTCTAAGCAGTTCAGAGAACCAGTAGTTAGAAGAAATCTCCTTTTGTTTTTCCCCATCCTTATTACACTCTTGGCAGTATGCCTACACTTACTATCTCCGAAGTTTCCTTTCACTTTCTTAAAGGGTTATTTTAAGCTTTTTACATCACTGTTGGCAGGAGATACTCCCCTGGATATACTTCCAGCCACATGCAACAATCAGCACTTTGAAGAAATAATTAAATAACTGGAAAGGAGCTTTTAATTACAAGGAACCAAGATAAGTGACATTCAGCAAGGCTTCTTGGCTAGCTAGAAAGGCTGACATTCAAACGTGAGTTTACAAACTCTTTCTGCATTTTGGGCTAACACTAGTTTTTGGTGAAGTTTAATTATGTCTGGTGACATTTAATCCTGTGTTTATTGGTGGGATAATTTTCCCTATTCAGCTTTGTTTGGAAGAAAAAAGGTTATTCTCTGTTCCTGAAAATAAACTGGGTTGAGAAATCTGGTTAGTTCCTGTGTCTCTTTGTTCTGGTAATTGGTTTAACAAGCAACAGCTACTGTTGTGATTTAATTATTTGTATTGTGTTTGAATTTTTTGCTGCCTCATGGTTTCTTTTTCTATCTGGGGAGGGGGTCTTCCTCACTCCTTTAGTACTATCTGGCACTGTCCTTTTGGAGTATACTTCCAAGAGGCAGAATGCAAGCTTGGCCCTGATAGTTTTACTGCCTTTCTGGGGGGCATGTGACCTTTCCTTAAATCTGGATGATTTCCTTAGGATATCTTGTGAGGTGAGTGAGACCAGCTAGTATCTTTTAGTGGTGCAAATGATTCTAAGAATTGCTTTTCCTTGGTGTGCTCTTTTTGGAGAGCTTAAATGACCTCTGGGTTTCACTTTATGAGCAAGAGTTGGCTGCTGAGAGTTATCATAGCATTTTAACTATTTTAATTTCCTCAGGATGCTCTGGCACCCTGCCTGATTTGTAAGGTTTGCAAGTATTTTTAATCTACTGGCTTGCAGGTATTTTTAATCTAATGATTGGTATTTAGGGCAGCTTTTTGCAAGCAAAGTAGCTTTTTGTATTGGTAATCCTTGACTTACAACAGTTCATTTAGTGACCATTCAGTTACAATGGCATGGAAAAAAGTGATTTATGACCATTTTTCACACTTATGACAATTGCAGCATCCCCACAGTCATAAGAAGCCAGGCTAGAAGCGTCCCTCCATGTGAGTGACATAGAGTTGGCCACCCCCACCTAGTCACATGACCACCAAGCCACACCCACCAACTAAGCCATGCCCACAGAACTGGCTGTTAAAAAATATGAATCTCACTCTCTGCTCTCTGCTCTTCACCTATCCATCTTTTTAGTAATGATGTTACACGCCCCTGGTGGAGACTGACTGAGGGAGAGGAGGAACAGCCAACAGGGAGTGGATGTGTGACTCCAGAGGTGGTGGAGGAGGCTGGGGAAGGACAGAGGCCAGCTGAGCAGTCATGGAGGACCTGGGCCCATCCCCTATCCATCCTAGGGCATGCAGGGAGGAGAGGATCAGGGAAAAATGTGATTTACTTGGGAGGAGGGGGCCATGATCCTCTTCATGGGTTGCAGGTATGAGATCTACATAACAGTTTGGGCCTGTGTGCTAAGAAACGCTGGAGACAAATTAGTGTTTTATTCTTGGATCAGGTTTATCTTGGTTGGCATTCTTCCAATGCACTGTACCTGGTTATCTTCTGAAAATTTCTAATTATTTATCCTGGTCTGTCATGGAACTTTCTTCAGTGCAGTTTGTTTTTGGTTTTTGCTTCGTTATCTGCTCTTTGAATTTGAACTGTATTTATTTTGTTTGGAGTGTTATTTTGAAAATAGTTTAATCTTCAACTGTGAACAATTAAACAGTGAAGCCAAGTTGAAAGCATTAAAGGACCTTTATTTACATTTTGGTTTTTGTTATATTTTTGCTACACTCCGGGTCATCACACTGTATTGATGTGTTTATTCTCATGTTCCTTTGTAATTGTTTATTTTATTGTTCTATTATTTCATTTCTGTTTACCCACTTTTTCATTTTTCTTCATTTTTATCATCCTAAGCCACCTAGAATACACCGTGGCAAGGTTGGTGGCAGATACATTTAGCAAATAAATAAATAATAAATGAATACATTCAAAACATGATTCCTCTGGTCTTCACTCTGACTTTAGATACAATGGCTAAATTTTATTTTCCAAAGAAGCATTGTGAGCAATCAATATAAGTTATACCATTGAAATCAATTTACTTCATTTATGTAAATAAGCAAAAATATGTGATGTAAATTATGGTACTATGCAAATGATGTATATCACATTAATGATGCAATTTCAGCTTTGGATTTAACAGTGTTAAATAAGACTTTTACTGTTTGTAAGCTTTCCAGAAATTTACATGGCAAATAGATTTATAACAGTTATTTTTTTCTATATTTTTAAGACTGAATATGCTTCAAAGATTTTTTTAACTTAGTGTTGACAACATAATTTCTTTTATATATAAAACTATATAATTAAAGGATGAAGTTAATTTATATTATCTATTGCTCATGTGCTACTTCAATAATTATTAACTGTTGTGATACTGCTGAAGTGAATTGTTTAAATTTCTTGTATTTAAGCCATTTGTGAGATTTAAATCCTAACTTATTTAACTTATAAAAAAAAGCTAAAGTTGCCATCCTATATGAATTTATTTTCAAAAAAAATTAAACTGAACTCATTGGGACTTTTGAAAAGGTGCATATTCACTTTTTTATTTGAGTTTTCATTCATACCACAGTCCGAACACACTTAAGGCCCGGTCCCACTGTACTTACGGATGCAAAGAGGATGAAAAACGTTAAAAAAAACTTGCCATCCATTGGAAAACGCAATGCATCCGTTGCATCCGTGTACTCACTGCATACATGTTTCATACGCTCTATCCGTCGAGCATCCGTCCACTGTGATTTCATCAGCGCAAGAAGTTTTGAGCTGCACAAAACTTTGTGAAAGGATGAACTTTCCGCCGTGTACGATGTACATCTGTGACATATACAGGCAACAAATGTTCTATGTCCGTTATCATCCATTAAACGTCCGCTATATCCTCTCTGCATCCTCTGGCCATCCCCTCAACTCACATCCGCTGCAGCTAAAAATGGAAAGAGGGAGGAAACAAAAGGTACATGGAACGTCAACACAATGTTAGTAGCACAGAAATAGAAAGGATGTAAGAGTATGCATCTCGTATATAAAGTATTCACAATGGATAAAATGTTTGTATCTGGGATGTATCTCATATATTTAGGATGTCTGGAGTATGTCTAGAGTATGTAGAAGGACACCTAGCAGACAAGCAATATTTTCTATAAAAAGGGGGAGGAAATCATCTGGATCGCTGGGATGGTGGACCATACAGTCCCACTATGCTTCCACTGGAGGTTTATCTATCCCATAACTATCCTTATCTATCCCACAAGCATGCAAAGGCTTAACCATTTTTTCAAAGTTTTCACCAAGACTTTATTAAGTAAAAAAAATGAACCAAGTAAACTAAGTGTGTTAAGCAAAGATAACCTTTATTAACTTTCTTAGGTAAACTTTATGACTTTATTAAATAAGCAAAATGAACCAAGTAAACTGTATTAAGTGTCTTAAGCAAAGATAAACTTTCTTAGGTAAACTTTATGACTGTATTAAATAAGCGAAATGAACCAAGTAAAGTGTCTTAAGCAAAAATAAACTTAACAAGTAAACAACTCAGTCTCTGACACTATTCTCAGTCACTCTGAGTCACTCTGAGGTGGCTGTGGCTTGAGTGCTGGTCTGAGGCACCATTGGGGTGCTTGGCCCTGAGGGTACATCAGGTGGTGGTGTGTTTAGGAAGCTATCCGAGAGCTGACGCAGTCCCGTTAGGTTGAGAGGCCCTTCATCAAGTACTTGAGATGTCAGGCCCAATACTGATGACAGATTGTCCGTTGACAGGCTTGGCTGTGGGGTGGAGGAAGGAGGTGTGTAGTGGGGCTGTCTGGTCTGCAGCTGCGTGAGGACTGGCATCTGTGGCATCCGATGAACCTGGGCCTGGACTGGGAAGTTCTGCTTCTCCTGTGGGAAGTCCTGGTAGTCGTAGCCTTGGTAGGTGAGGGGCTGTTGAAAGCCATGGAAGGGCTGTGACATCTCCTGGGGTGGAGGAGCAGACCTGGACTGGGTTGGAGCAGCTTCAGCTGGGCCTTGAGGGTTGTGCAGAAGTGCTGTGATCTTCTGCTTCATCACCTGGTACTGGGCCTCGGGCAGGTCCCTCAGAGTCTGGCTCTCGTAGGTGATGAAGGGCTTCTAGCCCGAAGATGGTATGTTGCTGTGGACCAGCTGAGAGAGAAGTTCTGTGTGCTGGTCTTCATTGTGTCCCTGATCTCCAACAGCACACTGTGGTCCTGGCCCTCCAGTCTGCCTCTCTGCCTGTGTCCTGTGGAATGGGGGTGGGGGTGGGGGTGGGTTGGCCTCTGGTGGCTGCTGCTTCTTCCTCCATTTGTGACAGCAGGCCGTCATCCCCCACAGGATCTTCCAAGTCTGCTGGCATAGGGAGTACAGCTGTCGGGGGGTCTCTGCCTTGGGGCCCTCTGAAGACACCTGCCTGGACAGGGTAGCTGGCTCCTGGCTGGAAGAGGACTGGCTGTCAGTGGGCTGTCTGAGGGAGAGGGGTCTCAGAAGGGCTGCTCCTCGGTGGCGGATCTCACCCTCCAGGAAACTGCACTTGGCCATGACATACATCTCCCGGTCAGTGAACTTGACAGTGGCCTGCCCGGATTTCTTGAGGTGTAGCTTGCCATACCAGGTGTGCATGTGCTTCCACCATCTAAGGAGTACTTCTGCAGTGTACCCCAGGCTCTCTGCCTTGTCTCTCCAAGCTGCCTGCTTCTTCTTGGTGTCCCAATGTAGTCTCTGTCCCTTTCTCCAGAGGTACTCGTTCTCCCTCAGCCATTCCAGCACCTCATCCTCATGCTCCTCGGAAATGGTGTACTGTTTCCTCTCTCCCTTCTCCTTCCCTTGCCTCTTCCTCCCTCTGGCAGGGGCTTCAGCAGGGCCTTCAGGGGCTTGAGCAGCAGGGCCTTCAGAGGCTTGAGCAGCAGGGCCTTCAGGGGCTTGAGCAGCAGGGCCTTCAGGGGCTTGAGCAGCAAGGCCTTCAGCAGTAGGGCTTTGAGGACCTTGGGGCTGGTCCACCACAGCAGCAGCAGCAGCTTCAGAGTCAGTGCCAGGGGGTGGGATGCTGGTTCTTGCCTTCTTCACCTTGCCAGGGCTTGAACAAGTAGGCACGGGCTTCCTCTTCTTGCCTGACTAACGAACCATAGTGTTCCTGCAAGATGTATGTGGCAGCACATCTTTCCCCTGTATGCTGACTGCGTGCATGCTGCATCCTTTTATATCCACAGAGCTGCTGCAATTCATACTCCCCGCATGTGCAGTGAATGCTTTGCATCCGATATTCATCCGTGCAGCATCCCCTTTGTTTCCTATAGGCGTCCGTGATGCATCCACTTCATCCGATATGCATCCGCCCCTTCTGCTATGCTTCCGCTTTGAAATTCTCCCCCGGAACCCCTTCGGAAGTGTCATCCGCTTCCATCCACTTTCATCCGCTAGGCTTCCTATGAACATCCGTTTAACATCCCCACTACATACTACCCACGTCCGTTCTTTTCCGTTCTTTTCCATTGTGTTTATGCAAATTTTCGCCACTTTTTTGAGTGGATGACAATGGATGAAACCACCCCCAAGAAGATGCTTAATGGATGCTTCCTTCAGCCTGTCTCATCACACGGATGAGATTGGGCCATGTATGTTTGGTTGGCCTACAATGAACAGGGCGTTTAATAAAGAGTTGTGTTTGTGTTGAAATGTGTGGATAATTTTTACATTATTATTGATAATAAAGGGCCGTAGGTGTGGCACCTGGGAGGGAGGACCATACAGTCCCACTATGCTTCCACTGGAGGTTTATCTATCCCACTGCTATCCTAACCCATCTCACAGCTATTACCCATCCCACAGGTATCCTAACCCATCCCAAAGCTATCCTTACCCATCCCACAAGCATGCAAAGGCTTAAACCATTTCTAAAAGTTTTCACCAAGACTTTATGAAAAAAAAGAAATGAAGCAAGTGTGTGAATCAAAACTAGACTTTATTTTTTTTTAAAGTTTTTTATTAATTTTCTACAAACAGACAAACATACAAAACATTAAAAACATCTATTCTCATATATACTTCCGGTGTATCGGTTGGTTCATCAGTTTTGTGCATTCATTTTATAGTGTCAATTACAATTATATTGCATAACCACTCATATTGTCAATCCATATTCTAATATTACTAAAAAAAAATAAAAATAAAAAAAATCTTTTTCTGACTATACCTTTAATCATTCATGCTTTGCGAGATAACAATACTTCAAACAGTTTATTCTATAATTTATCATATAATCATAACAAATCAATCCTAAAAACTCTTCATATATATAATATTAATGCTCTATTATTGTATTTTATCATCTAACCATTGATAAAAAAAACCCCAAATTGCATAAAATTGTTTATCTTCTTATTCTCTAATTTCAAATGTCAATCTACTCATCTCAGCACATTCCAATATTTTCTCAATAATTTCTTCCTGCAATGGCATTTTCTCATTCTTCCAGTTTTTAGCAAATACAATCCTAGCCGCTGTTAATACATTTACAATCAAATATTTCAAGTCTTTATTATATATATCAGGTAAAATTCCCAATAAAAAGATCTCTGGTTTCAAGTCTATGTGTTTCTTTGTCCTTTTTTCCAACCATATGTGAATTTTAGTCCAATATTTTCTAGCATTCTCACAAGTCCACCACATATGATAGTATGAGCCAGGTATCTGATGACATTTCCAACATTTTTCAGATTTATTCTTGAACATTCTTGCTATTCTTGTCGGGGGAAGGTGCCACCTGTAAAACATCTTATACAAGTTTTCTTTATATGCTATTGACATTGTCATTTTATAATTTTGAGACCACAATTTTTGCCATTGCTCTAAATCAATTCCATATCCAAAATTCTTCCCCCATGCAATCATAGTTTCTTTAATTTGTTCTTCCTCTAGCTTAATTCCCAATAAATAACCATATAACTTTTTAATCACTTTCTCATCAGTACCCATCAATATCTTATCTAAATCAGTCTGTTTATCATAGAATCCTTCCGTTTTAAAATCTTCAAGATATCTTGAGTGTATTTGCGCATATGAAAACCAATTCATCCTTATACCTTGTTCCTCTAAATTTTGGATTGTTTTAAGTCCACCCTTTTCATCCAACAGTTCCCCATATCTAACTGTTTGTTCCTTTTTATAGATCATAGGATAGGAAAATGCTTCAATAGTCGATAACCAAACTGGAATTTTCAAGTAACATTGTTTTTTTATCTTCTCCCAATTTAACCACAAAGACTCCCGTATATAATGTCTTCTGAAATACCCCTGTGTTTTAGTTCCCTTGTACCATAAAAAAGCATGCCAGCCCAACAGTAAATCATGTCCTTCTAATGTCAACAATCTATGTTTTCTTAATGTTATCCATTCTTTGACCCACATCAAACTTGCAGCTTGATAATACAATTCCCAATTAGGCAGGCCAAAACCTCCTCTATTTCTAGCATCTTGCAAAAGTTTTAACTTTATTCTCGCTTTTTTACCTTGCCATATAAACTTCAACATAGTTTTATTAAAATCTTCAAAATAGTCTTTTCCAAGTCTAATTGGTATTGTTTGAAAGAGAAATAAAATTCTAGGTAAAATATTCATCTTAATTGTTGAAATTCTCCCTATTAATGACAATTGTAAATTTTCCCATTTCTTCAAATCTGTAATTATCTGTTGTTTAAGTTTAATATAATTATTCTCTTTTAATGTGCTACATCTTGCTGTCAAATATATCCCCAGATACTTAACCTTGTTTGTAATTTGAATTTTCAAAAGATCTGTCAGTTCTTCTCTTTGTCTCAATAACATGTTTTTTGTCAAAATCTTTGTTTTATCTTTATTTATTTTCAAGCCAGCCATCTCACCATATGTCTCTACCTTTTCCAATAACTTTGGAGCGGTTTCTAACGGGTCTTCCAGAATAAAAGCTAAATCGTCAGCAAAAGCTTGTAGTTTAAATTCTTCCTTTTTAATTTTCATTCCTTTTATATTTTTGTCATCTCTAATATTTCTATTCAACACTTCCAAAGTTAATACGAATAACAAAGGAGATAGGGGACATCCCTGTCTTGTACCTCTTCTTATATTAATAAGATCTGTAAATTCTCCCTCCATCATTACCTTTGCTGTCTGTTTATTATATATGGCTTCTATTGCTTGAATAAATTTTCTGGCAAAGCCCATCTGTTCCAATAATAATAACATAAATCTCCAGTTCACGTTGTCAAATGCTTTTTGAGCATCTAGGAATATCAAAGCCATTTGTTTTTCAGGATGAGCCTCATAATATTCCAAGGTATCCAAAATTACTCTCATGTTGTCTCTAATTTGTCTCTTTGGTAGAAATCCATTTTGATCTGGATGGATAAAATTATTTAAATATTTTTTCAGTCTTTCTGCTAAGATTGAAGCAAAGATTTTATAATCTGCATTCAATAAGGAAATAGGTCTATAGTTCTTAATTTGCAACGGGTCAGCCTCTTCCTTTAAAATAAGTGTAATATAAGCCTCTGACCATATTTTGGGTGTCATCTTTTTTAACATAACTTCATTCATAATTTCTAACAATGGAGTGTTCAATGATTCTTGAAATTTTTTATAGAATTCTGCCGGAAGCCCATCTGGACCTGGTGCTTTCCCATTATTTTGTCTTTTAAATGCTTCATTTAGTTCCATCATTGTTATATTGCTTTCTAACATTTCTTCAGTCTCTTTAGGTATCTTCGGTAAGTTAACATTCTGTAAATACTGTTTAATTTTTTTCTCATCAATATTCTCTTGATTATATAGTTGTCCATAATAATCTCGAATAATTTCCTTTTTCTCCTTATTACCACAACAAACTTGACCTTGATCATCTATTAGTTTCAATATTTTTCTTGATTCCTTCTCCTTTCTCAGTTTATATGCTAACCATCTACCTGGTTTATTTGCATCTTCAAAATAATTCTGTTTAGAATTTCTAATTTTCTGTGCCAGTTCTTCTTTCTCTATTAATTCCATTTTATGCTTAATTACATCCAGTTTCAATTTAATATCTTTTTTCTGTGGTATTTTCTGTAATTCTTTTTCAAGTCTTATATATTCATCTTCCAAGGCCTTAGAGGTTTGTCTTTTCCTAATATTCTTTTTTCTTGTATAGTCTATTATCAAACCTCTTACATATGCCTTCATTGTATCCCAAACATTCTGTATTGAGGTATCTTCTTTTTTATTTTCTTTAAAAAAAAGACCAATTCCTTCTCCATCCATTGTATAAAATCTTTCTCCTTTAAAATGGTATTGTTTAATGTCCATCTCGATCTTTTTTTTTGTCCCTTCCATTTAATTGTCATTGGACTATGATCTGCCCAAGTACTTATTTCAATATTTTTTTCTTGAATAGTAGATATTAATTCTGTTGAGATCCAAATCATATCTAACCTGGACCATGATAAATGTCTATTAGAGTAAAAAGTATATTGTTTAGTTTTAACATTTCTTTCTCTCCAAATATCTTTTAAGGTTAATTCATCTGTCATTTTAAAAAAAGATTTAGGGAGAATCTTTCTATTTTGTTTTGTTGTTGTTGTTATATAGTCCAATTTATTGTCCACAATTCCATTAAAGTCTCCCATCATGATTATGTTAACATAGTCCAGTCTAATTATTTCCATATGTAGTTTTTTATAAAACTCTTCTTGTTTATCATTCGGAGCATAAATTGCAATCAAGAGTATTTTTTTATTATTATCCATTATTTCCACCATTAATACTCTTCCATCTTCATCCGTGTAGATCAGTTTTGCTGGAATATCTTCTTTAATGTAGAGAACCACTCCTCTTTTCTTACATTGGATCAAAGAAGTAAATATTTTCCCTAATTTTGGCTGTACTAACAAATGCTCATGTTGCTTTTTAATATGAACTTCTTGTAAGCAAATTATATCAAATTTTAATTTCTCTAATTTGTGAAAAGTTTTCCTTCTTTTAACAGCTGAGTTAAGTCCATTTATATTCATTGTAATCAGTTTTTTTTCTTCCATGATTATGCTTTATATTTAGGTCTAACAGCTCTCGTAGCTCTCACTTCACGTTGTTCTTTACTGGCTACCTGTCCACCTACAACTCCTTTCTCTTTTTCAATCTCCAGTTGTTCCTCCAGAAGCTCAATTAATGAGACCTCTTTCTCTGCCTCCTCTTTTTTTCTTCCAAAAAATTCTGCATAAAAAAGTTCTGCTTTTTCAATCGAGTCAATTCTATGTCTCTGTTCTTGCCACGTAAAAATTAGTCCTTCTGGTATCAGCCATCTGTAGTTCACTTCATTTTCCAGTAGCATTTTGGTCAAAAATCGATATTCTCTTCTCATCTCTCTCACTCTTCTAGGTATTTGTTTTAAAACTACAATCTCTTTGCTTTTATATTTCAATGCTTTTTCTCTTGCCACTTGTAATATTTGTGTTCTGATGGATTTTTTAGTAAATCTAATATGTACTTCCTTTGGTAGTTTATTTCTCATCGCATATCTTGTATAAACTCGGTATATCTCATCTACTCCGTCCATCATTTTTTCCTCAGTAATTTCCAGAAGATCTGCCAATATTTCTATCATTATCACAGCCTAGTTTTCTCCTTTTTCCTCTTCTATATTTTGAAATCTAAGATAAAATTCTGATCTTTCCATCTCCCACCTCAACATCCCATTTTTTTCTTGTTCTATCACTGTTAATCTAGTGTCAATATTTCCAATCTTCTCCTCTCTTTGTTTTCCTTCTTCCTCAATTTTCTGGAATCTCTCCTCATACTTTCCCATCATTTGTTTAAAATTTTCATCAGATTTCTCTATTTTTTTGTCCATGGTATCTATTTTTATCTTAATATCTTGAATTCCTTGCATAATCATCTGTAAATTTACTTTTTCTTGTTCCTTATCTTGCTTCAACATTGTCTGAATTGAAAGTTGTCCTTCAAGTGGTGGGGAAGCAGAGGTAGAAGCAAAAACGCCAAATGGTTTTGGCTTCCTGCTCATTTTAATATTTCCAAGTCTTCAAGCTCTCTTTGACTTTAAATCAGCTGGTATAGTAACCAAATATAGTCCAAAAAAATCAAAAAGAAAAGAAAAAAAAAATAAAATCCAATAGTAAAAAGCCCAAAACCAAAAAAGAAAAAAGGAAAAAGGAAAAAGAAAGGTCTTCAGGTTCTTCTAGACCCTAATCCAATTAAAATAAATGGAAGAAGCAAAGAAGCAAGAGAAAAAAAAAGAAAGAGAAGAAAAAAGAAAGAACTCTGAGGCTTTCCCTTTAAAATAAAAAGCAAGAATACTAGAGTTAAAATTAACCAAAAAGGCTGGCGAGTAGGAGTTTCAAAGGTATATATATATATATATATATATATGCACTGTACACTGCACTTTATTTCTTTATCCAAGGCTCTTATTATGACTGTCTTCTCCAGCAGTTTCAAAGCTAAACCTCAAATGTTGAGATATTGATAAGAGTCCAAGAGAGCACCTGTAATAATATTTTACTGTATTCTCCCTCTATCTTATCACATTAAAATGTCCTTGAAAAGAAGTGCTTTTCTCCCCAATTCAAATAAAATATTTTCAAGCCTCTAGTTGGCAGTGTTACAGCATCTCTAAATACTCTTTCCCCCCCCAGCCAAGAGAAAAAATATTTATAAGGAACTCAAACAAAAAAAAAGATAGTCAAAGGGAGCCTCTATCCTAAAAAGAAAGTTAAAAAGATAAAAAATAAAAATCAAGTGAAAAATAAAAATATATATAAGAGAAAATTCAGTCCGGTTACCTACAAAGTCACCTTAAAGTCCTCAAAGAAAATAAGAAAAAAAAAAATCCAAGTCTCAATTTGACATCACTTAAACGCCGCTCAACCCAGGTTCAGTCAAAAGAAAAATAAAGCCACAGATTTCTTCTTTGTTCAGGATGTCCTTTCAAGTCTTAATCAATTTATAATGCAAAAGAATTTCTCACCCAACCGATACACGCTCATTTAAATCCCTTTCTTTCCGGAGTTGTCCCGACTTCAGCAGCTTTAGAGACTGCCTTTCTGCTTCCAGCAAAAGGGCTTCTCCCAGATCAAACCAGAGATTTTGCGATATCTCTGGGATCCTGGGACTGTGCCCTTCACAATCCCCGTCTCTACGGGACGGTTTAGGTCCGTTAGAACCGACCAGAGGCAAAAATATCAGCTGAGATCTCAGAGCCCCGAGATCGCAGCTGTAGCACCGAGATGTAGCTCCGCCTAGACTTTATTAACAACAAGCTATAAGACAAAAATGAGTCTCTGGCACTCCTTTGGTCGCTCAGTCTCAGGGGTGAAGAGTGCAGCTGCTGTGGAGATGGCTCCTCCAGAAGCAGAAGCAGCAAAAGCCCCAGCCCCAGAAGAGCGAGCCCGTGCTGCAGAAGCCCCAGCAGAACCAGAGTGAGGGCCAGGGGACGGGATGGTAGCCCTGTCCCTCTTGCCAGGGCTGGCAGCAAATGGCTAAGGCTTGTTGTGCTTCCACATGGTTGTGGGGTTTCTGGCTGGCAGGGAGGCTGGCAGGAACCAAGGCTGGCAGGAAAGCTGGCAGGGAGGCTGGCACCAAGGTAGGCACCAAGGCTGGCAGGGAGGCATGCACCAAGGCTGACAGGAAGGCTGGCACCAAGGCAGGCACCAAGGCTGGCAAGAAGGCTGGCAGGGAGGCAAGGCAGCAAGGCTGGCAGGAAGGCTGGCACCAAGGCTGGCAGGCAGACATGAACCAAGGCTGGCAGGAAGACAGGCAGCAAGGCTGGTAGGCAGACTGGCTGGCAACAAGGCTTGCAGGCAGGCTGGCAGCAAGGTTGGCAGGGAGGTTGGCAGCAAGGCTGGTAGCAAGGCTGGCAGCAAGGCTGGCAGGCAGACATGCAGGCAGGACAGGCAAGGCAGTCGATGTGTCTGGAAGCAGGTCTTTCCTCTGAATGGCGACCTGCTTCCAAACTGCTTCCGTTATATCCGCGGGGCTGACACAATGCATCCTCCCCGCATGCGCAATTAATGCCAGGCATCCATTAGGCTTCCGCTGTGCGTCCACTAGGCTTCCTCTGTGCATCCACTGTATCCGTTCCGTGTCCGCTTTGCTGAGCTCCCCCGGAAGCCTAGTGGATGTGTCATCCACTCCCATCTGCTTCCATCCGCTAAGCTTCCGTTCCGCATCCGCTTTGCATCTCCCCTGCATCCTCCCCGCGTCCCTGTTATGCACTCCGGTTATGCAAATTTTTACCCCTTTTAAGAGCGGATAACAACAGATGGAACATTTTGCTCGTCCGCTGTGTCCTTTTTGCATACATTGGGCAGTGTGACATGGGCTTAAAGTAAGCCTTATGACACTTGAGTGGATAAAATAAAGGGCTAGCAGAAGCATTCAAAAACATACTCAGCCTGTATAATTTGTAACCTTAATTACATTTTGTAGTTCAGTTTTGTAGCTTGAGACCCAATTAATTTGATTAGTTTAATGTTAATTGTACACAATCCTAGAAAAAGGGTTCATTTAATTACATTGCATGATTGGAATTTATCAGCTAAGTAATTCATGTATTTATTTATAGGTAAAGGCCCGGTCCCACTGGCCGATGGACGCAAAACGTATGCATAAAGGACACAGCAGACAAGCAAAATTTTGGGGGTGGTTTCATCCATTGTCATCCACTCAAAAAAGTGGCGAAAATTTGCATAAACACAATGGAAAAGAACGGAAAAGAACGGACGTGGGTAGTATGTAGTGGGGATGTTAAACGGATGTTCATAGGAAGCCTAGCGGTCTCCACCACCCGCCTTGCCCTGGACAGCCTGTAGTTGAAGATCGCTGCACAACTTCGTCAAAGATGGCTGGAGGCATCCTCATGAAGTTCTGGAACACCTGAGTGTCTTCGCTCCTGAGCTCCACCATCAGCTTGTTGTATAGTCCGTCCCTCTTCTGGCGAACCATCTTCGGATCCAGACTCTTTTTGGGTGGCTCCTTTTCTTCTTGCAGTAGAGTTCACAGAGCCTGCAGATGGCTTTGCACTGTTGCAGAATGATGGTGGCTGCCGAAAGGACTTTGTTACAATCCACGGTGGACATGACTGGATGCTGTGGAAGAGGAAGAGCCAGATGAAGGCTGCAGAGGTCTGCACCGCTGGGCTGCTGTTCTGAAAGTGAGATGTAGGCGAGTTGCTCCCCCTTTTTATAGGCAGTATAGGTTTTCCTCTAGGCATCCTCTAGGCATCCTCTAGGCATCCTTAATATCTGGATAGGTCCCCTCTGCGAATGTTTTTTCCATTTTAAATGCTTTGTTTCCATTCTGCATCCACTAGGCATCCGTTCTGCATCTGTTCTCCTTCCTCCCTGCATCCGGGCGGATGGAGTTCCGCGGATGCCTAGCGGATGCCTAGCGGATATAGCGGATGCATAACGGATGCGTAACGGATGCGTAGCAGATGGGTAGCAGATGCAGAATGGACGAACTGGATACATTTTCCGTGCAAAAGTTTTAGGCAGCCCAAAACTTTTGGAGCAGATGAAACATCAATAAACGGATGCTGGACAGATAGAGAGGAAGCCAAACGGAGGCAGTGAGTACATCGCGTTTTCGAATGGATGGCAAGGTTTTTTGTCCGTTTTACATCCTCTTTGCATCCGTTGGTTCAGTGTGACATGGGCTTTAGTAGTTGTATATTATCTTGCATTTTTGAACCTAGAACAAAATTTGCACCATTTTGAAAACTGTTGCATACATAACTCCAGTCATAGCCCCAATATGAATATAATCAACAATTTATGTTCAGTGTTGATATTGCTGAACATGGCTCAGAGGAAATAACTGAGCTCTGGAAGGCACCGGCAGCACCAGGCGACAAGCCCTCTAATTCCTGTGGGTCCAGCCGGCAAAGTCAAAAACCTAACACCCAAGACTTGCCAGCAAGCCAGAAAAGAGCTCCATTCCTCAATAAATGCTCAGTGTTGATATTGCTGAACATGGCTCAGAGGGAATAACTGAGCTCTGGAAGGCACGGGCAGCACCAGGCAACAAGCTCTCTAATTCCTGTGGGTCCAGCCGGCAAAGTGGAAAGCTTAACGCCCAAGACTTGCCAGCAAGCCAGAAAAGAGCTCCATTCCTCAATAAATGCTCAATTCAAAAGTACTCAGCAATTTCCTATTCCTCCCATCCTTGACCAGCACTCCAGAAAAGAGGTCATTCCTCAGAAAGTGCTAAATTCAAAAGCTCTCTATTCAGAAGCGCTCAACAATCTGCAATTTGACCCATCCTTACTGGAAGGTAAGGCAGTGGGGCTCGCTCTATAATCATCCTTGCAGGGCAGTGAGATGGTGAGATTCATCACATCCTTGCAGGGTGGTGAGCACCGGGAGCTGTGAGTCAATCTTCAGACGTTTGCAGCAGACTGCTTCCCCCCTGCTGACCCTCCTTTCCTCTTCCCTCTTCACCAAATTGCTAAACCAGACTCTTTCCTTAAAAGGACAGTAATTAAACTCCTGTGAAGATTGGAAGCAATTTTGTGATAGAAGCAGAAGTATATTGAAGCCAGGAGCAAATGCTCATTACAAATCTGAGCCTACATAGTAAAAATATAAACTGTTCGAATTGCCAGTGCAAGACTATCTCTGTGCCTCTTCCTCTTAAAAGCAATAAACTTTGAAAGTGTATTTAAATTGACTAGGAGGGGGCCAGAAATCCCATTCATCAAGGGAAAACAAAAACAAAAAGTTTCCTGTTGCCTCCCTGTGAATTGTTCTGTTCGTCTCTGCTGAGTCAAAGTCTGCTTGCAAATGGGAGAGAAGAATAGTTGGTTTCCTCTGTTCTTCAACACGAAGTGACCAATAAAAAAATAAATAAAAATCTTGCATTCCTTTACCTAAATTGAAACAATCTGCCTGCTAGATCCAAAGTCATTAATTTTTTCTTGAGAGGAAGAAACAGGCTGTGATTCACCCCTCTTTGATGACAAAATGCAAAACAAGCAAACACTTTAAATCAGCCATCTCCATAGAAATGGGCTGTGTTTCCCCCCCCCCCCAGAGAGATTTTGAACATTCAACCAGCGATTTAAAGAAAGCATTTTCTTATCATGATAATTAATTTCTAAAAATAATTAATTTATCAATTGTTGAATTGATTTATTGTTTTAATTGATCAGTGTGATTAGAGTGTTTAATGCAAAGGGTGTGATTACTGATTAATATTAAAAAAATCAGTCTTAATATAATTTAATTGATTAGTAAAATTAGTGATTCAGTGAATTTAATTGAACAGTGTATTTAACAATTAGTGTAAATAATTAATTAGGCTGATTGTTGCTTAGCATAATTACTTGACTAGAGGGATTATTGTAATTGATTAATTGGCTACATTGATTACCCAAAATTGTTTTATTAAGCAATTTAATCAACATACTATCTCAACAAACCCACCATGCCAGTAAAAAAATCCAATACCAAACCACAACCTAAAAAAAGATATCCCCACCAATGAACCACAAGACTCCTGCATGTGCTTTATATGCTCTGTAACTCTAAAGGTAAATGAAAATTCCATCAAATGTTCTCTGTGTGAAAAACATGCTCATCATGACTGCCTGGAATTACCCAAGCAAATGACTCAATTCTTAGAACATCCAATTATGCATTTCCATTTTTCTGCCCACCATGCAAACCCAAACTGGACAAACATATAGCCCTGTTTGAAAGAGTTGACTCTATAGAAATACGAATATTATCCCTTGACACCATAGTAGAATCCCTGGATACTTTACATGAAAGATTAACTAACCTTGGGAAAAAAAAGACACAATACAAAAACCTGAACATCCAATAGGTACAAACCAACAATTGTAACCTAATCCAAAAGCTACAAACTAACAACTGCAACCTAATCCACAAAAAACCATAAATCCAACAAATAATGATATCCCAATCCTCGTCAGAGAAACTGTCAAGCGCAAACGAAAGCATCCTAATGCTATCTTATTTGGTCTAGAGGACATCAATAACAATGGTGATATAACAATTGTCCACAACATCATCAGTGACTATCAAGCATCAACCATCTCCCCTGATGAAATACTTGACATTTCTCTCATTGGCCGAGAGCTCAAAAACAGAGATGGCTCTGTAGCTTCTGCAGAGTCATTTGCAAAAATGAATTAAGCAAACGTAAATTCATTTATACTATAAATTCACTTGCCAAAAACAACACCAATCATAAAAACCTCTGATCCTGTCCTGAACTAACCTTACAGCAACATGCCCGCTCCCGTACACTATGCGCAGAACTCAAAAATCATCTAGACAATGGAGAGAAGGACCAGTACATTGATTACCATGCAGCTATATCAAAAGAAAGTCATATAACCCACAACTCAGCATCAAAACCTTCTTCAACCAATCCTCCATCACCCAAGACGAGGCACGCATGCCCCCAACTACCTCAATTCAAACTCCAACTGGCCTTAAATGCAAGCTACTTAATGCAAAAAGCCTTGTGAATAAAATACCTGAATTTCTCCTCTTACTAAATATGGCTAAATTTGACATCATATTTGTTTGTGAAACATGGCTCAATGCATCTCTTCCTGACTCCATTACTTCAGTAAGAGACTATCATGTTTACCGATCTGATCATGAAATCTGTAGAGGAGGTAGTGTTGCTATCTTCTATAAAAAGTCCTTACATCTAAAAAACATCCAAGTTACCCAAGAGCTTGTTCTTCCTGAGACCATTATCTGTGAACTGACCTTAAATATCACATTTCAGTTCTTACTATGTTACAGAGCCCCTGATTATGATATCAAACATGTAAACAAGCTAAACACACTACTAACATGGGCAGCATCCTGCCCACACGCTTTTATCTTTCTTGGTGATTTCAATCTACCTCATATTAACTGGACCCTAAACGAATGTACAACTGGACCCATACATGCAACCTTCCACAATGCTGTAACAAATCTGGGACTGGAACAACTAGTAACCAACAATACCAGACTTAACAATTGCCTCGATCTCATCTTCTGCAATAGTTTGAATTCAATTTACGGAATAGAAATTAAAGAACCCTTTTCCAACAGTGACCACAACATGATTGACTTTTATTTTAACATACATCCACACAAAAATAATCGTAATGACAAAATCCCCAATTATAACTTCAAAAAAGGCAACTATGATCCCTTGATTGGCAATTTCAATTCACTGGATGCAGTACTGTTGAAGACCATTACAACATATTCTTATTAGAAATCAAAAGAGCCATGAAACTATATGTGCCAATAATAACTCCCAAACCCAGGAAAAACAGATTACCCATGATAAGCAATCTAAAAACATCTCTATCTATTGGACCGGACAGAATATGTGCCTACTTCTTAAAAAAAACTATCCACTGCCACAGCCGAACCTCTGAGCATAATATTTGAAAAATCTTTCAGGACCAGATCCTTGCCAAAACTATGGTCACAAGCCACGGTCATCCCTATCTTCAACAAATGGTCAAAATTGGGAGCTTTTTATCAAATTATGTACATGTCAATAATGGTGTCCCCCAAGGCAGTGTTCTCAGACCAACTCTCTTCATACTCTATATAAATAACCTCTGTGATCATATTAAGAGCAACTGCATTCTTTTTGCTGATGATGTAAAGCTGTTCAATACCACAGACAATACTGCTACCCTTCAAAAAGATCTTGACTATGTATCAGAATGGTCAAACAAATGGCAACTTCAAATCTCAGCCAAATAAATGCTTTGTCTTATTGGCAAAAAAAATCAGAAAATAAAATATGAGCTGAATAGTCAAGATCTTGTTGATGATCCAAGCTCTGTAAAGGACTTTGGAGTACTCATGTCTAATGATCTAAGTGCAAGAGCCCACTGTAACTACATTGCCAAAAAGGCATTAAGAGTTGTTAAGCTAATCCTACGTAGCTTTTTCTCTGGTAATATCACACCACAAACTAGAGCATACAAAACATTTGCTAGACCAATACTTGAATACAGCTCATCAGTCTGGAACCCACATTAAGTATCTGATATTAGCACAGTTGAGAAAGTCCAGAAATATTTCACAAGAAGAGTTCTCCACTCCTCTACCTAGAAAACCGTGAATTACGCGGTCTTCGGTCTGAACTAAGTATGGTGTAAAAAATCATACATTGCAATGTCCTACCTGTCAATGAATAAATTCAGCTTCAACCATAACAACACAAGAGTACACAATGGATACAAACTCAAGGTTAACTGCACCAAACTTGATTGCAGGAAATACAACTTCAGCAACAGAATGGTCAATGTCTGGAATACTCTACTTGACTCTGTAGTTTCTTCCCCAAGCCCCAAAAACTTTAACCTTAGACTGTCTACTATTGACCTCAACCTTTTCCTAAGAGGTCTGTAGAGGGCGTGCATAAGCGCTCTAACATGCCTACCGTCCCTGTCCTATTGTTTCTTTTATTTTTCTTATATGTACCCATTTCATGTACTCATAACTATGTATATACTTATACCTATTATCTTGTAAGCAATTGACAAATCAAATAAAAATAAATAATTAAATAAATGAATGAATAAATAAATAAATAACCTACAAATAATCTCATTCTCAGTAATATAACCAGAAAAACCAGCATTTCTTTGTCACTCATATGAACTACAGAGAAATGTTTGGTCTCTTTAATCTTCTCTCCTCTCCAAGTAAACTCATGGAGAGAAAGAAGAATGAAGAATAATTACTATAAACCTTGGGATTCTTAAGGGCAAAAATATATTATTCTGATGAACAATCCATTTCCCTATGTCCTTGTAATGTATTTAATTAATTAATTTATCTAATTTGGTTAGCCACCCATTTCACCAAAAGCATACTGTTGGAAGAAATATCCTTCTGGGTTCAGTTCCAAGTAAGGAAAAAGACACTGGATTTATGGAAGTTGCTTGGAAAGAATATTTAATGGTGGATAGGACTGCATGCCTTGGAACTCCTGAGTGAAAAGGGAAGAGATGCTGAGAGTCCCTTGGTTTTATGCCCTCTCTAAAGCCCCTGTCATACTGCACCAACGGATGCAAAGAGGATGTAAAACGGACAAAAAAGCTTGCCATCCGTTGGAAAACGCGATGTACTCACTGCCTCCGTTTTGCTTCCTCTCTATCCGTCCAGCATCCGTTTATTGACGTTTCATCCGCTCAGAAAGTTTTGAGCTGCTCAAAACTTTTGCACGGAAAATGTATCCAATTCGTCCATTCTGCATCCGCTACGCATCTGTTCTGCATCCGTTACGCATCCGCTATATCCGCTAGGCATCCGTTCTACATCTGCGCAAATCGCATCCACTCGGACGCAGGGAGGAAGTGGAACGGATGCAGAATGGATGCAGAACGGATGCAGAACGGATGCCTAGTGGAAACAAAGTGTTTAAAATGGAAAAAACGTTCGCAGAGGGGACCTATCTCAGATATTAAGGATGTCTAGAGGATTCCTAGAGGATGCCTAGAGGATGCAAAGGGACACCTATACTGTCTATAAAAAGGGGGAGCAACTCACCTGGATCTCACTTTCAGAGCAGCAGCCTAGCTGTGCAGACCTCTGCAGCCTTCATCTGACTCTTGCTCTTCCACAGCATCCAGTCATGTCCACCGTGGATCGTAACACAGTCCTTTTGGCAGCCACCATCCTTCTGCAACAGTGCGAAGCCATCTACAGGCTCTGTGAACTCTACTATGGGAAGAAAAGGAGGCAGCCAAGAAGCATCTGGGTCCGAAGATGGATTGGGAGAAGAGCAGAGTACGGACTGTACAACAAGCTGATGGTGGAGTTCAGGAATGAAGACACTCGGGCATTCCAGAACTTCATGAGGATGCCTCCAGCCATGTTTGACGAACTTGTGCAGTGCCTGACACCCAGGTTGACCAAGGCAAACACCAACTTCTGGCCGAGCCTGGAAACTGGGCTCAAGGTGGCACTCACTCTGCGCCACCTGGCCTCAGGGACCACCTACAGGAGCATGCAGTATGGCTGGAGGGTGCCACACAACACCATCAGCATTGTGATCAGAGAAGTGGTGCAGGCCATCATCGAAGAATACCTGCAGGAGCTCCTCCAGTGCCCCTCCACTGAAGAAGGATGGAAGAAAGTTGCAGAGCAGTAGTACCAGAGGTGGAACTTCCCACACACCGTTGGAGCCATAGATGGCAAGCACGTGGCCTGCAAAGCACCACCCAAGTCGGGGTCCACTTATTTCAACTACAAGGGCTTCTTCAGCATCGTCCTCTTTGCCATGGTTAATGCTGACTACAAGTTCATGTACATCGATGCTTCAGGCAGCGGCTCATGTTCAGATGCCCAGGTATACAACGCAAGTGACCTCAAGGAAGGGCTGGAAGGCAACCTCATCATGGGCTTCTCAGATCCAGACCCCCTGCCCAACGACACGCAAGATGTGCCCTACTTCATCGTGGGGGATGATGCCCTTCTCCCTCAGAACCTACCTCATGAAGCCCTACACTTCCAGACTCCTCACCCGTGAAGAGAGGATCTTCAACTACAGGCTGTCCAGGGCAAGGCGGGTGGTGGAGACCGCCTTTGGCATCCTGGCCAACAGGTTCCAGGTACTTCTCACCACCATAAAGCATCACCCAGAGACCGTGAGGAGGATCGTGGAAGCTTGCTGCATCCTGCACAATCTCATGCGCACCCGCTACCCAGTCTTGCAGAACAGGCTCGTGGACCTCCACAAGGCAATGGGGACATGGAGCCTGGGGAATGGAGGCAAGGGCGAAACCTGATAGACACTGAGGATGTGCAAGGCCCCAACAGAGCCTCACATGAACCGAAGAAGCAGCGCAACCTCCTGAGACACTGGTGCAACTCCCCAGCTGGAGCAGTGGAGTAGCAAGACAGGATGTTAGATGATTAATGGGTGCTTCCTTCAGCCTGTCTCATCACACAGATGAGATTGGGCCATGTATGTTGGGTGGGCCTACAATGAACAGGGCATTTAATAAAGAGTTGTGTTTATGTTCAAATGTGTGGATCAATGTTTACTAATGAAGGGCCAAAAGTGTGGCACCTGGGAGGGTGGACCATACAGTCCCACTATGCTTGCACTGGAGGTTTTTCTATCCCACAGCTATCTTAACCCATTCCAAAGGTATCCCTGCCCACCCCACAGCTATCTTAACCCATCCCACAAGCATGCAAATGCTTAACCAATTCTAAAAGTTTCCACCAAGACTTTATTACAAAAAAAGAAATGAAGCAAGTGTGTGAATCAAAGATAAACTTTATTGAACAACAAGCTGTAAAAAAAAATGACCCAAGTCAAGTGTCCAAATAAAGTCCACAGGTAGCCAGCTACCCAGTCTCTGGCACTCTTATTGGTCACTCGGAGGTGTGCCCAGTCTCAGGGGTGAAGGGTCCAGGTGCTGTGGAGGTGGGTGGTGCTGGAGTGCTGGTCTGTATCATCATTGGGGTGCCTGGCCCTGAGAGGACAACAGGGGACGGTGTGTTGAGGAAACTCTCAGACAGCTGGCTCAGACCCACGATGCTGAGAGGTCCTTCCTCCATGCCATGGGGTGTCAGCCCCAGAACTGATGAGAGATGTATTGAGGACGGGCTTGGCTGTGGGGTGGAGGAAGGAGTAGTGTAGTGGGCCTGTCTGGTCTGCAGCTGGGTGAGGACTGGCATGGGTGGCATCGCTGTCGTCGGTGGCATCATTGTCATGGGTGGCATCGGTGGCATCAGTTGAACCAGTGGCAACGGTGTCGTCCAATGACTCTGTTCCTGGACTGGGAAAGGCAGCTGCCTGTGCTGCTGGACCTCCTGGTAGCCATAGCCCTGGTAGGTGAGGGTCTGTGGGAAGCCTTGGAATGGGAGGGACATCACCTGGGGTGGAGGTGGAGGAGCAGACCTGGACTGGGTGGGAGCAGGTTCCTCTGGATCTGGAGGGTTGTGAAGCAGTTCGTTGATCCAATCCTTCACTACCTGGTACTGGGGTTCCTCCATGTTCTTGAGGGTCTGGTTGACATAGGTGAGGAAGGGCTTGCGGTTGGAGGATGAGGAGTCAGTGTTGACCAGCTGAGAGAGGAGATCTATACTGGTGCTGATGGTGTCCCTGATCTCCAGCAGGACAGTGTGGCTCTGCCCCTCCTGCTGTCTGGCTCTCTGCCTTTCTGTGGAGGCGGAGCTGGGGGGGGTTGATGCCGCTATGACTGTGTTGGACTCGATGTCTCCTTTCTCCCACCGCATCAGGGCGTCCTCCACGTGCTCCACCACGGTTACAACAGCTGTCTGTGGGTTCTCCGCCATGGCAGGCTCCACAGAAACCTGCCTGGAGACAGGGACTGACTCTCGGCCAGAAGAGGACTGGCTCTCAGCAGGTTGCCGAAGAGAGAGGGTTGTGAGAGGGGCTCCTGGTGCTCCTCGGTGGCAGATCTCACCCTCCAGGAAGCTGCACCTGGCCATGACGTAGGTCTCTCTGTCCGTCAGCTTAACCGTGGCCTGGCCAGATTTCTTCAGGTGCAGCTTCCCCTACCAGGTGTGCATGTGCTTCCACAAGCCGAGGAGCACCTCTGAAGTGTAACCCATACTCTCCGCCCTCTCTCTCCAAGCAGCCTGCTTCCTTTTGGTGTCCCTGTACAGCCGGTGTCCCTTTACAGCCGGTGTCCCTTCCGCCACAGATAGTCATTCTCTCTCAGCAACTCCAGCACCTCATCCTCATGTTCCTCCTCGATGAAATATTGCCTCCTCTCCCGTCCCCGCATATGCCTCTTCCTCCCTTTGGCAGGACCAGATGGGTCCTCATCAGAGGGGCTCCCAGGTGGTAGGGGCTGCTCCTCCACCCCAACCACAGCAGCAGCACCAGCAGGATCATCATCATCATCATCATCATCATCACCATCATCACCAGCAGGATCATCATCATCATCATCAGCAGCAGCAGCAGCAGCAGCAGGATCATCATCATCATCATCATCATCATCATCATCATCGGCAGCAGCAGCAGCAGGATCAGCAGGACCAGGATCAGCAGCAGCAGAGTAATCACCAGGAGCCCCAGAAGCACCAGCACCAGCACCAGCACCAGCACCAGCACCAGCAGCACCAGCAGGACCAGGAGCACGAGCAAGTCCAAGATCACGAGCAGGACCAGCAGGACCAGCAGGACCAGGAGCAGCTTTAGCAGAGTACGCAGCAGCAGAAGCACCACCACCAGGAGCAGCTTCAGCAGAAGCTCCATCACCAGAAGAGCGAGCCCGAGCAGCAGAAGCCCCAGCAGAAGCAGAGTCAGGGACAGGGGGTGGGAGGGTGGCCCTGTCCCTCTTGCCAGGGATGGCAGCAGGTTGCTGAGACTTTCGCTTCTTCTCCATGGTTGTGGGGTTGCTGGCTGGCAGGGAGCCTGGCAGGGAGCCTGGCAGGCACCAAGGCTGGCAGGAAGGCTGGCACCAAGGCTGGCAGGAAGGCTGGCACCAAGACTGGCAGGAAGCCTGGCAGGAAGGCAGGCAGGCAGGCAGGCACCAAGGCTCACAGGCAGACTGGCTGGCAGGGAGGCTGGAAGGCAGGCTGGCAGCAAGGTTGGCAGGCAGGCAGAGAGCAAGGCTGGCAGGGAGGTTGGCCATGAGTCTTGGAGGCAGGCTGGCAGGAAGCCTGGCAGCAAGGCTGGAAGGCAGGTATGCAGGCAGGGCAGGCAAGGACTCGATGTATCCTGCAGCAGGTCTTTCCTCCAAATGCTGGCCACGTGCGAGCTGCTTCCCTTTATATCCGCGTGGCTTATGCAATGCGCAATTAATGCCAGGCATCCATTAGGCTTCCGCTCTGCATCCGCTAGGCTTCCGCTCTGCATCCGCTTCATCCACTGTGCATCCGCTGTGCATCCGCTCTTTCCATTCTGCGTCCACTTTGCTGAGGCCCCCCGGAAGCCTAGTGGATGTGCTATCCACTCCCATCTGCTTCCATCCGCTGGGCTTCCGTTCCACATCCACTTTCCATCCGCTCTGCGTCCTCCCTGCATCCATGTTATCCGCTCCGGTTATGCAAATTTTTACCCCTTTTGAGAGTGGATAACAACGGATGGAACATTTTGCTCATCCCTTGTGTCCGTTTTGCATCCGTTGGGCAGTGTGACAGGGTCTTAAGCTTTGAACTTTCTGAGGCACAGCAAGAGTATCCTGACTGGATGCTGTCAGAGGTCATAGCTGGCTTTGTAGCTTGTATGTGTGCTAAATTTGGTTGAATCCTGCCTGGTGATATAATCTTCCCAGATGCCATGTGATGAGATGGGTAATCCCATCATTTCCTGAGGGCCATGTCTTAATCCCATCACCCTGGAGCTGAAGGGGGGTGGCAGGGAGCCGCAGGAAGCTGCTTTGTCTTTAAATTATGTTTTAAAACATATATTTTTAAAACATATAAAAATCTGCCTTTTTAATATTTCGTAGAATATTTCATTCTTCTAGGAGAGGTGTGAATGCTAACTTTCTACAATACAAAAAAGTTAAGAACAATTAATAAATATATAAAACCAATATGTTTATATGTTTTTATTGTTTGGAATGTAAACTGCCTAAAATATTTATGTAAATACTAAAGGAAATTAATCAAATCAATTCAACCTTATGGTTTCTCTTTCTGTCGTTTCTTTCTCACTCTCTCTATGCTGATTGTTATGATATACATCTGGATGAAAAAGCAAAGATGTTTCCAACAACACTGGCACATTACATAATGCTAATGTTTACCTGAAATGCGGTGATGTATTTTGATATGTACTAAGTATTTTGATATGATTATGAAAATATTAATTGCACATTTCTATTGGGATATATTATATATTTATAAATAGTAAGAGTGATTGAAAAAATATTGTAAAGCTTTATTTTATGGCATACCATTCTTAATCTGCTATCTTCTACCCCACTTGTTCTATAGGATAAAGGGTGTGTGGTGATTAAGTTTAGGAATTTAATTAAAAAGTGATTAATTTTATGCCTAGCTGTTTAGCAAGAAACTCAATGAAAGTAAGTTATTAGATTAAATGCATTTTAACCATTTTTATGCAGTGCTATTAAATATCCTGTAGCTTCCTGCCACCCTATTCTATCATCAGTTAGCAGAAGCATCATGGGTCTATCTAAAATATGACCAAAGTAGACTAATTAAATCAATCAACTTAATGCTACTATAACCAAAATCCTGAAGAAGCCATTAATGTTTTGTCTAATATGTATCTTATGGTTTTACAACATCAGCTGTGAATATTAGGGTCTCTTTCAGCACGGCAAATAAGATTATTTGATAATGTTAACATTGCAGACATTTGAGGCCATATTCTAATGCCATTACAGAGCAAAATTCCAATTTTAGCTAATTACCTTCTACTAGCTTTGATAATTAATGTACTCTTCGCAACTAAGCATAGTAATACTGTACTTTTAATAGCACCTCTTTAAATAGTTATTTAACTGAAAAGCATGAAATGTACATTTGAGCAGAGAAAGTTACCAAATGGACCCAGGAATAGTCAGCATAAAGGCTACATTAATTTAAAAAAGGTAAGTAACTGGTAGTAACTGAATTATTCCACATAATAGAACAGTGAAAGTTTAAGTTTAGAGCATTAGCATGCAAAGATAGGGATTTCCAATTATTTCACTAAATATTTTTCACTATTCTGCAGTTTGCTTTTTATTTTTTACCCCTTTTAAGTATCTTGTTCACTACTTCCATTGAATGTGATAGGAAAATTCTTATTACAAATTTGCAACATTTCATTTGCCTTCAATTCTGACCTACCAAATAATGCAATGCATTGATAGTAGAAGCATACAAGTTAAAAAACTTGGTTTGATAGCCAAGAACTGCGTACTGGTTATCAATGGAATAAATAGGAAATATGATCATGAATATGTTCATTAGCAATATCTTAATCCAGTTTCATTCATGTATTAAATTGGATGTTTCTCTCTCCCTCCCTCTCTCTCTCTCTCTCACGCACACACACATACACACACACACATATATGTGAGTATGTGGGTATGTGTATTCATTCCAAGAAGAAGGTGTAAATATTTTGTCTGCTAGATTTGAAATGTTGATTTGTTTCTAAATGAAAATGCTCATAACATTTTAAAATAGAATTCGATAAATTTTCATTGAAAAGTGTTTATTTTATGGGAGGAAAATCTGGTATATTATTGACAGATTGATATAGAACATTTTGAACAACATTTAACAAAATATTGATAAAAATAATTATATTGGCACTTTCCATATTTCTATCCAGGCAGAGTTCTTTTCTTCTTTGCAACACAATATAACCATGACAAGAAAAGTAACAGAATATTTAGACAAAACCTCTGCAGATAAGGAGATCAACCAGGGATGTGGTAGTGCTGTATACTACATATTACAACATCATTAATAACATCAGTGAGATTCATAGAAAATTCCATTCTATTCTACCCTAACACCTATCACTACAGCTATCGTTTCAGAAATTCCAGTAGTCAAGTTCCTACCATCACCAACAGTCTCAAAACTGGAATAAAGCTGCTCAATTTGTTTTGCTTTCTACTAACAAATCTGAATCTCCATCTAACATTCATCTCCACTAGGTTTTCTGGTGAGCCATTCTGTGAACTGATATTCCTCTAGAATAAGGGAACATATATTTTGGTTGAAAGGTCATCCAAATGCAGGATTCAGGCTGCAAAATCTGCAATAAACAGAAATAACAGGAGTACCCACATGTACTCCATGACACAGGGTTTTTTTCCCCAGGAAACCGGGTGAGGGGGATGACAACAGATGGCAGGATCTGCATTTTATAGTTGGCTTGTGATCAGCTGGCATTGTGGGATTCCATTATGATTACAACCACTAGAGCACTATGTAAACTTTAAGTCTGACTGAAGATAATTTCTTAATCATTTTAATTTTGCCCCGTTTGGTGTTTATTTTTTTAAATTAAAAACATTTAGATTGGAAAGTTCTAGAAATCACCAGGCGAGTCTCCTCCAATTCTTCAAAAAAAAGTAACAACAAGTTTAAAGAAGTGTGCTTTTCATAATGTACAGCAAAATAATTATTTAAGGGCTCAGATGAACTTGCTTAAGATTTTGGTGTTAATTTTAAGGATCGTTTCTCATAGGAAAATATTTTTGCTTATATCTGAAAGTGGTGAGATGATTTTGAATTTTGAACGCTAAAGGGCACCAGATAGCCATAACTTGAAAAAAAGTATGTAATGTATGTGTGCAAGAGGTTTTTGAACTATTTAGCTCTATAATAGAATCAAGTGTTATTGAGGGGGCATTAGCAAAAGGAGACTGGGAAAGATGATGGCAAGAATTTTGAGAGACAAGATGAAAAGAATATGAGAAGGCAGATATTAGAACTTTTTCTGAGAAATGTAAAAATTGCTGGGAGAAAGAAAAAGGAATATAGAATTGATTTATCTGATTAAGGTTAAAATAATGCATTGCAATTTCTGATGATGTTTAATGGCTTTTTTTTTTTGCAATATTTTTTTTATTTTTTGTTACAAGAAAAATATTTGTGTGAACAGTGTGGTTCCATAGTGTGTTACATTTTGATACAAACATGACAATATTCTTCTTGTTTAATATAGTTGACAATCTTCTAAAATTTGATATTAAAACATATATTTTGTTAAATTATTAATCTTGATTATTTAATATTATAATATGTTATTTCTGTGTCAATCTCTATAATCTTAATCTCATTTCTTTTACTTCCAATTATATATTAATAATAATATTTGCCATATTTACCAGATTATATACCGTGTTTCTCATATAATAAGGCCGGATCTTTTTTTTTTTGGAGCCCCCCAAAAATGGCGATGCCGTCTTTTCGGCATTGACTTAATTCCCCCCCTAGCATCTTCAGGCGGGTGGGCGGCATAGGTGTGGATGTTGGCCTTGGCATCGTTGGGGCACTTCGTATTGGGAGACCTTCCGCCGTTGTTGTTTTCCATTCTGCCCATGCTGTCGCGGTGTTTGGAGCATCACCACAGCATTTACCACAGCCACACAGAGATGCAGGGCTCCCCCCTGCAACCGGAGCCCCACTGGAGACACTCGGCTTCAGGCGCTCCTGTCGCCACCTTCCTGGGTATTGTTCAAAGGCAAAGCCCATTCTTTTAAAAATGATGCCCTACTAGGACAAAGCCTCCCCCACCTGAGTGGGCAGCCCAACTCCACATGGGGAGACGAATCTCCCAGGGCCACAGCGCAGGACCAACCCACCCCAGGAGAAGCACCCAGCCGCCATCCCTGCCTGACGCTGGGCAGAGCATGAAGAGCCTTATATATATGAGGAAGTAGTCACTAGTCCAACAAATGAAAGCCATATGAAAATCAACATGTGAAAACCTCACTAATCCAACATATGAAAGCCACAGGTCATAGCATCGACCTCAATGGCACCAAAACTCTGGTTACTATAGAAAACCCTGGCTACAGAATCATCAGAGAAGCCGTAGAAATTGATAAAATACTTAATAGTATGAATAGAAGAGATGACTCCACGAGACTATCAATCATCTGGAAGCCTGCACTCACAAACAAAAAAATCTCTATACCACAATCCAGGCAAGCACCTGGACACAAACAGACCCCCCCCCAATACCTCCAGCCCAAACAAGCACCAGCCAATTACCCAAATAAAACCTAGCTTCATAATAAATAATTATCAGCTATTCACAAGAAATCAAGCTGCACTAAGAAACCCCAATGCACAAAACACAATGTTGCCAACTAATCAAGAACACAGCAACTTGAAAACCAATAAACACAGACCTAGACGCCCAGCCAATCAGGATGAGGAAAAAAAACATTCAAATAAAGCAGAAAGCCAGCACCAAATTCAAACAAAAAACAGCTGCCAAGCCTGACACACACAATTAAAAAGAACCCAATACACAAGCCTGAGGATGGCAGATGAGATTCTGGTGAAATGTTGCTATAATAAAAGCATAAATATTAAGACATGGGAAAAATACCTGAAGAAACCTAAATAAATAAATATTTTTTTTAAGTTTTCACGGGTACTTACATGTGTGCTGTTCAGCTTCCTTTGGGTATTATCCCACGTCATTGTAGTGCTTTTAAAGTTGTAGCAACATTTCAGCAGAATCTCATCTGTCATCATCAGGCTTCTGTATAGAGTTTGTATGTGGGTCAGGGTCTCACAGCCGTTGGTTTTAAATTTGAGGCTAGCCTATTATTGTGGCAGAATGTTTTTTTCTACTTCCTGATTGGTTGGGAGTCTTGGTCTGTGTTTATTGGACTTGGAGTTTGTTTGATTGGTGTTTCTGGTTTCTTCTGTCTGTTTTGTGGCTTTGATTGTCTGGCAACACTCTGCTCCTGCACTGGAGGCTTTCAGTGCAGCTTGGCTTCGTGTGAAAGGACGACTATTATCTATTAGGAAGCCAGGCACCCAGATGAAACCTGGCTTCCTAACAGATAATAGCTGTCCTTTCACACGAAACCAAGCTGCACTGAAAGCCTCCAGTGCAGGAGCAGAGTGTTGCCAGCCAATCAAAGCCACAAAACAGACAGAAGAAACCAGAAACACCAATCAAACAAACTCCAAGTCCAATAAACACAGACCAAGACTCCCAACCAATCAGGATGTAGAAAAAAACATTCTGCCACAATAATAGGCAAATTTAAAACCAACTGCTGTGAGACCCTGACCCATATACAAACTCTATACAGAAGCCTGATGATGGCAGATGAGATTCTGCTGAAATGTTGCTACAACTTTAAAAGCACTACAATGATGTGGGATAATACCCGAAGGAAGCTGAACAGCGCACACACACACAAACACACACACACACACACGTGTGTGTGTGTGTGTGTGTGTGTGTGTATGGATGGATGGATGGATGGATGGATGGATGGATGGATGGATGTTATTCAGCTTTGTTTGGGTATTTTCCCATGTCATGATAGTTATGCTTTTAAATTTGTAGCAACGTTTTGTCAGAATCTCATCTGCCATCATCAGGCTTCTGTATTGTGTTTGTCTGTGAGTCAGACTTTCACAGCTGTTTCTGTTTTAAATTTGGTGCTAGCCTAAAAAAAATATTCTGGCACAGCAGTAGGTTAGCACCAAATTTAAAACAGAAACGGCTGTGAAAGTCTGACTCACAAACACAATACAGAAGCCTGATGATAGAAGATGAGATTCTGCCGGAATGTTGCTACAAATTTAAAAGCACTATAATGACGTGGGAAAATACCAGAACAAAGCTGAATGCCATACATATAGATACTGCGAAAACTTCAGAAAACAACCCACACACACACACATATTCTTCCAGATTTTTTTTCTTTTACATATATGGTTTGCAATAAATTATGCAGAAAAATTCTGAAAAGAGTAAATTTCATTATGCATCTACATTCTCCATATTCTGATGTCTTTAGTAAGTTCAATCAAAATATTCACATAATATTTTAATTGGACAACTTTCTTAATCTCTTTAGCTTCCACTGTGGTGAATAATACATGTACAACATGTACCAAGAAGCCACCATTTTAATTATTTAATTTTTTTTTAATTATTGCAGTTAGTTGATACATTTGAACTTTTTATTGCAGAGTTGACAGGTAACTATTAAAGAGGAGTCTTTTATACCAACCTTATGATGCATATCTCTAAAATATGGAAGATAAGGGGAAAACTTTACAACCACAACAAAAAAGAGAAGGCACAGTTTCTATTGGGTGGTTCGGGTTAAAGCTATTTATCTATCCTGAACTCATATAACATGGAACACAGTGGAGGAATTCATTTATTTTTACTACCAGTTCTGTGGGCATGGTGTGGTGTGGCTTGTTGAATGTGGCAGAGGAAGGATACAGCATTCCCTTTTTGCTTTTGGGGGAAGGTTGCTGTAAAATCCCATTCCCTCCCCATCCCACTAACCTGCTTTCCAGCTCCATTCTCCTGTACAGGGCAACAAAAGAAGACCTAGCTGATCAGCTGGGACTCAGGAGGCAGAGAATAGATGGGGACAGGGTCAGTCAGAGGAGACATTTGCCGGTTCTCTGAATTACTCAAAATTTCCGATACCAGTTCTCGAGAATTGGTCAGAACCTGCTGAATACTACCTCTGATAGAGCAATAGGATTGGAAGGGACCTTAAAGGACAAATGGCTGTCCAGTCTTTCTTGAAAACCTCCAGCGATGGAGCACCCATAATTTCTGGAGGCAAGATGTTGCACTGGTTAATAGTTCTCACTGTCAGGAAATTTCTTCTTAGTTCTAGGTTAGATTTCTCTTTAATTCAATTTCAATTCTTTGAAATGATACTAAAGGCTCGGTCCAATGGCTGACGGACGCAAAACATATGCATAAAGGACACAGCGGATGAGCAAAATTTTGGGGGTGGCTCCATCCGTTGTCATCCGCTCCAAAAAGTGGCAAAAATTTGCATTAAATTGCATTTGCAATTTCCAGAACGGAAAAGAATGGAAAAGAACGGACGTGGGTAGTATGTAGCGGGGATGTTAAACGGATGTTCATAGGAAGCCTAGTGGATGAAAGCTGATGGAAGCAGATGACACCTCCGATGGGGTTCCGGGGGAGAATTTTGAAGTGGATGCATAGTGGAAGGGGTGGATGCATAGCGGATGAAGCGGATGCATCATGGACGCCTATAGGAGATGCCGTGCAGATGTATATCAGATGCAAAGTGTTCACTGCGCATGCGGGGAGTATGAATTGCATCAGCTCCATGGATATAAAAGGATGCACCATGCACGCAGTCAGCATACAGGGGAAACACATGCTGCCACATACATCTTGCAGGAACACCATGGTTCGTCAGTCAGGGAAGAAGAGGAAGCCTGTGCCTACTCGTTCAAGCCCTGGCAAGGTGAAGCCCCTGCCAGAGGGAGGAAGAGGCAAGGCAAGGAGAAGGGAGAGAAGAAACAGTACATCATTTCCAAGGAGCATGAGGATGAGGTGCTGGAATGGCTGAGGGAGAACGAGTACCTCTGGAGAAAGGGCTACAGACTGTATCGGGACAAAAGAAGAAGCAGGCAGCTTGGAGAGACAAGGCAGAGAGCCTGGGGTACACTGCAGAAGTACTCTTTGGATGGTGGAAGCACATGCACACCTGGTATGGCAAGCTACACCTCAAGAAATCTGGGCAGGCCGCTGTCAAGCTCACTGACCGGGAGATGTACGTCATGGCCAAGTGCAGTTTCCTGGAGGGTGAGATCCACCACCGAGGAGCAGCCCCTCTGAGACCCCTCTCCCTCAGACAGCCCACAGACAGCCAGTCCTCTTCCAGCCAGGAGGCAGCAACCCTGTCCAGGCAGGTGTCTTCAGAGGGCCCCACAGCAGAGACCCCCCCCAACAGCTGCACTCCCCATGCCGGTGGACTTGGAGGATCCTGTGGAGGATGATGCCCTGCTGTCACAAATGGAGGAAGAAGCAGCAGCCACCAGAGGCCACCCCACCCCCACCCCACCCCCACCCCCAGCTCCACAGGATGCAGGAAGAGAGGCAGACTGGAGGGCCAGAACCACAGTGTTCTGTTGGAGATCAGGGACACAATGAAGACCAGCACAGAACTTCTCTCTCAGCTGGTCCACTTAGAGCATCCACGGGCCGGAACACCTTCATCACCTACGTGAGCCAAACCCTGAGGGACCTGCCCCAGGCCCAGTACCAGGTGATGAAGCAGAAGATCACAGCACTTCTGCACAACCCTCAAGGCCCAGCTAAAGCTGCTCCTACCCAATCCAGGTCTGCTCCTCCACCCCAGGAGATGTCACAGCCCTTCCATGGCTTTCAACAGCCCCTCACCTACCAAGGCTACAACTACCAGGACTTCCCACAGCAGAAGCAGAACTTCCCAGTCCAGGCCCAGGTTCATCAGACGCCATAGACGCCAGTCCTCACCCAGCTGCAAACCAGACAGCTCCACTACACTCCTCCTTCCTCCACCCCACAGCCAAGCCCGTCAATGGACAATCTGTCATCAGTATTGGGCCTGACATCTCAAGTCCTTTATGAAGGGCCTCTCAACCTAACGGGAATGTGTCAGCTCTCAGAGAGCTTCCTAAACACACCACCACCTGTTGTACCCTTGGGGCCAAGCACCCCAATGGTGCCTCAGACCAGCACTCAAGCCACAGCCACCTCCACAGTCCCTGCCTGTTTTACAGCTGAGACCATGGACATGACTCAGAGTGACTGAGAATAGTGTCAGAGACTGAGTTGTTTACTTGTTAAGTTTATCTTTGCTTAAGACACTTTACATGGTTCATTTTGCTTATTTAATACAGTCATAAAGTTTACCTAAGAAAGTTAATAAAGGTTATCTTTCCTTAAGACACTTAGTTTACTTGGTTCATTTTTTTTTACTTAATAAAGTGTTGGTGAAAACTTTGAAAAAATGGTTAAGCCTTTGCATGCTTGTGGGATAGATAAGGATAGTTGTGGGATAGATACACCTCCAGTGGAAGCATAGTGGGACTGTATGGTCCAGCATCCCAGCTGCCACACATATGGACCTTTATTATCAATAACAATTTATTCATTGATCAACACATTTTAAAATAAACAAAGCTCTTTATTAATGCCCTATTCATTGTAGGGCCACTCAACATACATGGCACAATCTCATCAGTATTATGCAACAGCCTCAAGGAAGCATCCATTAATCAACTATCATCCTGTCTTGCCACTCCACTGCTCCAGCTGGGGAGTTGCACCAGTGTCTCAATAGGTTGCGCTGCTTCTTCCCTTCACGTGAAGCTCTATTGGGGCCTTGTACATCCACAGTATCTATCAGGTTATGTCCTTGCCTCCATACACCAGGCTCCATGTCCCGATTCCCTTGTTGATGGTTGACAAGTCTGTTCTGCAACACTGAGTAGCGGGTGCGCATGAGATTGTGCAGGATGCAGCAAGCTTCCACGATGCTCCTCACAGTCTCTGGGTCATGCTGCACGGTGGTGAGAAGTATCTGGAACCTGTTGGCCAGGATGCCGAAGGCCTTCTCCACCACCCGTCTTTCCCTGGACAGCCTGTAGTTGAAGATCCTCTCTTCACGGGTGAGGTATCTTGAACTGTACGGCTTCATGAGGTAGGTTCTGAGGGAGAACGCATCATCACCAACGATGAAGTAGGGCACATCTTGTTTGTCATTGAGTCTGGACCTGGAAAACCCATGATGAGGTTGCGTTCCAGCCTATCCTTGAGGTCACTTGCGTTGTATACCTGGCCATCTGAAGCTGACCCGTTGCCTGAAGCATCGATGTAGATGAACTTGTAGTCAGCATCAACCATGGCAAAGAGGATGATACTGAAGAAGCCCTTGTAGTTGAAATAAGTGGACCCTGATTTGGCTGGAGCTTTGCAGGCCACGTGCTTCCCATCTATGGCTCCAATGGTGTGGAGAAAGTTCCACCTGTGATACCACTGTTCTGCAACTTTCCTCCAGTCTTCTTCAGTGGTGGGACACTGGAGGAGCTCCTCCACGTATTCTTCTATGATGGCCTGTACCATTTCTCTGATCACTTTGCTGATGGTGTTGTGTGGCACCCTCCATGCATACTGCATGTTTTTGTATGTGGTTCCAGAGGCCAGGTGCTGCAGAGTCAGTGCCATCTTCAGTCCAGGGTCCAGGTTGGGACAGAAGTTGGTGCTAGGCTTGGTCAACCTGGGTCTCAGACGCTGTACAAGTTTGTCAAACATGGCTGGTGGCATGCTCATGAAGTGATGGTATGCACGAGGATCATACAGTCCAAACTCCATTCTTCTCACGATCCATCCTTGGACCCACACAGCTCTTGGATGTCTCCTTCTTCTCCTTCTGTGTAAAACTTGATACAGTCTGAACAGGTTTTGGTTCTGGTGATGAATGAGTGCAGCTATCATACGGATTGTGTTATCATCCATGGCGGAGAACAATTGATGATGTCGAAGACCAAGACCAAGGGTGATGAGTTCTGTACACCATGGCTGCTGGACTCAAACTGAGATCCAGATGATTTTCTCCCCCTTTTTATAGAAAATATTGGTTGTCTGCTAGGTGTCCTTCTACATACTCTAGAGATACTCCAGACATCCTAAATATATGAGATACATCCCAGATACAAATGTTTTGTCCGTTTTTAATACTTTATATACGAGATGCATATGCTTACATCCTTTCTATTTCCGTGCTACTAACGCTGTGTAGATGTTCCATGTACCTTTTGTTTCCTCCCTCTTTCTGTTTTCAGCTGCAGCAGATGTGAGTTGAGGGGATGGCCAGAGGATGCAGAGAGGATACAGCGGACGTTTAATGGATGATAACGGACATAGAATGTTTGTTGCCCGTATATGTTGCAGATGTACATCGTACGCGGTGGAAAGTTCATCCGTTCACAAAGTTTTGTGCAGCTCAAAACTTCTTGTGTGGATGAAATTGCCGTGGACGGATGCTTGATGGATAGAGCATATGAAACACATATGCACTGAGTACACAACAGATGCATTGCATTTTCCAATGGATGGCAAACTTTTTTTAACCTTTTACGTCCTCTTTGCATCCGTAGGTGCAGTGGGACCGGGCCTTAAGGATGAGATTGTCCTACTGTTATGAATCCAGTCTTGTTGGTTTTTATTTGCTTGGCTTCATTTCATGGAAGTTCAACACTCAATATTCATTCATTTCATTTCAGTCCTGTTACTGTTAGTCATGCCTCATGTATTTCATTTTTGCACCAATTATGACTTCAAATATCACACATTTAACATTTCTATTGTTACACTACTTAACTAAAACATTGGCCTTGCAAATATTTTGACAATTGGGATAAATCATCCCCATTATATAAACATTTAAGAAGAAAAATATACATTAATTCTTCATCCTCATTTCTCATTCTCATCTCATTTCTCAATTTATATATCCCATTTTACATCTCATGATTGCAATCAGAAATGTATTAAAATTACATCTGAAGAGATGAGTTTTCTCAACACATCTCTAATCCTTCAGGGATATGGAAACCAGGAACTTATGGGAGATATAGCACAGAAAAAAACAATGATATTGTCCATCATCCTCATTCATATGATTCTTAGTAATTTCTCCAACCCACAAACCTTTTCTAAATATAGCATGTTGCACTGAAGAGCTTGTGTCACAGTTCTTGACAATTTCAAGTTCCCTTCTTAGAAAAACAATAAGGGAGTAGTTCTGAAGGGATTTTATCATTTTCTCTCTCTACTTTCTATGTTTCTGTTAATTTCTCATTATAACCTGTTAGAAATAGGTGAAAATATATTCCTATCAGATTTAATCAACTTGCTAGCAAGATCATGAAAAATAACAAGGTAGTTCATTAAAGTGAGTGTAATAATGCAGGCAGTTTAATATTTTTGGTTCTTAAGGGAGCAGAGGATATTTATTTTGTTGTGAAAATGATTGGAGAGAACAAAACACTCTTTAGAGACTGGCAAAAAAATAGCAATAGTTGTCTGACTAATTCTTTGCAACTGTCTGTAAATTAGAAATGTCAAATGATGATTGGCTGCTGCTACTTTCTGAAGTCTATATACTTGAAAACATAAATAGCTACATTCTCAGAGTTCTTCTTAATGTCCTTGAACTGTCAAATGGACAATGTCTGAATTCTGCTTGCTTTTTGTAGAATCATATCAAACATGGAAAAGATGATCATGTGGAAATTCTCACCATCTTGCAATAAATTTATTCTACTAGTCATTAGTGCATGAATGGTGAATGTGATCCATCCAGCTGTTCATGGGGTGTCATTGCACATTTCCTTTTTAACAACTGCTACTTGTGATGGTCTTAGATTGTAGCTCTAAAACTATCAGAGCAATGCAAAAGAATTGGTAGATCAATGGCACTCCAATATACCATTTAATATATACTGAAGTCTAAATGGCAAGAAAACAAAAGAGAACCACCCTGTTGTGGTTTAGCTATTACAAAAAATTCAAGGTGATTTTTATATATCAAGCAAGGCTTTGTGCAACTGAATGATATTTCTGGAAGGAATATCAGTTACAGAAAAGAGAAAGGGAAGGGGGAGATAATGGTATTAATTCTAGCCTGACTGAAGAACTTGAATCTTTAGCAAAATCCATTTACAGTCTTCAAAGTAACCCTGAGTCTATTAAAGGTAGCATATAAGTAAACTTTAGATCATGTTTAACAGAAATACCTATAAGTACAGAATAGCTTGAAAACAAGAGATTATTCAGGTTAACTCTTGTGAGATAAGAGGTTGAGAAACTTGACACACAACAAGATGTAATCACTGATTTAAGGTAAAAATCATTACTGTAGGTGGGAATTTAATTTGTTCCTAAATAAAAAGATTGGTTTTCTTTTTTTCCTCCTTTATATTTTGCAGAATATATTTTCTCACTGAAATAACTTCAGATTAAAAAGAGAGAATTTCAATAGATTCATGCTTCTTTATAAAGCTATATAAAGCTGGCAAAAGATATACTCAGTTTTTCATTTTTATGTGATGTTTTGCATAATTTGGCAAAGTCTGTAATGCAAATGCTATTGCTAATACTACTACTGGCAACACACAAATGCTTCTGTACCATCTATTTATTGAAATTAAACCCAGCATTCTTTTATGAACCTTTAATAAATCAGTGACAGAATTAGAAGGAATAGGAAGAAAAACTCATTATTCAATATCTGAAGGGTGTAAGAATCATTATGTCCCAAGAGAGAAATATTGTTTTGATTGCAAAGAAAATAATTGTCTAAATTATCCACAGGAACATTTGATTTTAGTAGCATCCTACAGTGAAAGAGATGATATTTGTGGTTAAAAATATTGTAATAATCACCGGTGGATATTCTTTCTCATTAGATGAAGAGAGAATGAGAAATCAAAATACTGATGGACCCCCTATTGAATTAGTATTCATTTGGAATAATTAAGAACTTTAGCTGCATTTCTTCTGTTGAATTTATACATCTCAATTGCTCAATTGACTAAAACAGATCTCAGGATGTGGGATGAGTTAAAAGGTCCAGGGCAAGGCGGGTGGTGGAGAACACCTTTGGCATCCTGGCCAACAGGTTCCAGGTACTTCTCACCATCATGCAGCATCGCCCAGAGACCCTGAGGAACATCGTGGAAGCTTGCTGCATCCTGCACAATCTCATGCACACCTGCTACCCAGTGTTGCAGAACAGGCTTGTGGACCGCCAACAAGGCAATGGGGACATGGAGCCTGGTGAATGGAGGCAAGGGCGAAGATACTGTGGATGTGCAAGGCCCCAAGAGAACTTCACGTGAAGGGGAAAAGCAGCGTAACGTCCTGAAACACTGGTGTAACTTCCCAGCTGGAGCAGTGGAGTGGCAAGACAGGATGGTAGATGCTTAATGAATGCTTCCTTCAGCCTGCCTCATCACACGGATGAGATTGTGCCATGTATGTTGAGTGGTCCTACAATGAACAAGGCATTTAATAAAGAGTTGTGTTTATGTTGAAATGTGTTGATGAATGATTAAATTGTTATTGATAATAAAGGGCCAAAGGTGTGGCACCTGGGAGGGTGGACCACACAGTCCCACTATGCTTGCACTGGAAGCTTATCTATCCCATAGCTATTACCCATCCCAAAGGTATCCCTGCACATCCCACTGCTATCCTAACGCATCCCACAGCTATTACCTATCCCAAAGGTATCCCTGCCCATCCCACTGCTATCCTTACCCATCCCACAAGTATGCAAAGTCTTAAACCATTTCTAAAAGTTTCCACCAAGACTTTATTTACTAAAAGAATTGAACCAAGTGTGTGAAGCAAAGATAACCTTTATTTATAAGAAACTGTAAAAGCAAAATGACCCAAGTAAAGTGTCCCAAGCAAAGATAAAGTCAACAGGTAGCAACCCAGTCTCTGGCACTCTTCTCAGTCACTCTGAGGCATGCCCATGATCCAAGGGGTGAAGGGTCCAGGGGCTGTGGAGGTGGCAGTGGCTGGAGTGCAGGTCTGAGGCGCCATTGGGGTGCCTGGCCCCGAGAAGACAACAGGGGATGGTGTGTGGAGGAAGCTCTCAGAGAGCTGACTCAGTCCCATGATGTTGAGAGCCCCTTCCTCCATGACATGGGGTGTCAGTCCCAAGACCGATGACAGATGTTCTGAGGCCGGGCTTGGCTGTGGGGTGGAGGAAAGAGGAGTATAGTGGGGCTGTCTGGTCTGCAGGTGAGCGAGGTGAGGCATGGGTGGCATCTGTGGCATGGGTGGCATCAGTAGCATCGGTGGTGTATGATGTACCTGTGCCTGGACTAGGAAGGGTTGCCTGTGCTGCTGGAGCTCCTGGTAGCCATAGCCTTGGTAGGTGAGGGCCTGTGGAAAGCCTTGGAAGGGCTGTGACATCACCTGGGGTGGAGGAGCAGACCTGGACTGGGTCAGAGCAGGTTCCGCTGGGCCTGGAGGGTTGTGAAGAAGACCTGTGAACCTCTCCTTTATCACCTGGTACTGTAATTCGGACATGTCCATGAGGGCCTGGTTGACGTAGGTGAGGAAGGGCTTTCAGTTTGAGGATGGTATGTCGGTGTGTACCAGCTGAGAGAGGAGATCTACGCTGCTTTTGATGGTGTCCCTGATCTCCAGCAGGACAGTGTGGCTCTGTCCCTCCGGTCTGGCTCTCTGCCTGCTTTCTGTGGAGGTGGAGCTGGGGGTGGGGGTGGGTTGGTCTCTGGTGGCAGTGGCCTCTCCTTGCTCCATCTGTGTTAGGGGGTCCTCCATGCGCTCCACCATGGGGAGTGCAGTTGTCGGGGTGGTCTCCGTCGTGGGGTGCTCCACAGATACCTGCCTGGACACAGGAGCTGACTCTTGGCCCGAAGAGAACTGGCTCTCTGTGGTCTGCCTGAGAGAGAGTGTAGACAGAGGGGCTGCTCCTCGGTGGCAGACCTCACTCTCCAAGAAGCTGCACTTGGCCATCACAAAGGTCTCCCGGTCGGTGAGCTTGACCGCGGCCTGGCCAGACTTCTTCAGGTGCAGCCCATACCAGGTGTGCATGTGCTTCCACCACCCGAGGAGCACCTCCAAAGTGTAGCCCAGGCTCTCCGCCTTCTCTCTCCAAGCCACCTGCTTCCTCTTGGTGTCTCGATAGAGCCTGTGTCCCTTCAGCCATAGATACTCGTTCTCCCTCAGCCATTCGAGCACCTCATCCTCATGTTCCTCTTCGATGGAGTACTGCCTCCTCTCCCTATCACACGATTGCCTCTTCCTCCCTCTGGCAGGGCCTTCTGGGGCCTCATCAGAAGGGCTTTGAGGTTCTAGGGGCTGGTCCACCACATCAGCAGCAGTAGCAGCAGCAGCAGCAGCAGCAGCAACAACAGCAGCAGCAAAAGCAGCACCAACAGCACCAGCAGGACCAGGAGCACCAGCAGGACCAGGAGCACCAGCAGCACCAGCATACCATGAGCACCAGCAGACCAGCAGCACCAGCAGCACCACCAGGACCAGCAGCACCAGCAGCACCAGCAGCACCAGCAGGACCAGGAGCAGCACCAGCAGAGTAAGCACCAGCAGAAGAACCAGCACCAGGAGCAGCACCAGCAGAGTAAGCACCAGCAGAAGCACCAGCACCAGGAGCAGTGCCAGCAGAGTAAGCACCAGCAGAAGCACCAGCACCAGGAGCAGCACCACCAGAAGCCCCAGCACCAGCAGAGTCAGCCTGAGCAGCAGTAGCCCCAGCAGAAGCAGAGTCAGCAGCAGGGGGTGGGATAGTGGCCCTGTCCTTCTTGCCAGGGCTGGCAGAAGATGGCATTGGCTACCTCTTCTTCCCCATGGTTGTTGGCTGGAGATGTGTCTGGCAGCAGGTCTTTCCTCTGAATGGTGACCTGTTTGCGAGCTGCATCCTTTTATATCCACGGGTCTGATACAATACATTCTCCCCGCATGCGCAGTGAACGCTTTGCATCCGCTAGGCATCCGCTAGGAATCCGCTAAGCATCCGCTCTGCATCCGTGTCATCCACTAGGCATCCGCTCTGCATCCGCTCCTTCCACTGTGCATCCACTTCGCTGTGCTCCCCCGGAAGCCCTGCGGATGTGCCATCCGCTTCCATCCGCTAGGCTTCCATTGAGCATCCGCTTTACATCCTGGCTACGTCCTCTCCCCGTCCCTTCCTTTCTGTTGTTGTCCGCTCTGTTTATGCAAATTTGGGGCACTTTTGAGAGTGGATAACAATGGATGGAACATTTTCTCGTCCGCTGTGTCCTTTTGACATACTTTTTGCATTTGTTGGCCTATGTGACAGGCCCTTTTAGGAAGATGAATAATTTTGCTGAATTCACATTTTTAAGCAAACTGAAATGTTTCAAAACTTAAAGCCCATGTCACACTGAACCAATGGATGCAAAGAGGATGTAAAACGGACAAAAAAGCTTGCCATCCATTGGTTAACGCGATGTATCCGTTCTGTACTCACTGCCTCTGTTTTGCTTCCTCTCTATCCGTCCAGCATCCGTTTATTGACGTTTCATCCACTCCAAAAGTTTTGGGCTGCCTAAAACTTTGTGCGGAAAATGTATCCAGTTCATCCATTCTGCATCCGCTACGCATCCGCTACACATCTGTTACGCAACCGCTATATCCGCTAGGCATCCATTCCGCATCCGCGCAACTCCATCCGCTCCAGCGGTAAACGGACGCAGGGAGGAAGCAGAACAGATGCAGAACGGATGCAGAATGGATGCCTAGCGGATGCAGCACGGAAACAAAGCATTTAAAATGGAAAAAATGTTCGGAGAGGGGACCTATCTCGGATATTAAGGATGTCTACAGGATGCCTAGAGGATGCCTAGAGGATTCAAAGGGACACCTATACTGCCTTTAAAAAGGGGGAGCAACTCGCTTGCATCGCACTTTCAGAACAGCAGCCCAGTGGTGCAGACCTCTGCAGCCTTCATCTGACTCTTGCTCTTCCACAGCATCCAGTCATATCCACCGTGGATTGTAACAAAGTCCTTTCGGCAGCCACCATCGTTCTGCAACAGTGCGAAGCCATCTGCAGGCTCTGTGAACACTACTGTGAGAAGAAAAGGAGCCACCCAAAAAGAGTCTGGGTCTGAAGATGGTTCGCCAGTAGAGCGGACGACGGACTGTACAACAAGCTGATGGTGGAGCTCAGGAGCGAAGACACTCGGGCATTCCAGAACTTCATGAGGATGCCACCAGCCATGTTTGACGAAGTTGTTCAGCGCCTGACACCCAGGTTGACCAAGGCAAAGACCAGCTACTGGCCCAGCCTGGAACCTGGGCTCAAGGTGGCACTCACTGTGTGCTACCTGGCCTCAGGGACCACGTACAGGAGCATGCAGAACGGCTGGAGGGTGCCATCCAACACCATCAGCATTGTGGTCAGAGAAGTGGTGCAGGCCATCATCAAAGAATACAAGGAGGAGCTCCTCCAGTACCCCTCCAGTGAAGAAGGCTGGAAGAAAGTTGCAAGCAGTGGTATCAGAAGTGGAACTTACCACACACAGTTGGAGCCATAGATGGCAAGCACGTGGCCTGCAAAGCTCCAGCCAAGGCGGGGTCCACTTATTTCAAATACAAGGGCTTCTTCAGCATCATCCTCTTTGCCATGGTCGATGCTGACTACAAGTTCCTGTACATCAATGCTTCAGGCTACGGCTCATCTTCGGATGCCCAGGTATACAACGCCAGTCACCTCAAGGAGGGGCTGGAAGGCAACCTCATCGTGGGCTTCCCAGATCCAGAACCCCTGCCCAACGACACACAAGATGTGCCCTACTTCATCGTGGGGGATGACGACTTCTCCCTCACAACCTACCTCATGAAGCCCTACACCTCCAGACTCCTCACCCGTGAAGAGAGGATCTTCAACTACAGGCTGTCCAGGGAAAGGCGGGTGGTGGAGAACGCCTTTGGCATCCTGGCCAACAGGTTCCAGGTACTTCTCACCACCATACAGCATCGCCCAGAGACCGTGAGGAGGATCATGGAAGCTTGCTGCATCCTGCACAATCTCATGCGCACCCGCTACCCAGTTTTGCAGAACAGGCTCGTGGACCTCCAACAAGCCAATGGGTTCATGGAGCCTGGGGAATGGAGGCAAGGGCGAAACCTGATCGACACTGAGGATGTGCAAGGCCCCAACAGAGCCTTACATGAACCGAAGAAGCAGCGCAACCTCCTGAGACAATGGTGCAACTCCCCAGCTGGAGCAATGGAGTGGCAAGACAGGATGGTAGATGCTTAATGGATGCTTCCTTCAGCCTGTCTCATCACACAGATGAGATTGGGCCATGTATGTTTGGTTGGCCTACAATGAACAGGGCATTTAATAAAGAGTTGTGTTTATGTTGACATGTGTGGATAATTATTACATTATTATTGATAATAAAGGGCCATAGGTGTGGCACCTGGGAGGGTGGACCATACAGTCCCACTATGCTTACACTGGAGGTTTATCTATCCCACAGCTATCCTAACCCATCCCAAAGCTATCCTTACCCACAAGCATGCAAAGGCTTAAACCATTTCTAAAAGTTTCCACCAAGACTTTATTAAAAAAAAGAAATGAAGCAAGTGTGTGAATCATAAATAGACTTTATTAACAACAAGCTATAAGACAAAAATGAGTCTCTGGCACTCCTCTTGGTCGCTCAGTCTCAGGGGTGAAGGGTGCAGGTGCTTTGGAGGTGGCTGTTGCTGGAGTGCTTGTCATCAGCTCCTTCAAAAGCAGAAGCAGCAGAAGCGCCAGCTCAGAAGCGTGAGCCCGTGCTGCAGAAGCCCCAGCAGAACCAGAGTGAGGGCCAGGGGGCGGGATGGTAGGGGCAGGATGGTAGCCCTGTCCCTCTTGCCAGGGCTGGCAGCAGATGGCTGAGGTTCTGTGCTTCCACATGGTTGTGGGGTTGCTGGCTGGCAGGGAGGCCGGCAGGAACCAAGGCTGGCACCAAGGCTGGCAGAGAGGCTGGCACCAAGGTAGGCAGGAAGGCTGGCAGGCAGGCAGGCACCAAGACTGGCAGGTGGACATGAACCAAGGCTGGCAGGAAGGGTGGCAGGCAGACATGAACCAAGGCTGGCAGGAAGGCAGGCAGCAAGGCTGGCAGGCAGACCGGCTGCTAGCAAGGCTGGCAGGGAGGCTGGCAGCAAGGCTGGTAGCAAGGCTGGCAGCAAGGCTTGCAGGCAGACATGCAGGCAGGGCAGGCAAGGCAGTCGATGTGTCCGGCAGCAGGTCTTTCCTCTGAATGGTGTCGTGCTTCCAAGCTGCTTCTGTTATATCCACGGGGCTGACGCAATGCATCCTCCCCGCATGTGCAGTGAACGCCAGGCATCTGTTAGGCTTCCGCTGTGCATCCGCTAGGCTTCCGCTCTGCATCCGCTTCATCTGTTCGGCATCCGCTCTGCTTCCGCTCTTTCCGTTCTGCGTCCACTTCGCTTAAGCCCCCCAGAAGCCCTGTGGATGTGCCACCCACTCCCATCCACTCCCATCCGCTGGGCTTCCGTTCCGCATCTGCTTTGCATCCGCCCTGCGTCCTCCCTGCGTCCGTGTTATCCGCTCTGGTTATGCAAATTTTCGCTCCTTTTGGGACCGGATAACAACGGATGGAACATTTTGTTCGTTTGCTGTTTCCTTTTTGCATCCGTTGGGCAGTGTGACATGGGCTTAAAGGTTCCTTATATTTTAGTTTCCTCCCTTTTCAGAATTCTATAATAAATTTCTATAATACATGCCCATAAAATCACATATAAATGCATACAAAAAACTGTAGACAATCAACTTTTATTTGAAAAAAATTACAAAAATAAATATACTTTAGGGAAAATGATATCCCAAAAAAGTAATACTTTGGAAAAGTACATATAATATGTATGTACGTAATACATGAAAATAGGTATGGATACATCTATTGCTTTGAAAACAGCAAATAAATTCTATTCTTGAACAGAAATGTTTGGTAATTTTGTGTTTGTAAAAATCCAGTGTCTGGAATTCTACTGAGCACTGAAACAAAATATGTTTATGTGAATAATCTTTTGAGCTTGCAGTGTAATATAGATCTTTTGAAATACGTATTTTAATGAAGCATTATCTGACAGACTTTGAAATAAATCTGTAAATCAGAAGAAGAAATCAATGTGTCCAATAATTAGGAACAGGTAAATCATTCATGTTTTCACAGTTTGAAATAAATGTGCATAATTCACACTTCTAGAATCAATATATAAAGGAAAATATATGTTCATATTAGTACCCTTATGAAACATTCAGTGTAAATTTCCAATTTTAAAAAAATCTACATGGATCTGTACAAACGCAAAATAAGTATAATAAAATTTGAGGTAACATACAAAAATGTTTGCTAAATACATATATTAAGTATAATGTGTGTGATCTTATCAGACATCTTTATGCATGCTTTGTTTTTTCTTCATAGTTCACAACTGATAAATTTTCCAGCTGAAGTTTAAGCCCATGTCACACTGGCCAACGGATGCAAAACGGACACAATGGACGAGCAAAATGTTCCATCCGTTGTTATCCGCTCTCAAAAGGGGCAAAAATGTGCATAACCGGAGCGGATAACACGGACACGGGAAGGACACAGGGCGGATGCAAAGTGGATGCGGAACGGAAGCCCAGCGGATGGAAGCGGATGGGAGTGGATGGTGCAACCGCAGGGCTTTCGGGGGGCCTCAGTGAAGCGGACGCGGAACGGAAACAGCGGATGCAGAACAGATGCCGAACGGATGAAGCGGATGCACAGCGGATGCACAGCGGATAAAGCGGATGCACAGCGGAAGCCTAGCGGATGCACAGTGGAAACGGAACGGATGCCGAGCGTTAATTGTGCATGCGAGGGGGAAGTATTACGTAAGCCCCCTAGATATAAAGGGAAGCAGCTCGCACGTGGCCAGCATTCCGAGGAAAGACCTGCTGCTGGACACTTCGAGTTCCTTGCCTGCTCTGCCAGCCTGCCTTCCAGCGAGCCTTGGTGCCTGCCTGCCTGCCTGCCTTCCTGCCAGGCTTTCTGCCAGCCTTCCTGCCAGCCTTCCTGCCAGCCTTCCTGCCAGCCTTGGTGCCTGCCAGCCTCCCTGCCAGCCAGCAACCCCACAACCATGAGGAGGAAGCGAAAGCCTCAGCAACCTGCTGCCATCCCTGGCAAGAGGGACAGGGCCAACCTTCCGCCCCCTGCCCCTGACTCTGCTTCTGCTGGGGCTTCTCCTGAAGCTGCTCCTCGTGGTGGTGCTTCTGCTTGTGCTGGGGCTTCTACTGGTGCTTACTCTGTTGAAGATGCTCCTAGTCCTGCTCGACCTGCTCGACCTGCTCGTGCTCCTGGACTTGCTCGTCCTGCTCGTGCTCCTGGTCTTGCTCGTCCTGATTGTCCTGCTCGTGCTCCTGGTCCTGCTCATGCTCCTGGTCCTGCTCGTGCTCCATGACTTGCTGGCCCTGCTGGTGCTTACTCTACTGCTGCTGATCCTGTTCCTGGTGTTCCTGCTGCTGCTGCTGCTGCTGCTGCTGATGATGATGATGATGATGATTATGATCCTGCTGGTGAGGATGATGATGCTGATTATGATCCTGCTGGTGAGGATGATGATGATGATGATGATGATGATGATGATGATCCTGGTGGTGTGGAGGAGGAGCCCCTACTACCTGGGAGCCCCTCTGATGAGGGCCCATCTGGTCCTGCGAAAGGGAGGAAGAGGCGTATGCAACAACGGGAGAGGAGGCAACACTCCATTGCGGAGACGCACGAGGATGAGGTGCTGGAGTTGCTGAGAGAGAACGACTATCTGTGGTGGAAGGGACAGCGGCTGTACAGGGACACCAAGTGGAAGCAGGCTGCTTGGAGAGAGAGGGCGGAGAGTATGGGTGACACTTCGGAGGTGCTCCTCGGCTGGTGGAAACATATGCACACCTGGTATGGAAGGCTGCACCTGAAGAAATCTGGCCAGGTCATTGTGAAGCTGACAGACAGAGAGACCTACGTCATAGCCAGGTGCAGCTTCCTGCAGGGTGAGATCTGCCACCGAGGAGCACCAGCAGCCCCCTCTCACTACCCTCTCTCTCAGGCAGCCTGCTGCCACCCAGTCCTCTTCCGGCCGAGAGTCAGTCCCTGTCTCCAGGCAGGTTTCTGTGGAGCGGGCCACAGCAGAGAACACGCAGACAGGTGTTGTAACCATGGTGGAGTGCGTGGAGGACTCCCTGGTGTGGTGGGAGAAAGGAGACATCGAGTCTACCACAGTCCTAGCCACATCCACCCCCCCAACTCCGTCTCCGCAGAAAGGCAGAGAGCCGGACAGCAGGAGGGGCAGAGCCACAATGTCCTGCTGGAGATCAGGGACACCATCCACACCAGCATAGATCTCCTCTCTCAGCTGGTCCACACCGACTCTTTATCCTCCAACCGCAAGCCCTTCCTCACCTATGTCAACCAGACCCTCAAAGAAATGGCGGATCCACAATACCAGCAGGTGAAGGACCGGATCACCAAGCTGCTTCACAACCCTCCAGACCCAGAGAAACCTGCTCCCAACCAGTCCAGGCCTGCTCCTCCACCCCAGGTGATGTCCCTCCCATTCCAAGGCTTCCCACAGGACCTCACCTACCAGGGCTATGGCTACCAGGAGGTTCAGCAGCACAGGCAGCAGCCCTTCCCAGTCCAGGCACAGAGTCATCGGACGACACCATTGCCACCTGTTTCATTGATGCCACCCATGCCACCCATGCCAATGATGCCACTGACGACAGCGATGCCACCCATGCCAATGATGCCACCGACGACAGCGATGCCACCCACGCCAGTCCTCACCCAGCTGCAGAGCAGACAGCGCCACTACACTACTCCTTCCTCCACCCCACAGCCAAGCCCGGCCTCAGTATATCTGTCATCAGTACTGGGGCTGACACCCCATGGCATGGAGGAAGGACCTCTCAGCATCACGGGGCTGAGCAAGCTATCCGAGACCTTTCTAAACACACCGTCCCCTGTTGTACTCTCGAGCCCAGGCACTCCAGCACCACCCACCACCACAGCACCTGGACACTTCACCCCTGAGACTGGGCACACCTCCAAGTGACCAAGAAGAGTGCGAGAGACTGGCTAGCTGGCTACCTGTGGACTTTATTTGTACAGTTGACTTGGGTCATTTTTTTTTTACAGCTTGTTGTTCAATAAAGTTTATCTTTGATTCACACACTCACTTCATTTCTTTTTTTTAATAAAGTCTTATTGGAAACTTTTAGAATTGGTTTAAGCCTTTGCATACTTGTGGGATGGGTTAAGATAGCAGTGGGATGGGCAGGGATACATGTGGGATGGGTAATAGCTGTGGGATGGGCAGGGATACCTGTGGGATGGGCAGGGATAACTTTGGGATGGGTAATAGCTGTGGGATAGATAAACCTCCAGTGCAAGCATAGTGGGACTGTATTGTCCACCCTCCCAGGTGCCACACCTATGGCCCTTTATTATCAGTAATAATATAATCAATCATCCACACATGTCAACATAAACACAACTCTTTATTAAACGCCCTGTTTATTGTAGGCCCACCCAACATACATGGCCCAATCTCATCCATGTGATGAGACAGGCTGAAGGAAGCATCCATTAAGCATCTACCATCCTGTCTTGCCACTCCACCGCTCCAGCTGGGGAGTTGCACCAGTGTTTCAGGAAGTTGCGCTGCTTCTTCCCTTCCCGTGAGGCTCTGTTGTGGCCTTGCACATCCTGAGTGTCGATCAGGTTTTGCCCTTGCCTCCATTCACCAGGCTCTATGTCCCCATTGCCTTGTTGACGGTCCACGAGCCTGTTCTGCAAAACTGGGTAGCGGGTGCGCATGAGATTGTGCAGGATGCAACAAGCTTCCATGATCCTCCTCACGGTCTCTGGGCGATGCTGCATGGTGGTGAGAAGTACATGGAACCTGTTGGCCAGGATGCCAAAGGCGTTCTCCACCACCCGCCTTGCCCTGGACAGTCTGTAGTTGAAGAACCTCTCTTCACGGGTGAGGAGTCTGGAAGTGTATTGCTTCATGAGGTAGGTTCTGAGGGAGAAGGCGTCATCCCCCACGATGAAGTAGGGCACATCTTGTGTGTCGTTGGGCAGGGGGTCTGGATCTGGGAAGCCCACGATGAGGTTGCATTCCAGCCCCTCCTTGAGGTGACTGGCGTTGTATACCTGGGCATTTGAAGATGAGCCGTAGCCTGAAGCATCGATGTACATGAACTTGTAGTCAGCATCGACCATGGCGAAGAGGATGATGCTGAAGAAGCCCTTGTATTTGAAATAAGTGGACCCCACCTTGGCTGGAGCTTTGCAGGCCACATGCTTGCCATCGATGGCTCCAACGGTGTGTGGGAAGTTCCACCTCTGATACCACTGCTCTGCAACTTTCTTCCAGCCTTCTTCAGTGGAGGGGCACTGGAGGAGCTCCTCCTTGTATTCTTCGATGATGGCCTGCACCACTTCTCTGACCACAATGCTGATGGTGTTGTGTGGCACCCTCCAGCCGTACTTCATGCTTTTGTAGGTGGTCCCTGAGGCCAGGTGGCGCAGAGTGAGTGCCACCTTGAGCCCAGGTTCCAGGCTGGGCTGGAAGTTGGTGTTTGCCTTGGTCAACCTGGGTGTCAGGCACTTCACAACTTCGTCAAACATGGCTGGAGGCATCCTCATGAAGTTCTGGAACGTCCGAGTGTCTTCCTTCCTGAGCTCCACCATCAGCTTGTTGTACAGTCCGTACTCTGCTCTTCTCCTGATCCATTTTTGGACCCAGACGCTTCTTGGCCGCCTCTTTTTCCTCCCATAGTAGAGTTCACAGAGCCTGTAGATGGCTTCGTACTGTTGCAGAAGTATGGTGGCTGCCAAAAGGAGTGTGGTACGATCCACAGTGGACATGACAGGATGCTGTGGAAGAGGAAGAGTCAGATGAAGGCTGCAGAGGTCTGCACTGCTGGGCTGCTGGGCTGAAAGTGAGACCCAGATGAGTTTCTCCCCCTTTTTATAGGCAGTATAGGTGTCCCTTTGCATCCTCTAGGCATCCTCTAGGCATCCTCTAGACATCCTTAATATCCGAGATAGATCCCCTCTGTGAACGTTTTTTCCGATTTAAACGCTTTGTTTCCGTGCTGCATCCATTCTGCATCCGTTCTGCATCTGTTTCGCATCCGTTCCGCTTCCTCCCTGCGTCTGGGCGGATGCGAGTTGCGCGGATGTGCAGCGGACACCAAGCGGATATAGCGGATGCGTAACGGGTGCGTAACAGATGCGTAGCGGATGCGTAGCGGATGCGTAGCGGATGCAGAACGGACGAACTGGATACATTTTCCGCGCAAAAGTTTTAGGCAGCCCAAAACCTTTGGAGTGGATGAAACGTCCATAAACGGATGCTGGACGGATAGGGAGGAAGCAAAACAGAGGCAGTGAGTACAGAATGGATACATCGCGTTAACCAACGGATGGCAAGGTTTTTTGTCCGTTTTACATCCTCTTTGCATCCGTTGGTTCAGTGTGACATGGGCTTTAAAGTGTAAGTAAATTTAGCCCAAACTGACAGACCTCTCGAAATGTACCTGGACTACTTCGGAAAGAACAAGATTCTTGTCCTTCAGAAGTATGAGGAATTGGCTAATTCAGTTTTGCCTCAATATGGCTCAAGTGAAGATTTTTCTTTATGAAGAATTAATATATTAATATCTTCAAGCTTCTTTGCAAACATGAAACAAACACATCCTTACAAAGAGAAATCAAATAGTTTTAATGTATAGTTCATTCCACTGGATTCTTTTGTTCATTCTATTAGAATTAGAATTTGCTTAGGCTATTATGTAATATCTGGAAGAATCCCATGAACTCCTTGTTATATTAATGCTGACACCATAATTTTGAAAAACTCTACAGTCAAGAGGATTATAGCTTTGCAAACCACACTTCAAAAAAAAAAAAAAAAAGTCCTAGGCAGCATTGCTCATTAGGATTACCAGCATGAATCCATCTTCTTATGCCAACTTCAGCTTTTGTGCTGCTCAAGAGGCACTAAGGATTCAAAAAATATTATTTCTACGCAAATCAATAAAATGATTTGCATTTTGCATTCAGTTCAAATCACAAAAATAAATAAATTCTATAAAATGAGAGACCAACAGTAAAAAGGAGTGGGGATGGAGAGAGAAAGCATGATGAACACTATATTGAGATGTACACTGATTAAAACTTGAATTCATCTAAAAAGCAATTAGTGTGCACAAAACAGCATTCTTGAGGGAGCCTTGGCTCTTGACACAATTTACTAAGTAGTCTGATTTTTTTTTTCATATAACTTTCTCTATAAAAGAGAGAACTAAACTACCACTCATAATCTTCCACACAAAAAATGGAACTTTGTTGTCTTTTACTTCATTTAAGATTTCGTTAAAATTTGTAAACACAAATGTAAATGACTGATTTTGCAAAACCAATTACTATTTTTTTTTAAAACATACAATAATAAGAATTTACTAATGATAAAGATTCAGCCAGTATAGTACAATAAAACCACTCTATGAAAGAAAAATAAATATTTATTTATTTTTTAAAAATTGTATGGCTAGCCATCTTAAAACACAACTCTCAGTGATCACACTAACAATAAAATCTAGAATTATATCTAAAAAAGTTATTTAAAAAATGAGGGCTCCAACTATTCCCTTGGGGTGGTCTGCAACCAACTCCATACAGTCTCACTCTTTCTTACATGTGTAAAAACCCAGGTCCTGGTTACTTTCTGAAAGGGTGGATACCAATCAGATTGCTAGGTAGATGCTATTCCATAAGGTAGTTATAGAAAAGATAAGCTTTCATGATCCCACTAGATTAAGGGTCTTCAAATTTGGCAAGTTTAAGACTTGTGGACCTCAACTCCCAGAATTCCTGAGCTAACATGACCGGAGGAGCAGTTCTGGGAGTTGAAGTTCACAAATCTTAAAGCTGTCAAGTTTGAAGACCCCTGCACTAGATTGCAAGATTTCAGGGAAGGGACCTATAGGTTAGAAGGACAAAATACTCTCAGGGAGAGGTAATCATAACCTGATCCCAAGCCATACAGGACTTTAAAGGGGATAATCAGCATCTCTAATTTAACCCAGAAGGAAATAGGAACCATTATACCTCACATAACAGAAGTGTATTGTGGGTGCTGCTGTCTTTTGGACCAGTTGTAGTTTCTGAATGGTTTTCAAGAACAGCTCCTTATAATACATTGGGATAACATAAGTTAAAAGCTAGGAATGGAGGGGGGGATAATAAAAGGACAAGGAATACAACTGGGATTTAGTGTATATCATAAAAAGGAGAATATGAAATACACATTTATATACAAGACTACGTAATTATAAATATATAAAATTATGTAGGAATTCAAGAAGCAATCTGTCTGTCCTGTTCTTTATTACCTGTAACACCAATGTCATTCTTAACAATAGCACGAAGTGCATTTTAGTAATCAAAATTAGAAGTTATCAGAGCAGATAGACTATCCATTTCAGGGTTAGTCAAAGCTATGGGTGATAGAATCTAAAAGCACACTAGGTCACTGATGTCACACAGGAACGGGAACATAGAATAACAAAACAGAAAACATTTGGCTGTGCATTTGGCTCCTTCAAAAAAATCTGCAACTATCTGTATAACTAATTAACTGAGACTCAGACTTAGAAGCAATCACTAATTGATCATCATTTATTAGATTTCTGGTTCAGCTTATTGCCCTTGTTCAGCCCATTATGCATCCAGGCAAGTCAAATATCTGCATAGTTGTATCTGACATCATCTAGACATCATCTGCCTACTGATAAGATCAAATTTCTTGCGCTTTTACCAATGATTCCAATCAAATATTTTTAAAAATGGGAAAAATGGGTTCTCTAGCATAGTTGAGTGGGTGGGCTGGTGGGCCATGGGAAAATTTGGTGGGCCACAGAAAAATCTCTCCTTCAGAGCTCCCCCGCAAAGCAATTAATCTAGACTGCACAGAACACAAGGCAGCGCAGCCCACATGGCCCATGGGAACCCTCCCCTCCCACTCACTCCTTACTTGGCAAACTTGCCTGCTAAATTGCTATTTTTCCTTTTTCCGATCATCATATGTTTTGTTGTGCCAGGACATTTAAATTAGCTAGGAAACAGGAAATAGTTGGATTTCTTGCTTTCTAGCTAGTCTTTAGATCTTCGGCTCTGCTATTAAGCATAGCCTCCCTTCGGATTGAAGGTTCTATTATTCAATGCAAACTCACAGCAAGCAAATTTGAGAGACTGAGCTAGCTAATGGCAGATAGATAGATCACTGAATGATTCTGTGAACAACTAAATCTGCCTGCCTGCATGCTTTGCCTGATTTGGGGTAAAAGTTGCTCTTTTTTTTAAATAAAAAAATATTTACATGCATGGTGTGTTGTGAGTTAAGGCCCGGTCCCACTGGCCGACGGATGCAAAATGTATGCATAAAGGACACAGCGGATGAGCAAAACTTTGGGGGTGGCTCCATCCATTGTCATCCACTCCCAAAAGTGGTGAAAATTTGCATAAACAGAACAGAAAAGAATGGACATGGGTAGTATGTTGCGGGGATGTTAAAAGGATGTTCATAGGAAGCCTAGTGGATGGAAGCGGATGACACCTCCGAAAGGGTTCCGGGGTAGAATTTCAAAGCGGACGCATAGCGGATAAAGCGGATGCATCACGTATGCCTAAAGGAAAGAAAGGGGATGCCGTGTGGATGTATATCGGATACAAACTGGTCACTGTGCATCCTTTCTATTTCTGTGCTGCTAATGCTGTGTAGACGTTCCGTGTACCTTTTGTTTCCTCTCTCTTTCCGTTTTCAGTTGCAGTGGATGTGAGTTGCGAGGATGCCCAGGGGATGCAGAGAGGATACAGCGGATGTTTAATGGATGATAAATGGATATAGAACGTTTGTTGCTCGTATGTCACGGATTTACATCGTACACAGCGGAAAGTTCATCCGTTCACAAAGTTTTGTGCAGCTCAAAACTTCTTGCATGGATGAAATCGCAGTGGACAGATGCTCAAAGGAAATAGCATATGAAACATGTACACAGTGAGTACACAATGGATGCATAGCGTTTTCCAATGGATGGCAAGCTTTCTTTAACATTTTACATCCTCTTTGCATCCATAAGTGCAGTGGGACAGGGCCTTTAATTTTGTAAGTTTGCTTGCAAGCAAATTTTATGAGTGCTTTCAAGCAAATAATATGTGACAGACTGAGCTAGCTGATGGCAGATAGATACATTTCTGAATGAATCTGTGATTCTGTGAGCAACTCAGTCTGCCTGCCTGCTTTGCCTGATTTTGGGTAAAAGTTGCTCTCTTTTTTTATAAAAAACCCAGGGCTGGGATTCTATTGGTTCGGACCGGTTCTATAGAACCGGTTGTTATGGTTCCCGGTAGTTTGGAGAACCAGTAAATCAGGCCACTGGCTGGCCCCACCCCTCTCCACCTCTTCTCTGCTACCTGCCCAGTCAGTCCCATCACTCATGTGCAACATTGTGTGCATGCGTGACATCCCTGCAGCCTGCTTGCTAAGTCAGCCATTGCTGCCTGCCATTTGCAGCAGTCCTGCCTGATCAGATTATCTTTTTGGATGAATGAAAGACACGGTCACCTTTCCCACCCCACCATTACTTGCTTTTTGTTTTGTCCCTTCCCTCTCACCACTTAGAAGGCCCAGTCCTCCCCAGTCCTCCCCCCACCACTGCCCCTGGGCTTTGCTGCACCTCCCCTCACCAATGCAGGGCCTCTCCTTGCCTACCTGGGGCCTCCCCTCACTGACCTGGGGCTTGCCATGCCTCCCCTTGCTGACCCAGGGCCTCCCCTCACTGACCCGTGGCTTCCCACACTGGCCCTCACTGACCCGGAGTCTCCCCTCACCAATGTGGGGCCTCATCTCTCTGACCTGGGGCCTCCCCTCACCAACCCGGGGCTTGCCATGCCTTTCTTTGCTTTCGGCTACCTGGGGTCTTTTCTGGGCCTCAGGGGGATGTGGCGATGGTGGCAGCCAGAGCATGGCTGTTCTCTGTCTCTGCTGAGCTGGGGCTAAGAGGGGTAGCGGACATGCTCCCTGTAGCCACTGGGAACTCCCTGGGGCTGCTTGCTTTCAGTAGCTGCTGAATATGCCCAGTGCCACCACCACCACATGAAGGCATCAGTCCTGGGGTTTCCCCTCTCCTTTTCAGAGCGCCATTGCCCAGCACTGCCACTGCCACCCCTGCCACATGAAGAGAGCAGCGGTACTGGGACTTCCCCCTTCCCTTTCAGAGCACCATCGCCCGGTGCTGCCACCACCACAGCCACTGGATGAAGGGAGACATCCGGGGGTTCCCCCTCCCTTTCAGAGTGGCCATTGCCTAGCACCACCACCACCACCATCACAGGATGAAAGGAGCAGTTCCGGGGGTTCCCCCTCCCTTTTGGAGCACCATTGCCCAGCTCCACTGCTGCTGCATGAAGGGAGCAGTCCCAGGGTTTCCCCCCTCCCTTTTATAGTGCCGCTGCCCAGCGCCACCACTACCACCCATGCCGGATGAAGGGAGCAGTCTTGGGGGTTCCCCCTCCCTTTCAGAGTGCCGCTGCCACCAACTCTAAACAGATAGAAAAAGAAAGAAAGAGAGGGAGAGAGAGAAATGGGGAGAAAGAGAGAGAAAGAGGGAAAGGGGGGAGAGAAAGAAAGTGAAAGAGAAAGAGAAGGAAGATACAAGAAAAGAAAGAAAAGGGAAAGAAAGAAAAAGAGTGAGAAAGGAAGTGAAAGGAAGAAAGGGGGATGGAAGGAAAGGACAGAAAGAAAAAGAAAGAAAGGAAAGAAAGAAAGAAAGAAAGAAAGAAAGAAAGAAAGAAAGAAAGAAAGAAAGAAAGA
>BLBF01000022.1:20679744-20720084 GCA_015471245.1 Laticauda colubrina | reverse complement strand
AGAAAGAAAGAAAGAAAGAAAGAAAGAAAGAAAGAAAGAAAGAAAGAGGGAGAGAGGGAAAAGTGCATGATATATATGGATGGATAGATAAATATATGGAAGGAGGGAGGGAGAGAGAGAGAACACAAACCCTGGCTTGAGAAGACACTTTGAAGCACAGCAATCTAGGGCTGGCTTGCAAGGGATCTCGGAGGTCATCTATCGTGTTTCTCATATAATAAGGCCGGGTCTTATTTTTTTTTGAGCCCTGAAAAAATGGCTAGGTCATCTTTTCAGGGGGGGGGCTTAATTCCCCCCCTGCATCTTCGGGCAGGCGGGTGGTGACAGCTTGTATGTTGACTACAGCGTTGGTGGGGCACTTCGTATCAGGGTCAACTCAGGCAGCACCATATCCGGGTGTGCAACAAAAGTACTTCCTAACAGCAAGTCCCCCCCATTCCACATGTTTTAATATAGGCCTTAATTTGGGGGGAGGGGCTTAATTTCATTTCACGCCTATAAAACATGCTGGGATTTCCGATTGGGGGAGGCCATATTGCTGGAGAAACAGGGTAATCCAACCTCCTGCTCCAGCAGAAGATCCTTACAGAATCAAAGAATAGCAGATTTAGAAGGGGTGTGTATTTGTGTGTGACTGTAAAAACTCCAAAAACAGGCCAAGTAGCTCTGTGGAGGTCAGTCATAAATTGCTAAGCAACTGGCCATTAAGCGAGGACCTGGTCATTAAGCGAGGACCACTTACATTTGATTTGCCGGACACATGGCCACATGCCCGGGCCTCGCCCTGCCCTCTCCAGGGCTCCCCAAGCCTTGGAAACTGGCAAAAAACACTTGCTAAGCAACTGGCCATTAAGCAAGGATCTGGTCATTAAGCAAGGACCACTGACATTTGGTTTGCCAGTCACATGGCTATGCCCACCCCAGTCACATGACCACCAAGCCACACCCACAAATTAGGCCATGCCCACAGAACTAGTTGTTAAGAAATTTGAAGCCCACCCCTGTTGGCGAATCCTGCTGTAGCTTTCCAGTGGATGATGTAAAATCTTCCAGTGTTACAAACTGGATGTACACAAATATCACTGGAGTTTTTCATGAAGAAAAGCCAACACAGTTCTAGGCTGCATAAACAGAAGGATAGAACAAGATCACATGAAGTGTTGATACCACTTTATAATGCCCTGGTAAGGCCATACTTGGGATACTGCATCCAGTTTTGGTCTCCATGATGTAAAAAAGATGTTGAGATGTTGAAAAGATGTTGGAAAGAGTGCAGAGAACAGCAACAAAGATTATTAGGAGCAGAGGTGGTATTCAGCAGGTTCTGACCAGTTCTGGAGAACCGGTAGCGGAAATTTGGAGTAGTTTGGAGAACCAGTGGTAACCTTGCCCCAGGAATGGGGAGGAAAAGAAGATTTTGCAGTATCCTTCCCCTGCCACATCCACCAAGCCACTCCCACCAAGTCATGCCATGCCTACCAAGCCACACCCACAGAACCAGTAGTAAAAAAAATTGAATCCCACCACTGGGTTGCAGCTATAAGTAGAACCAGAATAAAGCTGCGCTTACAATTGTTAGCCTACCAACTCAGTTCAGTGACTGACTGTGATTAATGATGTCAAAAACTGGCCACATTTTTCATCTTCTATCATGTCCTAGTAGTTGAAAGGAATCAGTCTAAATATAATAGTTAGAAAAAAAACTAAATGAAGCCTTCCAATTCCCTCCTCCCTGAACTATGAGGAAAAAAAAATATCTCCAAAAATGTCTCCTGGGAAACCTTGTCTTAACTGATTTATCCAGAGTGAATTGAAGAGAATAAATAATTAAATGTGAATGTTAGTAGCTCCTTTTGGGGAGTTTATTAAGACCTCCAAACAAGCCTGCCAGTGTTGTGAAATTTGCACATACATGAGCTCTCATGCATTTTTCTTGAAATACTAAACATTGACAATGTTCGGGAGTTATGCTTGTTTATTTTCTTAGTTCATTGAAGTAATTATCCACCCAAGAACTGTATTAATTCACTTTTATGAATTCCTGAAGTCTTGTTCATGAACAAGGACAAATGTTAGAGAAAAACTAGGTGAGCTCAAAAATGTATGATGGTTTAGAGGGGTTGCCAACCTTTTGGACCTCAGGGACCAACAAACTCATAATTTTAAATCCTGCGGAACAGAGATCCTGGGAAAATCCCAAAAAAAGTCTGCAGGAAAATTCCCCACCCTATTTTCCTACCAGTTGATCATTATTTTGGATAGTAGGATTCAGTCTCCAGCTCCATTCTCAGAGGGAGAAAGAGAAAGACTTTTGGTTTCATGCCAGAAAAGCAGCAGAAGTCTTTCTTTCCCCCAAACTCCATCAGAATGGTGCAGCCTTGGAGCAGGATGCCTTGCAGGGTCCCAAAGACTCGTTTCTAGCGGAGTTTGAGAGAGAGAAAGAAAGACTTTTGCTGCTTTCCTTGCATGAAGCCAAAAGCAGAAGAAAGAAGTGGAAAGAAGCAGCGCAATGGCCAGGCCAGGTGCATGGGGCATGTGGGACAAATTCCCTCATCTGCCCTTTCCCCCCTCCCCTCACATTGTGTTGTTCGCAATGCAAGCAATGCAAGCCTTGTGTTCCCATACAACCTGGATTGGTTGCTTTGGGGGTGCTTTGGAGGAGAGATTTCTCTGCAGACCACTGAAATTTTCTCACAGACCACCAGTGGTCCCCAGCCCACTGGTTGGCGACCACTGGTTTAGACCTTCTTTTGTGCTTCCATTCCATGAACTTAGAGTAAGTGAGTTTTGCTTGCATGGATGCCTGCTGAAAGTGACTTCGAATCTTGGGAGTCTTAATATGCATTGGATATGGTTTTCTATTTAGAACAAGGGTAGGAAGATTTCAAACTTGAAATATCCACTATACTGGGATTTTTTTTTATTAGTAAAAAAATATGGAATTTGAGATCCTCCAAATTCCAATTAGAATCAGGTGAAAAGACTGCCTAAAGCAAAAAGATACTTCCATGTTCAGAAGCTTTTAATGCCAAAGTTTGACACCAATATTGCTTTATTGGTCTGATAAATCTTAATTAGGGAATGGCAAGAACATTTGAGTCCATCCTATTGTTAGACCATTGAAGATAGAAACTCTCATTGATTTACTCAAGGTCATCCTGATATCTGTCAACTGATCCAGATCTATTTTTGCCCATTTCTGTCATCTAGGAAAACAGTGAATTAAAACAAAGGAAGAATTTGTCTGTGTTATATGAAACCAATACAAGAATAACCAAACATCACATGAAATATTTCTGAGTTTTCAAATATCATTTAAAACAGGGGTCGCCAATATTTTGGATCTCAGGGACCACCAAACTCATACTTTTAAATTCCAAGGACCACTAATATGAATTTTTTAAAAAGCTAATATATTTAATATATTCAATATTTTTTATGTTAAATATCAATTATGTGTATAATATATGGTATTCAGCTTTGTTTGGGTATTTTCCCACATCATTATAGTTGTGCTTTTAAAGTTGTAGCAACGTTTGGGCAGAATCTCATCTGCCATCATCAGACTTCTGTATTGTGTTTGTCTACAAGTTAGACGAACTTTCACAGTGAAAGTGAGTCAGACTTTCACAGACATTTCAGTTTTAAATTTGGGCCTAGCCTACTTCTGTGCCAGAATGGTTTTTTTTCTTCATCCTGATCTCTTTTCCATTAGCCTCCTTTGTTGTAACGGCTTCTGTAATGGGTTGTGTGATGACCTTGTGATACTTATTGCTGTCCTTGGTCTTGTGCTGTGATATCCTGGGTCATTTGCTGTGTTGTAACTTCTTGAGTTCTTGTGGTGTAATTTCCTGAGTTTTTTGATGTGATATCCTGAGCGGGTGGCTGTGATGTAGCATTCTGGGTTTTAGTCTGGCTTCGAGTTTGGGGTCTGGGTCAGAAAATAGACCACAGCTGCTTCACCAGCTGTCACACCCCAACCTCAAAACCAAACAAGCTGACAAATGCCAAGAACACAGCCGGTGGGTGTAGGAGCTGGTTGGCATGTGCCTCTCAGGGGCCTGATTTCAGGGTCCTTGGAGAGCTGCGTGGCACAGATTAATTGCTTTTGGAGGCCATTTCTTCTACGGCCCACCAAAAATTTTCCATGGCCCACCAGTGGGCTGTGGCCCACTAGTTGCTGACCGCTGATTTAAAACATCTCAACCAGGATGTCAATGGAATTTCAAGGGGAAATGACCACAATAATGTGGCTACAATTGAGAATGTGTAAACGATTTCTGGCTTGGTCTCTTTTCTGGGAGTATTCAAAGCAGATGCTAAAAATATGAACTGAGCTCCCATTTGTTAGTGCAATAATATAATCCTCTCCAAGAAGGTTGTACTTTATTCATTCATTTTTTCACTGAAAAGCCATATTAAACAATTTGTCAAGATTGAAAAATGCTTAAGCTTCCTGCAACTATTATTGCTTTTCAATTTGCCAATGAACTGGGGGGAGGGAAAGGTAAGATGGTATGCAGAGGCTACAGTCTTCAACCATGAGAACCAAGTACACTTTGCAGGTGTCTGCTAAGATATGGACTGTTATCAAATAAAAGGCTGATTCCCATTTGGACAATATGACCTGTTCCATGGGAGAATAGAATAGAATACTTTATTGGCCAAGTGTCTTGAAATTTGTCTTGGTGTAAATACTATCAGTATACATAAAGAAAAGGTACATTCGTTAAGAATCAAGAATCATAACATACAACACTTAATGACAATCATAGGGTACAATCAACAATCAAATCATACTAGGAAACAGTCCATGGGGGGGTAGATGAAACTCATTTTTAAGTATGCAGAGTTGCACAGGAAAATTTAGAGTTGGTTTTGCTTTCTTCTGTGCCAGAATGATGAATTCAATAAATATTTGCTTTTGGGATTTTAACTTTAAAATCTTGGGTCTGTTAGTGGACGGTTGACCCAATTTCTTTTTCAAGGCATAGCTTAAAATTCAGAAACCTAGGTTCTCTCTCTCTCTCTCTTTCTCTCTTTTTGCAATACATTTTTTTTATTTCAACATATCATTGTGTGAATAGTGCGGTTCCGGAGTGCCTTACATTTTAAAACAAATATGACAATAGTTTTCATCATTGATACAGTTGAAATTCTTATAAAATTTGATATTAATATACATATTTTGTTAAATTATCTATCTTAATTATTCAGTATTACAGTATGTTATTTTTATGATAATCTCTATATTAATATCACTCCTTTTACTATAAATATTATATAATAACCATATTTGCAGTGTTTAACAAATTGTATAATTCTGATAACAATCCATATTAATTTATATTTTTCCATTATTCATCCCTTTTTTAATTTAAATTGTGCCACTATTACATCTAAAGCATCCCTTTTCAAGTCACATTTTAATGCAAATATAATAGTATTCATCATATTTACATTTAACATATTGTGCAATTCTAAGAGTAATATAATTTCTTTTATTAGTTTGTAATTTTTCATTATCAGTACCCTATTACATTATATTATTTTTGTGTCAATCAGATTCCACATACCGTTACTTTTCCTACAATAGAATGTTAATATTCATATTTATTACATTTAACAATTGTATATCTTAACTAATAGTACACACATTTATGTGGAATCATAAAATCCCCCCCTTTAATCATCATCTCTCACTTGTATTGAAGTTTTAGTTAATCATTTCTTAAGCCCATGTCACACTGAACCAATGGATGAAAAGAGGATGTAAAATGGACAAAAAAGCTTGCCATCCATTGGAAAACGCGATGTACTCACTGCCTCCGTTTTGCTTCCTCTCTATCCATCCAGCATCCGTTTATTGACATTTCATCCGCTCAGAAAGTTTTGGGCTGCCCAAAACTTTTGCACGGAAAATGTATCCAGTTCGTCCGTTCTGCATCTGCTACGCATCCGCTGGGCATCCGCTACGCATCTGTTACGCATCCGCTATATCCGCTAGGCATCCACTATGCATCCATGCAACTCCATCCGCCCGGACGTGGGGAGGAAGCGAAACGGACGCAGAACGGATGCAGAATGGAAATAAAGCATTTAAAATGGAAAAAACGTTCGCAGAGGGGACCTATCTCAGATATTAAGGATGTCTACAGGATGCCTAGAGGATGCCTAGAGGATGCCTAGCGGAAAACCTATATTTCCTATAAAAAAGGGGATCAACTCATCTGCATCACACTTTCAGAACAGCAGCCCAGCGGTGCAGACCTCTGCAGCCTTCATCTGACTCTCCCTCTTCCACAGCATCCAGTTATGTCCACCGTGGATTGCAACAAAGACACTCAGGCAATCCAGAACTTCATGAGGATGCCTCCAGGCATGTTTGACGAAGTTGTGCAGCGCCTGACACCCAGGTTGACCAAGGTAAACACCAGCTTCTGGCCCAGCCTGGAACCTGGGCTCAAGGTGGCACTCACTCTGCGCCACCTGGCCTCAGGGACCACCTACAGGAGCATGCAGTACGGCTGGAGGGTGCCATCCAACACCATCAGCATTGTGGTCAGAGAAGTGGTGCAGGCCATCATCGAAGAATACAAGGAGAAGCTCCTCCAGTACTCCTCCACTGAAGAAGGATGGAAGAAAGTTGCAGAGCAGTGGTATCAGAAGTGGAACTTCCCACACACCGTTGGAGCCATAGATGGCAAGCACGTGGCCTGCAAAGCTCCAGCCAAGTCGGGGTCCACTTATTTCAACTACAAGGGCTTCTTCAGCATCGTCCTCTTCTCCATGATCGATGCTGACTACAAGTTCATGTACATCGATGCTTCAGGCAATGGCTCATCTTCAGATGTCCAGGTATACAACGCCAGTCACCTCAAGAAGAAGCTGGAACGCAACCTCATCGTGGGCTTCCCAGATCCAGAACCCCTGCCCAACGACACACAAGATGTGCCCTACTTCATCGTGGGGGATGACGCCTTCTCCCTCACAACCTACCTCATGAAGCCCTACACTTCCAGACTCCTCACCCATGAAGAGAGGATCTTCAACTACAGGCTGTCCAGGGCAAGGCGGGTGGTGGAGAACGCCTTTGGCATCCTGGCCAACAGGTTCCATGTACTTCTCACCACCATGCAGCATTGCCCAGAGACCATGAGGAGGATCATGGAAGCTTGCTGCATCCTGCACAATCTCATGCGCACCCGCTACCCAGTCTTGCAAAACAGGCTTGTGGACCTCCAACAAGGCAATGGGGACATGGAACCTGGGGAATGGAGGCAAGGGCGAAACCTGATAGACACTGAGGATGTGCAAGGCCCCAACAGAGCCTCACATGAACCGAAGAAGCAGCGCAACCTCCTGAAACACTGGTGCAACTCCCCAGCTGGAGCAGTGGAGTGGCAAGACAGGATGGTAGATGCTTAATGGCTGCTTCCTTCAGCCTGTATCATCACACAGATGAGATTGGGCCATGTATGTTTGGTTGGCCTACAATGAACAGGGCGTTTAATAAAGAGTTGTGTTTATGTTGACATGTGTGGATAATTATTACATTATTATTGATAATAAAGGGCCGTAGGTGTGGCACCTGGGAGGGTGGACCATACAGTCCCACTATGCTTGCACTGGAGGTTTATCTATCCCACTGCTATCCTAACCCATCCCACAGCTATTACCCATCCCACAGGTATCCTAACCCATACCAAAGCTATCCTTACCCATCCCACAAGCATGCAAAGGCTTAAACCATTTCGAAAAGTTTCCACCAAGACTTTATTAAAAAAAAGAAATGAAGCAAATGTGTGAATCATAAATATACTTTATTAACAACAAGCTACAAAACAAAAAAGAATCTCTGGCACTCCTCTTGGTCGCTCAGTCTCATGGGTGAAAGGTGCAGGTGCTGTGGAGGTGGCTGGTGCTGGAGTGCTTGTCATCAGTTCCTCCAGAAGCAGAAGCAGCAGAAGCCCCAGCCCCAGAAGAGCAAGCCCGTGTTGCAGAAGCCCCAGCAGAACCAGAGTGAGGGTCAGGGGACGGGATGGTAGCCCTGTCCCTCTTGCAAGGGCTGGCAGCAGATGGCTGAGGCTTGCTGTGCTTCCGCATGGTTGTGGGGTTGCTGGCTGGCAGGAAGGCTGGCAGGCAGGCAGGCACCAAGGCTGGCAGGCAGGCAGACAGCAAGGCTGGCAGGCAAGCTGGCAGGCAGGCTGGCAGGCAGGCTGGCAGGCAGGCATCCACCAAGGCTGGCAGGAAGTCAGGCTGGCAGCAAGACTTGCAGCAAGACTTGCAGGCAGGCTGGCAGCAAGGCTTGCAGGTAGACATGCAGGCAGGGCAGGCAAGGCAGCCAATCCGTCCGGCAGCAGGTCTTTCCTCAGAATGGCGACCTGGTTCTGAGCTGCTTCCGTTATATCCACGGGGATGATGCAATGCATCCTCCCCGCATGCGCAATTAACGCCAGGCATCCATTAGGCTTCCGCTGTGCATTCGCTGTGCATCCGCTTCATCCGCTGTGCATCCGCTGTGCATCCGCTGTATCCGTTCCACGTCTGCATTGCTGAGGTCCCCCGGAAGCCTAGCAGACGTGCCATCTGCTCCCATCCACTTCCATCCGCTGGGCTTCCATTCCGCATCCACTTTGCATCCGCCCTGCGTCCTCCCCCCGTCCATGTTATCCGCTCCAGTTATGCAATTTTTTGCCCCTTTTGAGAGCGGATAACAACGGATGGAACATTTTGCTCGTCCGTTGTGTCCTTTTTGCATCCGTTGGGCAGTGTGACATGGGCTTTAGCTTGTCTCCCATATTTCTCTCTTAAATTTTCATCTCTATCTATAATTTATTGATCATTTCTTTTGAATATTTCTCCCTTCGCTACTATATTCCATTGTCTCATTTTCAAATTATCTACTCTTACCCGTCTTTCTCCCAAAAAATTCTCCCTGCAGTTCCAACTCCTGTTTGACGTCCCTTAAAGTATTCTCACCTTGGTTTATTACATTAATCATTATCGTTTTTGTTTTTATTTTCTTTTTATCATTTCTTTTTGTTTGTTGCTTTGTCTGTTCAGTTTTTCTGGTTCCTCTTCTGATTGGCTCCTCTTCTTCCTGGATCTCCTGCTTTCTTTCTGTCATTTGTGTCTCCATTTCCAGATCTACTCATACTCTGTATTTTATTCAAAATGTCCTCCAATCTTCTTGCCAAAATATTTTTTATATCCTGAAGTTCTTTGCAAATTCCATTCCTCTTTGTTTTTGTTTATATTATTTCTTTCTGTTCAATTGTCCAACAGTCCTTTATTTAAACCAAAGTCACTTTTCAGATGAAAAATTCAATGTCCAGGAGCCTTTAAATGAGTCATTCTGTTCTTTTAAATAGTCCAAGGTAAAACCTTCATAAATTCTTCTTCCAGTTGAATCTTCTATGATAGCTTTCAGGGGTCATTTTTATAATCATCTTCTAATATTTTGAAAGTCTTTTTCTGTTTTATATTTCTTTTCCTTGTATACTCTATTATCAAGCCTCTTGTATAGGCCTTCATCGTGTCCCAGAGGTCTGTAGAGATGTATCCTCTTTTTTATTTTCTTTAAAGAAGAAAGCAAGTTCTTTCTCTATTTTCTGTTTAAAGTCTTTTTCTTTCAGAATCATATTATTTAAGATCCATCTGGATCTCCTCTTGTATCCTCTTCTGTCACTGGGTTATGATCTGCCCAAGTGCTTGTTTCTATTTTGATCTCTCGTATATTAGCCAGCTGACATCCATATCATGTCTGTTCTAGACCATGAAGCATGTCTGTTTGAGTAAAAAGTGTATTGCTTACTCTCCACGTTTCCCTCTCTCCAAGCATCTTTTAAGTTGAATTCTTCTGTTATTTGTTTGTTTCCCATATTTCTTTGTTCCCTGATTCTGTTTCTTGTAATTTATTTTCCCCTTTATTTTTCTTCTCTTTTTCTCACTCCAATTTTTGTCCCCCTCCCTCTTTAGTGTTTCCTTCTGTAATCTTCCCTTTTCTCTTTCCTTGTATTATTTTTCAAACTGTTCTTTTTTCTAATTACCTCCTCTAATCTCCAATTTTTAAATCCCCTTTTCCCCTCTTTTCGCTTCACTTTTCATTGTCCTGATTGTTTGTTAAAGATGGCATCTCCTTTATTCAGCTCTTCTTCCTCTGAATTTCTTTGTTGTTTCTAATACTCCAAAACTGCCATTTCCAAAAACTATAGAACAAAGCTAAATGATTCTCTTTTCTCTTGCAGTTGTTCTTTCATGTTTTTTAATTCCATTTTCAGTTCCAGAAAAAGTTCTGCCATCTTTCAACACTTCTCAGAACTTGTAAACAATCAAAGTCTCCTCTAATAATCCAATGTCTCCTCCAATAATCCAATGTCCAGAGTTTCCAAAATCATCAGACAATCCCAGAACAGTTTCTTCTTATTTCTTTCTTTATTACAAAGTTCCAAGCTCCACTTTCACTTTCCAGAGGCTCTATTGTATTGTAGCAAGATTTCACTTACTTTGTTGTTCTTTAAAGATTTTTAAAAAATTTAAATGTTCCCCTTCAGAAGCATTTTTGGCAAATGCTTCTTAATGTTTATCCTTTAGAGAATAGCTGGATAAATTGCAGAACTGTTTTCTCAGATTGTAAATTACAATTCAGTTGGGACCTGTATTCTTTTCCTGAAGTACTTTGAGTTATATCTGGACTAACAGTTGATTGCAATAATAAATTGTTTGAGTAAGGAGTTAATTGTAATAAAGTTTACATAAGAGTGGAAAATTTGAAAGTGTGTGAATAGGATTATTGTTCAATAGTTCCACATGTTGAAATCTTGTAATAATATGCAGTCAATCCATTTTATGTCAGTGATACATGTTTTATTGTGTTTTGTCTAATTTTCAGTGAATTGTGTTTATAAATATCCAGAAAAATTACAATTATTCTTTGTACAGCATGAACAATAATTTAGAGCATCTTTTATCAATTGCACAAGAATAACTATGCATTGGTAAATTATTAGAAAATACACAGACAGACAGATAGATAGATATGAATGCAGTTCAGCTTCCTTCGGGTATTATCCCATGTCATTGTAGTGCTTTTAAAGTTGTAGCAACGTTTCAGCAGAATCTCATCTGCCATCATCAGGCTTCTGTATGGAGTTTGTATGTGGGTCAGGCTATCACAGGCGTTGGTTTTAAATTTGAGGCTAGCCTATTGCTGTGCCAGGATGTTTTTTTCTACATCCTGATTGGTTGGGAGTCTTGGTCTGTATTTTTTGGACTTGGAGTTTGTTTGATTGGTGTTTCTGGTTTCTTCTGTCTGTTTTGTGGCTTTGATTGGGTGGCAACACTGTGTTTCTGTATTGGAGGCTTTCATTGCAGATTGGCTTCGCTGAAAGGATGGCTATTATCTATTAGGAAGCTAGGTTTCATCTGGGTGCCTTGTTGGGGTGTGTTTGAGCTGGAAATATCAGAGGGAGTCTGTTTGTGCCCAGGTGTTTGTCTTGCTTTTGGTGTGGAGATATTTCTATTTGAGAGTGTAGATATCCAATGGCTCCCTAGGACACACCATCTGCCAGAAGAAAACACATACAAACCGCTATCTACATGCACTCTTACACCACCACCCAGTGCAGATCAATTCTGTAGCCAAGACACTCATCTCCAGAACAAAATGCTTAGCCGATGAACAACACTTAAAAACCGAACTACACACTCTCACTAATGTACTTACAGCCAATGGATTCCCAAAAAAGATTACCCACCTAATCCAAAAAGAAACCCCAACCAAAAGCCAAGACAGAGAACAAGAGAATGGCAAAGCCCTCCTCCCATATATAAAAGGCACTACAGACAAAATCAGCAAGATCCTCCAAAAACACAACATTAAAACAGCATTCTGCACAAACAGAAAAATATCCACCATCCTAAGAAACCCTAAAGACAAAATCGAGTTAGAAAACCAAGGAGTATACGAAATCCCTTGCACTGCCTGCCCCACCACATACATAGGACAAACTAACAGAAGAATTAGTGCACGCATTGAAGAACACAAGAACTCAATCAAAAAAGAAGAAATGATCTCTTCCCTGGTCCAACACTTCAAAGCCACAGGACATGAAATTGACTTTAAAAATACCAGAACTATCGCCCAAACCGAACACTTCAACAACAGAATAATCAGAGAAGCCATAGAGATAGAAAAACGCCCACACAGCATGAATAGACGAGATTATACCTCCCGCCTACCAACCATTTGGAAACCTGCCCTCATTAATAAACGAGTACCCAACATGAAGAATGACACCAGACCCACTCCTACGAGTGCCACACAAGATGCTACCACCACATTTCCACATAGAAAAAAGACTCACACCCACCATGAAGATGTGGCACAACCACGAACACGAAGCCAAACAACAGGATCACAGCTCACCAGCTCAAATCTCCCAGCAACTAAGACTAACCTGAGCACAACCAAGCCCCCACCTAAACAGAACACACCCCCAGCCAATCAGAACACAGCCAACCCCCCTACCAATCAGAACACAGCCAAACCCCCAACCAATCAAGTCACACTCCCACTAGCAGTTAAAAGGAAAAAGCAGCTGCAAGCTCACATTACTCTGAGAAGCACAGATCTGAAGAAACAAGCCTGAAGATGATGAATGAGACTTCATCGAAATGTTGCCTAGATACTTCCATTTCTTCGTGGGAGAAAACCCAAATAACCAAAGATCTATATATATATATATAACCTATATATATCATAGGTTCAGTTTGTGACCTATCTGACCTCACAATTAATGGTAACTTTATTTGTAATGTCCAATGAAACTTTATTAGTTCCATTGGACATAGTTGATATCAGTTCTCAATAACTAGAAAGTGAGTTGCAGATGCTCATAATTCTGAAACTTGTTCTGAAGTGATTCAATCATGTTACTAAATTATTTAAGGTTCTGGAGTTTTTTTAAACAAATAAGATTGTTGATTTGGATCAAATTACTGGTTGCCATTAAATCAAGAAAATTTGATTGCATTTTATATTAATGGAAAACTTGTCAGGAAACAATAGTTTCCTAATCAGAGTTACTCAATTTGATTTGATTGGAAATATGCACTAAACTGATTTTGAGGTATGATTTGGAGTTCCACACACTCTTAGTTCAGAAGCTATAAGCAGTTACATCACAATCAAAACTGGTTGCTAAAGTGCAATGTGATCTATATTATTTTACATAGATACATATTGTACAATAAAATACGTAACTATGTAAAATAACATAGATCACATTCCACTTTAGCAACCAGTTTTGATTGTGATGTTATAAAGTTCCAAAAAGCTTAAGGCATAGAACATACATTATAGTGTCCATACATTAAAACAATAGGCCTCTTTATTTTTTCTATGGAAAATATGAATTTCTGGGAATTTTGGGGGGGGGGGGGGGACAGAGTCAGAGGCAAAGTGCGAAGGGGGTGAAGTCAGAGTTGGCTTCACCTAGGTAATACTGACATGGTGCTCCTAATAAAAGACTGGATTTTTATTGCCAGATAGCTTGAGATTCTTAATTGCTTTAGGGTACTGGTTGGAACCCTGACAGCTTACTTAAATGCCACAATGAAAAGGAATAAAAAGCTAAAAAATCTAGTATCTGACACAAGCTTTTTCTACAGTATATCATCCTTGTAATTTATATAATGATGACCTGACCAGTTTCAGTACAATATTTCAGTGGCCATCTTTGAGCCTCCTTTAATTACAAATTGTCAGTCAAAACTAATTCAATTACAAGACAGTCCTGGGGTTACATCCACTTCATCTCTGGCAAATCTCTGCAATTGAACAACACATAAACTTATTAGAGCTCTTGAGGGCAGAAAGGCTCTTGCTGTCAAATGTCCATGTCAATGAGTTAAGAAAACCAGTGCAAGCTGAGAATTACTTACCAGGCAATCAAACTGTGAGCAACTGCAAGAAGCTTTTCTGACTATTTCAAAATATGCACCAATTATTAGTGAAGTATTTGGTCATACTACAAAACCATTTTCTTAATATCAAGAGCTGTCCTTTTACACAACTCTCTCTCTCTCTCTCCCTCTCTCTCTCTCTCTCTCTCTCTCTCACTCTCCCCCCCTCTCTCTCACTCTCCCCCCCTCTCTCTCACACACACACCACAAACAGACATGTTGGAGAACTGCCTTTTCCACTGATACCATTACAGATTTTAATACTGAATAAATTAAATTCAGCATATTATAAAAAGAAGTGAGCAATTTTATTTTTCTTGCCCATTTACTGAACACTACAGGGTCAGAATTGAAGCTTAATTTCAGGTGGGGAGGGAACTTGCTATTGCTAGTTCTTTAACATGCAACTGAACACCATTCCCTTGTGCAATCCATAAGCCTCTTTTCTGTAGCTCTGAAATCCTACCTCATAATTGCTAAATGACAGCAGCATTTCCTGTTATTTGGGAAGAGCTGAGGAGTGGAATATAAACCTTTAAATAGATATATTCCAATTAAAAAAATAAATAATCCTATCCAAAGCATCCATTTGAAACTCATTTTCTTGTGAATGATATGTTTTTTCTCACTTTGCTGCTCTGAGCAATGTTGAATATATTCTTTTTTTTATTACAAGGTTGTCAGCTATTATCGTAACACAAAGAGGCTTGTTCTGTGGAAGCTTCCCTTTAGCCAGTTCTGACTAGCAGGTTCTGACCAGTTCTGGAGAACCGGTAGTGGAAATTTTAAGTAGTTCAGAGAACCAGCAAATGCCACTCTAACTGGAGATTTTACAGTGTCCTTCCCCTGTCACACCCACCAAGCCACACCCACAGAACTGGTAGTAAAAAAATTTGAATCCCACCACTGGCCAGTATGCATATATTGGCCTATCATTTTTTCAGTGTCATATATAAATCATTTTGCAGTATATAGGATGGACTGCATATTGCACTGATCAGAAAAGATAATTGAATAAAGCATATTAAGAGATTGAAATGGCATATATTTGTTACATCTGTAAATCCTAGATGCAAAGATATAATTTCAATCGTTTTCTCAAGAGGTAAGGCTAATGGCTTAGGTTGCCAACAACATGTCAGAGAGGATTAATGAAGAAAGGAAGATGAAAAGCAACTTCACTCAGAGGGAATCAACAAAAAAGTACAGAAACTGAGAGGAAAGGCTGCAGGAAATATGGAAGGATTAAGAAATATTTAAGCAACTGTTGTTCACAGCAAAATAAAAAGAGATATGAAGTTAAAAATGAATTCCAGAGAGAAAGCCTGATTTATTTTCCCCTTGTTGTGGTTTGCCAGCAGCCTGTGTAGATGGCAGAGGTATTGGACAGTGAGGACAAAAGGAAACCAGTCAGGGACAGAACTTGGATGAGGGTCTTGTATCTGATGCAGGGATGGGGCCAGGACTATCTGAGAGTGGGGTACTGTCTTTGGAGCTTTTGGAGTCTGGCAGCAGTGAAGCAGAGGACCCCGTTCCCAGTGTGCAGGGCTGCTAGAAGGACAGACCAGCTGAAGCAACAGGGGTGACTCGGGAGTAAGGCTGGGAGGTGATTGCTAATTTATCCATAAGGGATAAAAGCCAGCCCTCTATGATGTGCTTTTTGCAGGAAGCAAAGAAGTTCATTAGATTCTGATTCCTCATCGCAACCCTGCAGACTCTGGTTTGTCTTTGCTGGAACTTTTGTCAGTTTTTCTGCTAATTAAGTGAATGTCTGTTTCTTGGCAGCCTTTTACAACCCTGAAAGGCATGCTCTTATCTCAGACAATTTTGTTTAATGAATTTTGGCTGGGAATGCAAATAATTCCCAGCATCACATTAAAAAAGGTTTGCTTTTTTAATTTGTGTTTTCTTAATTTGAACGAAGTCTGGGTCAGAACACCCCTAGACTTAGTGTCAAAATTTGGTTATTTATCATAAAACAAATTGCTACAAAAGTAATAGTTTCTTATTTTAAAATGTGTGAAGGGGTTTTACAGAAATATTTGATAAAAATAAAAGAAAAATAAATACAATAACCAAAAATATGACTTCAGAATAATTGGGCATGGAGTTTAATAATTAGAGAAGTAAAAATACATGTTTAAAAAGATCCAAAAATATATAGGTTTTGGAGGTTGACATATTGCAGCAAAGTCTGGAAAATATCTTTTTGTTAGTTGCATTTTTTTTTCATAGCCAGTAAGGCTGAGTTAATGAATAAGTTTGTACTATGCTAATTTCATGGAAATATATAGGCCTTTCTTACAGGAGAGCTCAGGCCAGCATGTAAATTTGCCTTTGGATTATGGATTTCCTGTCTGGCTGCTCACAGAGGGTCAAATTAGGTAAATCATACATCTTCAGCCCTTATTGTGAGACCAAGTGGAGCAAGTGGCCAGTTTTAAATTTCAGGATGTTACCATAAAAGAGGACTTGGCCTGGAGTGCTCACATTGCAGCACTGGTCAAAAGGGCCCAGCAGAGATTACACTACCTGAGACTTCTCAGAAAACAACAACTGAATGAAAAACTGCTGGTGACCTTCTACTGCTGCACTATAGAAAGTATCTTAAATTCCTGCACCTGTGTATGGTTTGCCAATTTCACAGTGGCAGATAGGACAACATTCCAGAGGGTTAAAGTCATTGCCCAGAAGATCATTGGTTGCCCTTTCCCTTCTTTAGAACAGCTTTATAGATCCCACTGCCTTAAAAAAAGTTCAAAACATTCTCAAAGATCCATCTCATTTTGGGCACCCTTTTTTAGAACTACTACCATCTGGCAGATGGTACAGAATCATAAAAATAAGGACAAATAGGCTGAAAAACAACTTCTATTCCAGGGCAGTAATTCTATTGAAATTTGCTACAATATTCTAGTGCAATATTAATGCAATATTAGGGGTTTTCAATTCAATGTATAAAATGTGAAGAATGTGTGTTTGTGTTTATTTTCATAGTCATAGTGTACACTGAAGATGGTATTTAATTTTGCTGTATGAAGTGCAATGACAATAAAGTAAAGTAAACTGAACTATAACAATTCTATAGCAGCGAATAAAGAACAGAGTTCATGAATAGTGGGTGTCATGCCCCTGGTGGAGATTGACTCTGAGGAAGAGGAGGAACAGCCAACAGGGAGTGGAAGTGTGGCTCCAGAAGTAGTGGAAGGAGGCTGGGGAAGGGCAGAGGCTGGCTGAGCAGTCAGAGGAGGACCCAGGCCCATCCCTTATCCATCCTAGGGCACGCAGGGAGGAGGGGATCAGGATAAAATGTGGTCTACTTGGGAGGAGAGGGCCATGATCCTCTTTATGGGTTGCAGTTGTGAGATTTGCATAAGAGTTTGGACCCGCGTGCTAACAGACACTGGAGACAAATTAGTGTTTTATTCCTAAAGGTTTATCTTGGTTGGCATTCCAATGGACTGTACCTGGTTATCTTCCTGAAGTTGGCAATTATCTATCCTGGTCTGTCATGAATCTTTATTCAGTGCAGTTTGTTTTTGGTTTTTGCTTCATTATCAGTTCTTTGAATTTGAACTGTGTTTCTTTCCTTTGAAATGTTATTTTGAAAATAATTTACTCCTCCACTGTGAACAATTGGTAGAAGTGAAGCCAAGTTGAAGGCATTAAAGGACTTTTAGTTACGTTTTGGGTTTTGTTATATTTCTGATATACTCTGGGTCATCACAGCAGGGCTCACAAAGCTTACACACACACACACACACACACACACACACACACACACACACACACACACAAAAGGAATATAATCTTTGCTTGCTTCTGTTGTATTAAGTCTTTCAGGACTAATACTGGTTAAAATGTGTGCACTGAATGTACATTTCTCAAACATTGTTTGCCTCAGTCTTCTTCAAACACAATTGACCTACTTTTACCTTAGTAATTCAGCAAATTCAGTCAATGAAGCTATAAGTATATTTTCCTGATTGGTAGCATTATGGACCTTTGGTACGGCATCTTTCTTGAAGAATTAGTTGAAAAATAAATAATCAGGCTGATTGCTAATTTACTATATAATGATTGACAAATAGAGAATTGGGCAAACAGGATCATGAGAATGCAAACTGTTGAAAGATGGATTTAAAAATAAATGATTGGTGGACTCTAGAGCAAGCAAGGTCCTTTCAGGTGGCATGCTTGTGATTTGGAGATGTGAATGTAAATGGAGTTGTCAATTCCCTTTATCTAAATAACATGTTTTGGACATCAAGGATGAGAGAACTCTGTAAAAGGACTTAACAACTCAACTTGTTATCTGTAATATGGTAATTAGATCTCTTTCTTTTGAAGATGTCTAATGGAGAGAAATAAGACAAGTCTCTTTGTCTCTCTTTTAAGTAAGATTTTTGTCACTCTCTTATTTCAATTTTATAGTGTGGAATTATACCTCTCCATATGTATCTTTCCTGATATTTATGAAGGGGAAGGAAAGATACTATTGCTGTTCAAATAATATATATTTCATTTATTTCTTAATTTTAAAGAAAGCTTTTCATGTTGTAAAAGTATAAAAAAATCAATAATCCTCATTTTAAATTTATTATAATTTAGTGTTTATTATGGAACAGTGTTTAATTCCAAATAACTCCAAGTAATTTCAGAAAAAAATCTATCTTCTTCTCACAATAAACCCAATATACACAAAACTATCTAGGACATTTTATTATTAAACATGTGTTTATTTGTAATGTCCAATTTACCTCGCTGATGTACTAGCTGATGTATTAGAAAGATAAACCCTGTTCAATTTCAACAGATTCCTGGCCTGAGTATTTTTTCATTCAAACCATTTTTGTTCAGTTGATGGGAAGATTCTAATAAAAAATGAAGTTGAATTTGCACAATTGAAATGTTGTCCCTACTTTGATATAAACAGGCTATAGCAAAGACAGGTGGGAAGTAAGCCACTTAGCTTTCCTTAGTGATAAGCTTTTCAAAGCTTCTGTTTTGAATTGTTTCTATTTCCACTATTTCAATAATTTTATAACTTTTCCTTCCCTCCCTCCCTCCCTCCATCCCTCCCTCCCTCCTTCCTTCTTTCTTTCCTTCCTTCCTTCCTTCCTTTTCCAGTCTTGGAAAATGGAACATAGGCTCTTTTAAATAATGTGTAATTTGTTTCATCTAATATCAAACAAAAACAAATGCTGTACCCAGGAGCATTTGGATGACAACACTTTATAATCAGGGTCCTTATCTCAAATATCTGTGCATCTTTTTTATTACTTATATTATAGTTATTTTCTCCCCCACACTTTTAGCTTTCTCTTTGATTTCTTCCTTTTCCTTTTCTTACTTTGTATTAGCTCTTAAAATAAAATTATATTATTTAAAATGTTATAGTCAACTAAAAATACTTCTTTGGTTATTTTTAGTTGTCAGCAGAAAGGGAGGGGGGAAAGCAGTGCATTCCTCAAAGGCTTCAGATAATTACTTTGGCAACCGAAGTTTCTGGCACACAAAATTATTACTGGAGAGCAGTATGGATGTGTCTCATTGGAGAATATACATCCAGGGGGTGGGGGGAACAACAGGGTCAGGGGTGAATTGAATGATGTGTCAGAGTCGGTTGCAACTAGAAAACGCTGACATGTCAACTCCTAATAAATCAACTTTTTTTTCTCTGAGAGATGTGGCGAGAGACTTATGATTTGAATGGGGGTGCATCTCAGAGTCCTGACAGGCAGCTGACTTCAACAATAAATCATTGACCAGGGTCCTGGGTCCTGGCCTCTCTGATCACTCCCTAACACCTGGGGTGCATGGAGAGAAAATCAGTCAGCTATGACAGAGATCAGGAGAAGAAACAGACTTGGCCTCCAGCCATAAGCAAATAGAAGCTGATAGTATAATTAAAGCCCCGGTCACACAGCACCAACGGATGGAAAGAGGATGTAAAATGGAGAGAAATACTTGCCATCCATTGGTTAACGTGATGCTTCCGTTCTGTACTCACTGCCTCCATTTTTCATCCTCTCTATCCGTCCAGCATCCGTCTATTGACATTTCATACACTCAAAAGGTTTTGAGCTGCACAAAACTTTTTGAGCGGAAAATGTATCCTACGCGTCCGTTCTGCATCCGCAACGTACACGGGGAACATCTGTTCTACATCCGTCGTCATCTGTTACGCATCCGCTATATCTGCTAGGCATCCACTGCGCATCTGCGCAACTTGCATCCGCTCCAGCGGAAAACGGACACAGGGAGGAAGTGAAAGGGACGTGGAACGGACACAAAGCGTTAGTAGCACGGACGGAGAAAGGATGAAAGTGGATGCAGCTCGCATACAAAGCATTAAAACGGAAAAAACGTTTGCAGAGGGGACCTATCTCAGATATTAAGGATGTCTGCAGGATGTCTAGAGGATGCAAAAGGACATCTAGCAGAAAACTTATATTTCCTCTAAAAAGGGGGAAGAACTCACCTGGATCTCACTTTCAGTCCAGCAGCTCTGCGGTGCAGACCTCTGCAGCCTTCATTTGGCTCTTGCTCTTCCACAGCATCCAGTCATCTCCACCATGCATCATCACACACTCCTTTTGGTAGCCACCATCATTCTACAACAGTGCGAAGCCATCTACAGGCTCTTTCACCTGTTCTACATGAAGAAAAGGAGGTGGCCAAGAAGTGTCTGGGTACGAAGATGGATTGCCAGAAGAGCAGAGTACGGACTGTACAACAAGCTGATGGTGGAGCTGAGGAACGAAGACCCTCGTGCATTCCAGAACTTCATGAGGATGCCTCCAGCCATGTTTGATGAAGTTTTGGAGCAGCTGAGACCCGGGTTGACCAAGCAGAGCACCAACTTCAGGCCCAGCCTGGACCCTGGGCCCAAGGTGGCACTGACTCTGTACCACCTGGACTCAGGGACCACGTACAGGAGCTTGCAGTATGGCTGGAGGGTGCCACACAACACCATCAGCAATGTGGTCAGAGAAGTGGTGCAGGCCATCATCGAAGAATACCTGGAGGAGCTCCTCCAGTGCCCCTCCACTGAAGAAGGCTGGAAGAAAGTTGCAAGCAGTGGTATCAGAAGTGGAACTTCCCCCACACAGTTGGAGCCATAGATGGCAAGCATGCGGCCTGCAAAGCTCCAGCCAAGTCAGGGTCCACTTATTTCAACTACAAGGGCTTCATCAGCATCATCTTCTTCACCATGGTCGATGCTGACTACAAGTTCATGTACATCGATGCTTCAGGCAATGGCTCAACTTCAGATGCCCAGGTATACAATGCCACTGACCTCAAGGAGGGGCTGGAATGCAACCTCATCATGGGCTTCCCAGATCCAGACCCCTGCCCACCGACACAAAATATGTGCCCCACTTCATTGTGGGTGATGACTCCTTCTCCCTCAGAACCTACCTCATGAAGCCCTACACCTCCAGATGCCACACCCGTGAAGAGATGATCTTCAACTACAGGCTGTCCAGGGCAGGACGGGTGGTGGAGAACGCCTTTGGCATCCTGGCCAAAAGGTTCCAGGTACTTCTCACCACCATGCAGCATCGTCCAGAGACCGTGAGGAGGATTGTGGAAGCTTGCTGCATCCTGCACAATCTCATACGAACCCGCTACCCAGTGTTGCAGAACAGGCTTGTGGACCTCCAACAAGGCAATGGGGACATGGAGCCTGGTGAATGGAGGCAAGGGCGAAACTTGATAGACACTGAGGATGTGCAAGGCCCCAACAGAGCCTCACGTGAAGGGAAGAAGCAGCGTGACCTCCTGAAACACTGCTGCAACTCCCCAGCTGGAGCAGTGGAGTGGCAAGACAGGATGATAGATGCTTAATGGATCTATTCCTTCAGCCTGTCTCATCACACTGATGAGATTGGGCCATGTATGTTGAGTGGTCCTACAATGAACAGGGCATTTAATAAAAAATTGTGTTTATGTTGAAATGTGTGGATCAATGATTACATTGTTATTGATAATAAAGGGCCAAAGGTGTGGCACCATACAGTCCCACTATGCATGCACTGGAGGTTTATCTATCCCACAGCTATTACCCATTCCAAAGGTATCCCTGCTCATCCCACAGGTATCCCTGCCCATCCCACTGCTATTCTTACCCATCCCACAAGCATGCAAAGGCTTGAACCATTTCTAAAAGTTTCCACCAAGACTTTATTTAATAAAATAAATGAAGCAAGTGTGTGAAGGAAAGATAATCTTTATTAATAACAAGCTGTAAAAGCAAAATGACCCAAGTCAAGTGTCCAAAGCAAAGATAAAGTCAACAGGTAGCCACCCAGTCTCTGGCACTCTTCTTGGTCACTTTGAGGCATGCCCAGTCTTAGGGGTGAAGGGTCCAGGTGCTGTGGAGGTGGCTGCTGCTGGAGTGCTGGTCTGAGGCGTCATTGGGGTGCCTGACCCCGAGAGGACAACAGGGGACGGTGTGTGGAGGAAGCTCTCAGAGAGCTGGCTCAGTCCTGTGATGTTGAGAGCCCCTTCCTCCAGGACATGGGGTGTCAGCCCCAATACCAATGACAGATGTTCTGAGGCCAGGCTTGGTTGTGGGATGGAGGAAGGAGCAATGTAGTGGGGATGTCTGGTCTGCAGCTGAGCGAGGTGAGGCGTGGGTGGCATCTCTGGTGTTGGTGGCATCTATGGCATCTGTGGCATGGGTGGCATCTGTGGCATGGCTGGCATCAGTGGCGTGGGTGGCATCGGTGGCATCAGTGGCATTGGTGGCACCGGTGGCATACGATGTACCTGTGCCTGGACTGGGAAGGGCTGCCTGTGCTGCTGGAGCTCCTGGTAGCCGTAGCCTTGGTAGGTGAGGGCCTGTGGAAAGCTTTGGAAAGGCAGTGACATCACCTGGGGTGGAGGAGCAGGCCTGGACTGGTGGGAGCAGGTTCATCTGGGTCTGGAGGGTTGTGAAGAAGACTGGTGATCCTGTCCTTTACCACCTGGTACTGTGATTCTGACAAATTCATGAGGGTTTGGTTAACTTAGGTGAGGAAGGGCTTTCGTTTTGAGGATGGTATGTCGGTGTGTACCAGCTGAGAGAGGAGATGTATGCTGCTTCTGATGGTGTCCCTGATCTCCAGCAGGACAGTGTGGCTCTGCCCCTCCGGTCTGCCTCTCTGCCTTTCTGTGGAGGTGGAGCTGGGGGTGGATGTGGTTTGGCCTGTGGTGGAAGTGCCCTCTCCTTTCTCCCACTGCGTCAGGGGGTCCTCTACATGCTCTACCACGGGTAGTGCAGCTGTTGGGGGGTTCTCCGTCATGGCACACTTCACAGATACCTGCCTGAACACAGGAGCTGACTCTTGGCCAGATGAGGGCTGGCTCTCAGTGGGTTGCCTGAGAGAGAGAGGTGTGAGAGGGGCTGCTCCTCGGTGGTGGATCTCACCCTCCAAAAAGCTGCACTTGGCCATCACATAGGACTCTCTGTCCATCAGCTTGACTGCGGCCTGGCCAGATTTCTTGAGGTGCAGCTTCCCGTACCAGGTGTGCATGTGCTTCTACCAGCCGAGGAGCATCTTCAAAGTATAGCCCAGGCTCTCCGCCTTCTCTCTCCAAGCAGCCTGCTTCCTTTTGGTGTCTCGATAGAGCCTGTGTCCCTTCCGCCATAGATACTTGTTCTCCCTCAGCCATTCCAGAATCTCATCCTCATGTTCCAGTTCGATTGGGTATTGCCTCCTCTCCCGTTCATGCGTCTGCGTCTTCCTCCCTCTGGCAGCTCCATATCAGAGGGGCTTCAAGGCCCTCATCAGAGGGGCTTCGAGGTTGTAGGGGATGCTCCTCCACACCACCAGCAGCAGCAACAACAACAACAACAGTAGCAGCAAAAGCAGGACCAGCAGGACCAGCAGCAGCAGCAGGACCAGCAGCAGCAGCAGCAGCACCACCAGCAGCAGCAGCACCAGCAGCACCAGCAGGACAGGATCAGCGGCAGCAGAGTAAGCACCAGCAGCACCAGCAGCACCAGCAGGACCAGCAGGACCAGGAGCACCAGCAGGACCAGGAGCACCAGCAGCACCAGCAGCACCAGCAGGACCAGCAGGACCAGCAGCACCAGCAGCACCAGCAGGACCAGCAGCACCAGCAGAACCAGGACCAGCACCAGGAGAGTAAGCCCCAGCAGAAGCCCCAGCACCAGGAGCAGCACCAGCAGAAGCTCCAGCACCGGAAGAGACAGCACCAGCAGCAGAAGCCCCAGCAGAAGCAGAGTCAGGGCCAGGGGAATGGGATGGTGGCCCTATCCTTCTTTCCAGGGCTGGCAGCAGATGGCAGTCTTTCTCTTCTTCCCCATGGTTGTTGGGTTGTTAGCTTGCTAGCTGGCTGGCTGGCTGGCTGGAGCTGTGTCTGGCAGCAGGTCTTTCCTCTGAATGGTGACCTGCTTGTGAGCTGCTTCCCTTTATATCTGCGGGGCTGATGCAATGCATCCTCCCCGCATGCACAGTGAACGCTGTGCATCCGATAGGCTTCTGCTAGGCATCCGCTAGGCTTCCGCTCTGCATCTGCTTCATCCGCTTGGCATCCGCTCTGCATCTGCTCTTTCTGCTGCACGTCCACTTCGCTGTGCTCCCCCAGAAGCCCTGAGGATGTGCCATCTGCTCCCATCCACTTCCATCCGCTAGGCTTCCATGGACCATCTGCTTTCCATCCCCTCTACATCCTCCCTCCGTCTGTTCCTTTCCACTCTTGTCCGCTCTGGTTATGCAAATTTGGGGCACTTTTGAGAGTGGATAACAATGGATGGAACATTTTCTCATCTACTGTGTCCTTTTTACAAACGTTTTGCATCCGTCAGCCAATGTGACAGGCCCTTAAGTTTGGAGAACAACCCTCCTTGAATTCCAAAGCAAAGTAATTGGCTCCAGGGGAAGAAAGAAACCCAGATAAGTACTGGTGGGAAAAGAAAATTCCTAAAGCCTCCAAGGCTGAGTTTCTCCATCCCCAGTCCCAAAAAGAGAGAAGGCCCTTGAGTGAACTGGGAAGAGTGGGAATATCACTCTTAATATCAAGAGTGGGAAAAACTGGGAATATCACCCAAACACATCCGCTGGGCCCAATACTTCAACCAATTTGACTTCACGGTAAAATATATCCCGGGGGAAAGATCTTTCTGGCTGACACCCTCTCTTCCATGCCCCAGTATCAATTTGAAAGGGAGGAGAGTATAAATGCCATCATTCCACTTATCTAAATAGCTGCCCAAGTAACCACCAGGCGACAACACCATGACTGCCAAGTCTGACCGCAGACGACTTAACCATGAAATTAAAAACCAAACTGCTAGCAGACTGTTGGTTCCAGGACAATCAACACATCTTAATGAAAAGAGATGACATAGCCTGGAAAGGAACAAAACTCTATGTCCCAGAATCCCTACATACTTTGGTCCTTTAAAGGAGCCATGACACCAAACCGGCAGGCCACTTTGGGTTCTTAAAGACTTTAAACTTGGCTTGAAGACAATTCCGGTGGTCTGGCATAAATAAAGATGTGAAAAGATATATGAAGAGTTGCATCATTTGTGCCACGATGAAAAAATGGCCAGGGAACCCCCCCACCCCACCCCATCCAGATTGCTACAAATGATTGTGGAACCAGCAAGGCCATGGGAGGAGATCGCAATGGATTTCATAGTTGAGTTACCAAAAAATGGAGAAAACACGGTGATCTGGACTGTAGTAGACTTTTTTTTTCCAAACAGGCGCATTTCATACCATGCAGCAGGCTACCCTCAGCCCACCAGTTCGCCGAGCTGTTTTTGAAACACATCTATCACCTGTATGGAGTGCCATGGAGAATTATCTCAGACAGAGGAGTCCTGTTCATGGCCAAATTTTGGAGAACTTCCTGCAGACTACTAGGTCATCCCAGAGCCTTAGCTCAGCTTTTCATCCAAGCACCAATGGGGGGGTGGGGTGTTTAGAGAGATTGAATGCCATGGTAAAGCAGTATCTGAGGTGCTACATGAATTATCAGCAATCCAATTGGGAGAACCTCCTGCCTTTTTCAGAGGTCACATACAATAATGCTGTTCACAGTAGCACGGAACTAAGTGCAAAGTAGTGAGCGGCATGGACTTTGTCCCAATCGTGATTATCTAAGGGATCCCCCCTCCTCAGTTAGCCTGACCAATTGGATGTCAACACTGAAAGCAATGTATGAATGTAAAAAAGGCACTGGCAAAAGGGGCACAGAAAATCAAGAAATCATCAAACATTACTACCAGGCAGAACCAACAGCCAGGGGATTTTTTTAAAAGAATGATGCAATTGTGGAAGGAAAAAAAAACCCAGAAAGTCATGTAACTGAACAACGATTGATGGATCTTTAACACATTATTTGGCTCAGTATTTGTAAACAGCAAAGGATTAAGCCCAGTACTTCCTACTCAAACCACAGACAACTACAATGATCTAATACATATCAATTTTACAGAAGGCATTGTTGAAAAAGCACTGAGCAATCTAAAACCATCTCTATCTATTGGACAAGATGGAATATGTGCCTACTTCTTAAAAAAGCTATCCACTGCCATAACTGAACCTATAAGCATAATCTTTGAAAAATCTTTCAGGACCAGCTCCTTGCCAAAACTATGGTCACAAGCCACAGTGATCCCCATCTTCAAAAAGGGAGACCCCAGCCTAGTTGAAAATTATAGACCAATCTCCTTATGCTGCATCACCTGTAAAGTCATGGAATCAATTATTTACCAATTCATTATCCTTCACTTAGAGACAAACAACCTACTCTCTAATAAACAATTTGGTTTCAGAAAAAAACGATCCTGTAATCTGCAACTCTTACACCACAAAAACATATAGACTACACAACTAGATCAGGGCAAAACAACAGATGCAATCTACATAGACCTCTTTAAAGCCTTTGATTCAGTGGTACATGACAAACTCCTAAAACAAAAATCTTATGGTATCTCTGGACACCTGCATAAGTGGATAGAAGCATTCCCGTCAAACAGACAACAAATAGTCAAAATTGGGAGTATCCTATCAAATTCTGTACCTGTCAACAGTCCCCCCATGGCAGTGTTCTAGGACCAACTCTTTTCATACTCTACATAAATGACCTCTGTGATCATATTAATAGCAGCTGTGCCCTCTTCACTGACGATGTAAAGCTATTCATCACCACAGATAATACTGCTACCTTTCAAAAAGATCTCAACTATGTATCAGAATTGTCAAACAAATGGCAGCTTCAAATCTCAAGAAATAAATGCTCTTTCTTACATATTGGCAAAAAAAAAATCAGAAAATTAAATACAAGCTTGAATAGTTAAGATCTTGTTGAGGATCCAAACTTTGTCAAGGATCTTGGAGTACACACCTCTAATGATCTAAGTGCCAGAGCCCACTGTAACTACATAGCCAAAATGGCATTAAGAGTTGTTAATCTAATCCTACAGAGCTTTTCCTCTGGTAATATCACACTATTAATTAGATCATATAAAACATTTGCTAGACCTATACTTGAATACAGCTCATCAGTCTGGAACCCACATCATGTATCTGATATTAACACAGTTGAGAAAATCCAGAAATATTTCACAGAAAGAGTTCTCCACTCCTCTAGCCATTGTAGAAAATCTTATGCCACCAGACTTGAAACTCCAGACCTAGAAAACCTAAAACTATGCTGCCTCTGGTCCGATCTAAGTATAGTATATAAAATCATACATTGCAATGTCCTACCTGTAAATGAACACTTCAGTTTCAACCATAACAATACAAGAGCACACAATAGATACAAACTCAGGGTTAACCACACCAAACTTGATTGCAGAAAATATGACTTCAGCAACAGAGTGGTCAATGTCTGGAATACTCTGACTCTGTGGTTTCTTCCCCAAACCCCAAAAACTTTAACCTTAGACTATCTACTATTGACTTCACCCCCTTCCTAAGAGGCCTGTTGGGGACATGCATAAGTGCACCAATCGTGCCTCCCATCCCTGTCCTATTTTTCCTTTTTATTTTTCTTATAAGTATCCATTTCATGTATTCATAACTCTGTTTATTCTTATACCTGTATTCTTGTAAGCGATTGACAAACCAAATAAAAAATAATTAATAAATAAAATGTTTCATCATCCGTAATAAAGCTTTCACAGATGTGGAAATCTAATCTAGAAATATTGGCTAAAAAGAAAACAACGAATAATGATGAACAGGCTGAAGAAACTGTTCTAACATCTGACCAACAAACTAACCAACAAACTGACCAACATGAAGATCTTCCTGTGCAAAAACTTGAAAGTGTAGAGCTAAGTGACCTCGCTAAAATGCTGAAAGAAAAGTTTGAAACCCACATCAAAGAAAACATAGAAAGAAAAAGACTACCTACCATTTGCAAAATACATAGTAAATAAGTGAAAGATCGACTGAATGCCATGACCAACATTTTAAGGCCCTGTCCCACTGCACCTACGGATGCAAAGAGGATGTAAAATGTTAAAAAAAGCTTGCCATCCATTGGGAAACTCTATGCATCCGTTGTGTACTCATTGCATACATATTTCATATGCTCTATCCGTCGAGGATCCGTCCACTGCAATTTCATCTGTGTAAGAAGTTTTGAGCTGCACAAAACTTTGTGAACGGATGAAATTTCCGCCGTGTACGATGTAAATCCGCGACATATGAGCAACAAACGTTCTATGTCTGTTTATCATCTGTTAAATGTCTGCTGTATCCTCTCTTCATCCTCTGGGCATCCTCGCAACTCACATCCGCTGCAGCTGAAAACTGAAAGAGGGAGGAAAGAAAGGGAACATGGAACGTCTATAAATCGTTAATAGCACGGAAATAGAAAGGATGCATTTGCATCCAATATACATCTGTGCAGCATACCCTTTCTTTCCTTTAGGCATACGTGATGCATCCGCTTCATCTGCTATGCGTCCACTTCAAAATTCTCCCCCAGAACCCCTTCGGAGGTGTCATCCGCTGTCATCCGCTAGGCTTACTATGAACATCTGTTTAACATCCCCACTACATACTACCCACGTCCGTTCTTTTCCGTTCTTTTCTGTTCTGTTTATGAAAATTTTTGCCACTTTTTGAAGCGGATGACAACGGATGTAGCCACCCCCAAAATTTTGCTCATCCGCTGTGTCCTTTATGCATACATTTTGCATCCGTCAACCAGTGGGACCTATCCTTTAACTTCCATCCCATCCAGCACACTATGTGAAACAAACCGATGAATGTATAGCACAGCTGTTGTTATAACTGCAGAATTGGGTTATAAAATACCGAAAAAGAAACCCACTAGAACACCAAAGTGAAATTTTGACTTGAAAATAAAATAAAAAAACTACAAGGAGATATCAGCAAATTGAACTACTTGAAAGAAGGAAAACTAAAGAATGAAAAGCTGAAAAATAGTATACACAAAAATTTCAACTTGGAGAAAAAACAATAATGGAAATCATGGAAGAACTAAAACAGTATGTATTAGCAACAGCAAAGAAAATCAAAAGACTAAGAATAATCAATAGAATAAAACTATACCGTGAAAATGCTGAGTTCAGAAGAAACCGCACCTCTTCTACCAGTCACTTGATAAAAGTTGAGCCCAAACTAATGTTCACCCATGTAAAGAACAAACTTTGAACTTTTGGAAGGAACTGTGGGAAAACCTAATGGAATACAATAAAACTGCCCCCTGGATCAAAAATATTCAAAAACAAGCAACACGAAACAAAATGGAGAATATTGTAATACCAACTGATATGGTTGCAAAACAAGTATAGAAGGTCAAGAACTGAAGTGCACCTAGTCTGGACAAACTGCATGGATACTGGCTAAAACACCTGACCATTCTCCATCACCTCAGGATCACTCAATTTGATGAAATGATTCAAAATGCAATAAGTGAAGAATGGTTAATAGCTGGTCAAAAATACTTGATAATGAAAGATCCAGAAAAGCACAACCAAGCAAATGCTGCCCAATTACTTGTCTGCCAACAATGTTCAAATTTTTATAAGAATACTGGCAAATTCAATATCCAATCATCTGATGGATCAGTTTGTATCTGGTAGAATAAAAAGAAAATTATAAAAAAAATCAAGAAGAACAAAGATCAGTTGCTCATTCACAAAATGGTACGAAAAAAAATGCAAAACAAAGAAAAATGAATTTAAATATGGCATGGATTGATTGCAAGAAGGCATTTGACTCCTGTCTGAAAAACCTTGGAATCAGCAAAAATATTTCTATATTTTTGAAAGCAAATGTGCAAAAATGGAAAACAGTTCTAACAGCAAATGGGGACAACATTGAAGTCGACATCAGATGAGAAATCTTCCAAGGGAACTCACTTTCGCCACTACTGTTCAACATTGCATTCATTCTACTGACAATAATCCTATGAAACACAAAACTGGGATATCAAATCTCAAGCCAATACGACAAGATAAACCATCTATTATATATGGATGACTTAAAAATGCAAAAAGCCAAGGAGGGCGGAGCTGGTGTTGCGACGATACGGCATGCGATCTTGGAGGTCTGAGATCGCTGCCGATATCTTTGCTCCTGGATGGTCCAAGTGGATCTAAACCATCCTGAAGAGATGGTGAATGTAAAGAATGCATCCTGTCGATCCCAGGGATACCGCAAAGTCCCTGGTAGATCTAGGAGAAGCTCTTTTTGCCAGCAGCAAAGAGGCAGCCATTAAAGCTACTGAAGTTGGGACAGCTCCGAAATGAAAGAGAACGGAAAGAGAGAGTGTGCCGGTTTGGTGAGAACTTTTTCTTTATTTTAAGAATTGAAAGGACACCCCAAGGAAAAGAAAGAATCTGCAAAAATTTTGACAGAAGTGATTAAGCAGCAATTTTAAACAGGAATGTTAAAGTAATATTTTTTTTTTCTCATTTTCTACACATGATCTTATATTTTGAAACTGGAGTTGTTTTTTTCTCTTCTTTTATCTATTCTTTTTCTCCTTTTTGACTTTATAATATTTTAAGATAGAGACTCCCTTTTAGTTATTTTTTGTTTCTTTTTGTTTTTTTTAATTAATTCTTATTATATTTTGCTTGGAAAAGGAGGGAAAAAGTGAAAGCTAAAGAAACTTTGTAATACTGCCAACTAGAGGCTCGGAAATATTCTATTTCTCTTTTGACCAGACAAAGCTGAGAAGGAACTGAGACTTCTTGTCAAGGACATTGCCTGTTTGATAACATAGAGGGAAGAGCATGAGAGAGTATTATTGCAGGTGCTCTTTTGGGTTTCTATCAACAGCTGAAGTCTGGTGTTGAAGCTTATAGGAAAAAAAAAGGTGATAAGTCTCTGGAGAAGAGAGTTATAACAAGAGCCTTGGATAATTAAACAAAGTGTAGTGTGCTCTTTTTTTTTTTAAGCTGTGCTACCCCTCCTCATTAGTTTACTTTTTTTGTAACAGCAATTTGGCTTTTTGGCTTTTTGAAACTTGTCTTTGTTTTTTTCTTGTCTTTGGAAGTTAAATTTCTATGCTTGCTTTTTATTTTAAAGGAAAAGCTTTAGTATTAATGATTCCCTTCCTTTTCTCTTTAAGGGAGTAGCCTTTTTTTCTCTCTCCCTTCCTGGTATTTTTGTCTTTCCATCTACCTTCCATATTGGTTTGTTTTTTTCTTGGTTTATTTTTATGCATCCTTTTATATTTGAGACCTCTTAATTGGATTAAGGTGTTGAAGAACCTGAAGAATTTTTCCTTTCTTTTTTTAGCTTTTTATTCTTCACTTTTCCACCTTTTTAGGATTTTACAACTTTTTCTTTTTTGTGTGTTTTTATGGTCTTTTCCTTCATTTTTGAATTTCTACTGTTACCTAACCAATCGATTGGATTAAGGTATATAAGAACCTGAAGAATTTTTTTTCTTTTTTATTACTATTACTATTTGGCTTCTTTTTTCCTACTTTTTTATTTGGAACTGCAATTAGTTATTTCACAATTGGATAAAGGTCTAGAAGAACCAGAAGATTTTGAATTGCTCAAAATGAGTATGAAATTAACAGCTCCTGGTTCTTCAACTTCCACTTCTTCCTCCACCATCTGGAGGACAACTTTCAATACAGACAATGTTAAGGCAAGAAAAAGAACAAGAAAATGTGACCCTGTAGGTGATTATGCAAGGAATTCAAAATATTCAAACAAGATCAGAGAATATTGAAAAGAGAATAGAGAACATTGAACAAAGAACAGAGAAAACCGATGAAAAAGTGGAGAACATCCAACATATTATGATGAAGTATGATGAGAGACTCCAAAAAATTAAAGAAGATAAACAAAGAGACAAGAAGATTGGAGACATCGATAACAGATTAACCTGGCTGAACAAGATAAAAGTGGTATGCTGAGATGGGAGATGGACAGATCAGAATTTTATCTTAGATTCCAAAATATAGAGGAAGAAAAAGGACAAAATCTAGCTGAGATAATGATAGAAATATTGGCTGAAGCTTTGGAAATAACTGAAGAGAAGATGATGGATGGAATAGATGAGAACTATCAAGTCTTCCCAAGATATGCAATGTGAAATAGCTTACCAAGAGAAGTTCACATCAGATTCACAAAGAAAGCCATTAAAACATAAATATTGCAAGTGGCAAGAGAGAAAACATTGAAATACAAAGACAAGGAGATTGTGGTCTTGAAACAAGTACCCAGAAGAGTGAGAGAGATGAGAAGAGAATACCGATTCTTGACCAAATTGCTACTTTAAAAAGAGGTGAATTATAGGTGGCTGATTCCAGAATGTTTAATGTTCACATGGCAAGAACAGAGATATAGAATTGATTCAATTGAAAAAGCTGAATCATTTTACACAGAATTTTTCAGAGAAGAAGAGGCAGAAAAAGAAATTTCACTAATTGAATTCCAAGAGGACTGCCAAATGATGACTGAAAAAGAGGAAGGTGCAGTAGGTGGAAAGGAGGAAGCCAAAGAACAATGTGAACCAAGATCCATGAGAGCTGTCAAATCTAACTACAAAATATAACTATGGAAAAGAAAAAATTGATTACAATTAACATAAATGGACTTAACTCAGCCATTAAAAGAAGGAAAACCTTCCATAAATTAGAGAAATTAAAATTTTGGCATAATCTGCCTCCAAGAGGTACACATTAAAAAACAATATGAACAATTATTGATACAGCCAAAACTAGGGAAAATATTTACCTCCTTGACACAATGTAAGAAAAGAGAAGTGGTTTTATACATTAAAGATATCATCCCAGGGAAATATATTTATACTGATGATGACGGAAGAATATTAATGATGGAAATAATGGACAATAATACGAAAATACTTCTGATTGCAATCTATGCCCCGAATGACAATCAAGAAGAATTCTATAAAAAATTACATATGAAAATAATTGAACTGGACTATGTTAATATAGTTATGACGGGAGATTTTAATGGAATTGTAGACAATAAACTGGACTATACAGCACAGAAAAAAATAGAGCAAAACAGAAAGGCTCTCCCTAAATCTTTTTTTAAAATGGTAGATGAAATAAATTTAAAAGATACATGGAGAGAAAGATGCTAAAACTAAACAATACACCTTCTACTCAAATAGACATTTATCATGGTCCAGAATAGATATGATATGGATGTCAACAGAATTGTTAACTAATATTCAAGAAATAAATATTGAAACAAGTACTTGGGCAGATCACAATCCAATGACAATTAAATGGAAAGGACAAAGAAGAAAATCTAGATGGACGTTAAATAATACTATTTTAAAGGAAAAAGACTTCACACAGTGGATGGAGAAAGGACTGCCTTTTTTCTTTGGAGAAAACAAAAAAGAAGTCCAGAATGTATGGGATACAATGAAGGCATATGCCAGAGGGTTAATAATGGACAATACAAGGAAAAGAAATACTATGAAAAGATTAGCCTCTAAGGCATTAGAGGATGAGTATAAAGGACTTGAAAAAGAGCTACAGAAAATGCCACAGAAAAAGGACATTAAGTTGAAAATGGATATAACCAAATATAAAATGGGTCTAGTGGAAAAAGAAGAATTAGCACAGAAAATTAGAGGTGCTAAACAGAACTATTTTGAAGATGCAAAGAAACCAGGTAGATGGTTAGGATATAAATTGAGAAAGGAGAAAGAACCAAGGAAAATATTGCAATTTATAGCTGACCAAGGCCAAGTTTGCTATGGTAGTAAAGAGAAGAAGGAAATCATTTGAGACTGTTATGGGAAACTGTACAAACAATAGAATATTGATGAGGAAAGAGTTAAACAGTATTTACAGAATGCTAATTTACCCCAGATACCTAAAGAGATTGAAACAATGTTAGAAAGCAATATAATGATGATGGAATTAACTGAAGTACCCAAGGAGCAAAATAATGGAAAGGCACCAGGCCCAGATGGACTTCCAGCAGAATTTTATGAAACAGTACAATAATCATTGAATCTTTCATTCTTAGAAGTTATGAATGAAGTTATGTTAAAGAAGAGAATACCGAAATAATGGTCAGAAGCTTATATCACACTTGTCCCAAAAGAGGAGACCAATCCATTACGAATCAAGAACTATAGACCTATTTCCTTACTAAACGCAGATTATAAAATTTTTGCTTCAATATTGGCAGAAAGACTTAAAAATATTTAAATAATTTTATCCATCCTGATCAAAATGGATTTCTGCCAAAGAGACAAATTAAAGACAATATGAGAGTAATCTTGGACACTTTGGAATACTATGAGGCACATCCTGGAAAACAAATGGCTTTGATATTTTTAGATGCACAGAAGGCATTTGATAATGTGAATTGGCAATTCATGTTATTACTGCTGGAACAGATGGGCTTTGCAAGAAAATTTATTCAAGTAATAGAAACTATATATCATAAGCAAACGGCAAAGGTAATGAGAGAGGGAGAACTAACAAACTCTATCGATATAAGAAAAGGAACAAGACAAGAGTGCCCATTATCATCTCTGTTGTTTGTGTTAACTTTGGAAGTGCTAAATAGAAATATTAGAGATGAAAAGAATATAAAAGGGATGAAAATTAAAAAGGAAGAATTTAAGTTGCAAGCATTTGCAGATGAACTGGTTTTCATCTGAGAAGACTCACTAGAAACAGCATCAAAATTGATAGAAAAGATAGAGACATATGGAAAGGTGGCTGGTTTGAAAATAAATAAAGATAAGACAGAGACCTTGACAAAGAATATGCTATCAAGACAAAATGAAGAACTGGCAGACCTATTGAAAATTCAAGTTACGAATAAGATCAAGTACTTGGGGATATACTTGACAGCAAGATGCAGTACACTAAAATAGAATAATTATATTGAACTTAAACAGCATAAAGCACTAGATTTGGTGAAACGGGAAAATTTCCAACTGTCATTAATAGGGAAAATATCAACAATCAAGATGAATATATTACCCAGAATTTTATATTTGTTTCAGACAATTCCAGTTAGGCTTGGAAATGACTACTTTGAAGATTTAAATAAAATTGTGTTGAAATATATATGACAAGGTAAGAAAGTAAGAACAAAGTTAAAACTTTTGCAAGATGCTAGAATAAGAGGAGGGTTTGGTTTGGCTAATTGGGAGTTGTATTACCAAGCTACAAATTTGATGTGGGTTAAGGAATGGATAACATGAAGAAATACTAGACTGTTGACATTAGAAGGACATAATCTGTTGTAGGGGTGGCATGCTTTTCTATGGTATAAAGGAACTAAAACACAGGGGTATTTTAGAAGACATTATATACGGGAGTCTCTGTGGTTAAACTGGGAGAAGATTAAAAGACAATGTTATTTGAAAATTCCAATTGGCTATTGACTATTGAAGCATTGTCTTATCCTATAATATATAAAAAGGAACAAACAGTTAGATATGGTGAAATATTGAATGAAAAGGATGAACTTAAATCTATAGAAAAATTAGAGGAACAAGGTATAAAGATGAATTGGTTTTCATATGCACAAATACATTCAAGGTATGACAAAGATTCTAAAACAGGTTTCTATGATAAACTGACTGACTTAGATAAGATTTTGACAGGTACTGATGAAAAGGTGATTAAAAAATTGTATGGATATTTATTAGAAATTAAACTAGAAGAAAAACAAGTTAAAGAAACTATGATCGCTTGGGGGAAGAATTTTGGATATGGGATTGATCTGGAGAAATGGCAGAAATTGTGGTCTCAAAATTATAAAATGACATTGTCATCAGCATATAAAGAAAATTTGTATAAGATGTTTTACAAGTGGCATTTTCCCCCGACAAGAATAGCAAAAATGTTCAAAAATAAATCCGAAAAATGTTGGAAATGTCATCAGACACCTGGCTCATATTACCATATGTGGTGGACTTGTGCGGACGCTAAAAAATTACTGGACTAAAATCCACAAGTGGTTGGAAAAAATGACAAAAAACATATAGATTTGAAATCAGAGATATTTTTATTGGGAATTTTACCTGAAATATATGGTAAAGATTTGAAATACCTGATTGTAAATGTATTAACAGCAGCTAGGATTGTATTTGCTAAAAACTGAAAAAATGAAGAAACACCATCACAGGAGGAAATCATTAAGAAAATATTGGAATGTGCTGAAATGAGTAGTTTGACATTTGAAATTATAGAACAAGATGATCAACAATTTTATAAAATTTGGGATCTATTCTATCAATAGTTAGACAATAAAATATAGTATTGAAATGTGTAGACTTTTAGAAAATAATAAATATATAAAGATGTACTCTTTTCTTATTATATCTACAAAATGATTCTAGGATAGATTTGGGATGATAATATGAACTGTCATAAAACAAATTAAGTAAAATATGATTATTTTGTAAAACATGAATGAATAAAAGTATGGTTAATTGATTGATTAACAATGATATTAATGTATTTAATACTTGATTGAAAATATGAGAATATATACAATGTAACTGTAATTGAAGACTACAAAATGGAAGCACAAAACAATTTGTAAACCAACCGGCATACTGTATGTATATGTATGGAAGATGACTTGATGTTTTTGTTTTGTTTGTTTATATTTGTTTTAAAAACCAATAAAAAATTATTTAAAAAAATGCAAAAAGCCCCCACTGAACTTTAATCAATACTCAACAAAGTTCAGCTATTCAACAGAGACATCAGAATGAACTTTGGATTTGAAAAATGTGCTATATTATCCATGCAGCAAAGAAAAAATGAAAAAACAGAAGGAATAGAATTGGAAAATGGCAGCATCATGAAAACATTAGCAAAAGATGCATATTGGAAGCATATAACATATTGAAAGGAAAAGTCAAAAAGTCAGTGCAAAAGGAATACATCAGGAGGATCCGCAAAATCTTAAAATCAAAACTGAATGCTTGAAACATAATGAAAGCCATTCATACATGGGTAGTTCCAGTGATACACCATCCAGCTGGAATCATCAACAAGACTGTGGCTGAACTGGAAAGACCAAAAAACATGTAAACTATTGAACATGTACCATGCTTTACACCCACAAAGTGACATCGACAGGTTGTACTTGCCAAGAAGAATAGGGGGCAAAGGGCTATTGCAAATCCATCCTGCAGAAGAAGAAAAACAAAGTTTAAATGACTATGTGAACCAAAGTGTAGAAAAATTGCTGCAGACTGCAACTTCCGGCTGACATCAAGATGAGACCAGAAGCAGCGAACAGAGATCTCCATTCCTGTGCTGGCTTCTTGCCATTTGTGGGCTCCAGACAGAGCTGATAGCTGCCTTGTAGGGATAGCAAAGCAAAGGAGAGGTGCCTGGTGAGGTTCCAGGGGAGAACGCAACTTTCCAATGGAAACCCCGAGCTTGCTCTCTATGCCATGACGGAGAGAAGAATGACCAAGATGGCCAATAGAGAGTTGGGACAGACGAGGAACATCTAAGCACAGTGCTGGAGTGGAGACTGGGAATGGTGTTCAAAAAAGGGTGAGAAGAATTCATTTTATTTTTTACCTATCCCAAAAAGATTAAAACAAAGAAGATTAAAGAATTGAGTTAGTGGTGACTTGGAAGAGGGAAGAAGAAATGGGAAATGTAAAGAACTTAAAATTTTAAAAGCAATAAATTTGGAAGAACACTAATTCGGAATTGTCAATCAGACAGGATTTGGCATTGGAAGGCATTGATTTGAATGCTGGAAATAATTGTTCTAAAGGAGAAATAATATTTGACTTAAAAATTTTTTTTGTGTGAAGCTAATTGAAAGAAACAAAAAGAGTGGCTATGAAACTAGATTAAAAGTGCCATGTTGATGAAAGAAAAATCCTGCAGATCTCTTTAAACTAATGATTCAATCAAAAGAAGTTAAAAAGGAATAAAAGAAAGACACTATAATAAGACCCCTAGAAGCTGAAATATATTATAATTAAAGAGCAAGGAATATATGAGGACATTACGCTTGCAATTATTGGTGACTTGGATTGATGAACTGGGAAATAAAGATTTGAGAATATTGATATTAAAAAAGAGACACTGGTTCAAATAAAATAAAAATTATTGGACACTGGACAATTGGAATAATAAGCAATACAAAGATGAGTGACATATTAAAGAAATAAAGATGATGAGATGTGGGACGGAATGTTGGATTTATGCACAAAAATACAGAATACAGAGAAATATTCGGAAATGGCAATGGAAGAAGAAGGAGGAGGGGGAGGAGGAGAAGGAAAGAAGGAAAGAAAAAAAGAAAGAACAAAGAAGGGGAGGAGCCAGAAGAAAGAGAAACCAGTGAAACAGAACAAAAGCAACAGCAAATAATGCAAAAGAAGAAAAAAGAAATTGAATTTGAGATATTAATGATAGCTGTAATAAATAAGGGGAGAAATACTGAGACTGGAATGCTAACAAATGAAAAGGCTAGGAAATTACAGAAAGGAGATCAGAAGTGGCTGGGGATAAACTTCGAGAAATGGGAGAAAAAATATCAGAAACTGATTAAGAATGGAGGAAGGATTAAGGGGAAAAGCCAAAAGATGACAAAAAATGGTAAGCAAGCAAAGAAAAGAAAATTAATATAAAAGAGAGACTTAGAGACAATGGTTAGAGGGGACTCCACATGAAGAGGTTTTTTCATGATAAAATATATAAAATAGATTTTGAGGAGTTTGGACTAAGAGCTAGAATAAGAATAATTAAAATTGAATAGACATGAAAATAAGAATTTATAATAGATTAACCAAGCAAGCCAGATAAATGTCTATGGAAAATAAAAGTGATTAATATTTAAGATATGAAAGGGAATACTATGTGGAGCCCAACACAGAATAGACATAATCACGTAGTCGGATAATAATTTTAATGAATTATATATTTTGTTATTCACATATATAAGGTAGAGAGGTTATAATCTTATAAGGTTGATATTATTGACTAAAAAAAATATTTGTGTAAAAAATAAGATCCTAGAGGAAAGGGAATATACAGAAAATAAACTATACACAACAGTGGCAAAGGTAATATTGAGGGAATACAATAGGGAATAATATAAATTAAGATGAAATTTTGAATGATCAATGAATGGTATGGATAGATTAAATTGTAAAAAAGGTGAGCATAAGAAACATGATCAAGGAAGTTAGAGGTTGATTATAATGTTTTTAATGAATTAAATACACTGCTCAAAAAAAATAAAGGTAACAATTAAAGGCTAGGTCACACTGGCCGACGGATGCAAAACGTATGCAAAAAGGACACAGCGGACGAGCAAAATTTTGGGGGTGGCTCCATCCATTGTTATCTGCTCTCAAAAGTGGTGAAAATTTGCATAAACAGAATGGAAAAGAAGGGAAAGGAACAAATGGGGGTAGTACGTAGCGAGGATGTTAAGCGGATGTTCATAGGAAGCCTAGCAGATGGAAGCGGATGGAAGCGGATGATACATCCGCAGAGCTTCCGGGAGAGAATACCAAAGCAGACATGTAGCGGAAGGAGCGGATGCATAGCGGATGACGCGGATGCATCACGGACGTCTATAGGATGCATAGTGGATGAGTAGCAGATGCAAAGCAGATGCAAATTGGTCACTGCACATGCGGGGACACATTGTGTCAGCTCCGTGGATACAAAAGGATGCAGCTCGCAAGCAGTCACCATTCAGAGGAAAGACCTGCTGCCAGAGACATCTTGAAAGAACACCATGGTTCATCAGTCAGGGAAGAAGAGGAAGCCTGTGCCTACTCCTGCCAGCCCTGGCAAGAAGGGCATAACCACCATCCCACCCCCTGGCACTGACTCTGAAGCTTCTGGTGCTGCTGGTGCTGCTGGTGCTGCTGGTGCTGCTGGTGCTGCT
>BLBF01000022.1:20656445-20679734 GCA_015471245.1 Laticauda colubrina | reverse complement strand
CTGGTGCTGCTGGTGCTGCTGGTGCTGCTGGTGCTGCTGGTGCTGCTGGTGCTGCTGGTGCTGCTGGTGCTGCTGGTGCTGCTGCTTCTCCTGCTGCTGGTGCTGCTGGTGCTGCTGGTGCTGCTGGTGCTGCTGGTGCTGCTGGTGCTTCTCCTGCTGGTGGTGGTGCTGATGCTGTGGTGGACCAGCCCCAAGGCCCTCAAAGCCCTGCTGCTGAAGGCCCTGAAGCCCCTGCTAGAGGGAGGAAGAGGCAAAGCAAGGAGAAGGGAGAGAGGAAACAGTACTCCATTTCCGAGGACCATGAGGAGGAGGTGCTGGAATGGCTGAGGGAGAACGAGTACTTATAGAGAAAGGGCCACAGACTCTATCGTGACACCAAGAGAAAGCAGGCAGCGTGGAGAGACAAGTCATAGAGCCTGGGCTACACTTCAGAACTACTCCTGGGATGGTGGAAGCACATATACACCTGGTATGGCAAGCTACACCTGAAGAAATCTGACCAGGCCACTGTCAAGCTCACTGACTGGGAGATGTACGTCATGGCCAAGTGCAGTTTCCTGTAGGGTGAGATCCGCCACTGAGGAGCAGCCCCTCTGTCAACCCTCTCCCTCAGACAGCCCACAGACAGCCACTCCTCTTCCAACCAGGAGACAGCTACCATGTCCAGGCAGGTGTCTTTGGAGGGCCCCACGGCAGAGATCCCCCTGACAGCTGCACTCCCCATGCCAGAGGACATGGAGGATCCCCTGTCTCAAATGGAGCAAGAAGAAGCAGCAGCCAGAGACCAACCCACACCCACACCCAGCTCCACCTTCACAGAAAGCAGGCAGAGAGGCAGACTGGAGGGCCAGAGCCACACTGTCCTGCTGGAGATCAGGGACACAATCAAAACCAGCATAGATCTTCTCTCTCAGCTGGTCCACAGCAATATACCATCCTCAAACCGCAAGCCCTTCATCACTTACATAAGCCAGACCCTCATGGACCTGCCCGAGTCCCAGTACCAGGTGATGAAGGAGAAGATCACAGCACTGCTGCACCACACTCCAGGCCCAGCTGAACCTTCTCCGACCCACTCCAGGACTGCTCCTCCAAACCAGGCGATGTCACAGCCCTTCAACGGATTTCAGCAGCCCCTCATCTACTAAGGCTACGAGTACCAGGACTTCCCATATCAGAAACAGACCTTCCCAGTCCAGGTCCAGGTACATCACATGCCACAGACGCCTCACCTGATCCAGCTGCAGACCAGACAGCCCCACTACACTCCTCCTTCCTCCACCCCACAGCCAAGCCCCTCAACAGAAAATCTGTCATCAGTACTGTGCCTGACATCCCAGGTCCTTGAGGAAGGGCCTCTCAACCTCACGGGACTGAGTCAGCTCTCTGAGAGCTTCCTGAACACACCATCCCTTGTTGTACTCTCAGGGTCAAGCACCCCAATGGTGCCTCAGACCAGCACTCCAGTCAGAGCCACCTCCACAGTCCCTGGCCACTCAACAACTGAGACCATGGACATGCCTCAGAGTGACTGAGAATAGTGCCAAAGACTGAGTTGTTACCTGTTCACTTTATCTTTGCTTAAAGACACTTTGCTTGGTTCATTTTGCTTTTTTAATAAAGTCATAGTCTACTTAAAACAGTTGATAATAAAGGTTATCTTTCCTTCACACACTTGGTTCATTTTATTTACTTGATAAAGTGTTGGTGAAAACTTTGAAAAATTGGTTAAGCCTTTGCATGCTTGTGGAATAGGTAAGGATAGTTGTGGGATGGGTAAGAATAGCTGTGGGATGGGTATGGATACCTGTGGGATGGGTAAGGATAGTTGTGGGATGGGTAAGGATAGCTGTGGGATAGGTAAGGATAGTTGTGGGATGGGTAAGAACAGTTGTGGGATGGGTAAGGATAGCTGTGGGATTGATAAACCTCCAGTGCAAGCATAGTGGGACTGTATGGTCAACCCTCCCAGCTGCCACATTTATGGCCCTTTTTAATCAACAACAATTTATTCATTGTTCAACACATTTCAAAATAAACAAAGCTCTTTATTAATGCCCTATTCATTGTAGGCCACTCAACATACATGGCACAATCTCATCAGTGTAATGAGACAGGCTCAAGGAAGCATCCACTAAGCATTTACCATCCTGTCTTGCCACTCCACTGCTCCAGCTGGGGAGCTGCACCAGTGTTTCAGGAGGTTGCGCTGCTTCTTCCCTTCACGTGAAGCTCTGTTGGGACCTGGTACATCCACAGTGTCTATCAGGTTTCGTCCTTGCCTCCATTCACCAGGCTCCATGTCCCCATTCCCTTGTTGACAGTCCACAAGCCTGTTCTGCAACACTGGGTAGCGGGTGCGCATGAGATTGTGCAGGATGCAGCAAGCTACCATGATGCTCCTCACAGTCCCTGAGTGATGCTGCTTGGTGGTGAGAAGTATCTGGAACCTGTTGGCCAGGATGCCGAAGGCCTTCTCCACCACCCGTCTTTCCCTGGACAGCCTGTAGTTGAAGATCCTCTCTTCATGGGTGAGGTTTCTGTAACTGTTGGGCTTCATGAGGTAGGTTCTGAGGGAGAAGGAGTCATCACCCACAATGAAGTAGGGCACATCTTGTCATTGGGTAGGGGGTCTGGATCTGTAAAACCCATGATGAGGTTGCATTCCAGCCCATCCTTGAGGTCACTGGCATTGTATATCTGGCTATCTGAAGCTGACCCATTGCCTAAAGCATCGATGTACATGAACTTGTAGTCTGCATCGACCATGGCAAAGAGGATGATACTGAAGAAGCCCTTGTAGTTGTGATAAGCGAACCCTGAATTGGCTGGAGCTTTGCAGGCCACGTGCTTCCCATCTATGGCTCCAACAGTGTAGGGAAAGTTCCACCTCTGATACCACTGTTCTCACTGTTCAACTTTCCTCCAGCCTTCTTCAGTGTTGGGACACTGGAGGAGCTCCTCCATGTATTCTTCGATGATGGTCTACACCACTTCTCTGACCACTTTGCTGATGGTGTTGTGTGGCACCCTCCAGGCATACTGCATGTTTCTGTATGTGGTTCCAGAGGCCAGGTGGTGCAGAGTCAGTGCCACCTTCAGTCCAGCATCCAGGCTGGGATGGAAGTTGTTGCTCAGCTTGGTCAACCTGGGTCTCAGACGCTGTACAAGTTCATCAAACATAGCTGGTGGCATCCTCATGAAGTGTTGGAATGCACAAGTGTCTTCATTCCTCAGCTCCACCATCAGCTTGTCATAGAGTCCAAAGTCCACTCTTCTCCCAATCCATCATCGGACCCACACAGCTCTTGGACGACCCCTACTTCTCCTTGTGTAGAAAAGGTGAAACAGGCTGAAGAGGGCTTGGTTCTGGTGTTGAATGATGGCAGCTACCATAAGGAGTGTGTGATGATCCATGGTGGAGATCAATGGATGATGTGGAAGAGCAAGACCAAGGGTGAAGAGGTCTGTACACCAGGGCTGCTGGACTGATAGTGAGATCCAGGTGATTTCCTCCCCCTTTTTATTGGAAATATCGGTTTTCCGCTAGGTGTCCTTCCACATACTCTAGGCATACTCTAGACATCCTAAATATCTGAGACACATCCCATATACAAACGTTTTGTCCATTTTAATGCTTTATATATGAGATGCATCCGCTTACATCCTTTCTATTTCCGTGCTACTAATGCTGTGTGGATGTTCCGTGTACTTTTCGCTTCTTCATTCTTTCCGCTTTCAGCTGCAGTGGATGTAAGTTGAGGGGATGGCCAGAGGATGCCGAGAGGATACAGCGGACGTGTAACAGATGACAACAGACGTAGAACGTTTGTTGCCCATATGTGTCGCGGATGTACATCGTACGCGGCGGAAAGTTCATCTGCTCAAAAATTTTTGTGCAACTCAAAACATTTTGAGCAGATGAAATTGCAGTTGATGGATGTTTGACGGATAGAGTGTATGAAACACGTACGCAGTGAGTCCACACCAGATGCATTGCATTTTCAAACGGATGGCAAGCTTTTTTGTCCATTTTACATCCTCTTTGCATCCGTTGGTGCAGTGGGACATGGGCTTAAACAACACAATGTAACTCCAAGTCAATCACACTTCTGTGAAATCAAACTGTCCATTTAGGTAGCAACACTGATTGACAATCCATTTCACATGCTGTTGTGCAAATGGAATAGACAACAGGTGGAAAGCATAGGCAGTTAGCAAGACATTCCCAATAAAAGAGTGATTCTGCAGGTGGTGACCACAGACCACTTCTCAGTTCCTATGCTTTCTGACTGATGGTTTGGTCACTTTTAAATGCTCGCGGTGCTTTCACTCTGGTGGTAGTATGAGATGGCGTCTACAACCCACACAAGTGGCTCAGATAGTGCAGCTCATCCAGGATGGCACATCAATGTGAGCTGTGGCAAGAAGGTTTGCTGTGTCTGTCAATGTAGTGTCCAGAGCATGGAGGTGCTACCAGGAGACAGGCCAGTACATCAGGAGACGTGGAGGAGGCAGTAGGAGGGCAACAACCCAGCATCAGGACCGCTATCTCTGCTGTTGTGCAAGAAGGGACAGGAGGAACACTGCTGGAGCCCTGCAAAATGACCTCTAGTGGGCCACAAATGTGCATGTGGCTGCTCAAACGGTCAGCAACAAGGTGACCTGTGACAAATGAGAGTGGTATGAGGGCCTGACTTCCCTAGGTGGGGGTTGTGCTTATAGCCCAACACCGTGCAGGATGTTTGGCATTTGCCAGATTACACCAAGATTGGCAAATTTGCCACTGGCACCCTGTGCTCTTCACAGATGAAAGCAGGTTCACACTGAGCACATGTGACAGACATGACAGGGTCTCGAGACACCATGGAGAACGTTCTGCTGCCTGCAACATCCTCCAGCATGACTGGTTTGGTGGTGGATCAGAAATAGTGTGGGGTGGCATTTCTTTAAGGGGCTGCACAGCCCTCCATGTGCTCACCAGAGATAGCCTGACTGCCATTCGGTACCAAGATGAGATCCTCAGACCCCTTGTGAGACCATATGCTAGTGCGGTTGGCCCTGGGTTCCTCCTAATGCATGACAATGCTGGACCTCATGTGGCTGGAGTGTGTCAGCAGTTCCTGCAAGACGAAGGCATTGATGCTATGGACTGGCCCACCTGTTCCCCAGACCTGAATCCAATTGAGACATCTGGGACACCATGTCTCACTCCATCCACCAATGCCACGTTGCACCACAGACTGCCCAGGAGTTGGGGGATGCTTTAGTCCAGGTGTGGGAGGAGATCCCTCTGGAGTTTTAATTCTGGTGCAGAGAATCCTGATAAAGATAGATTTCATTATCAAGGTAAAATATACTGTAGTTGTTTTTCTCATAATTCTCCTATATTGTGCTAGGATTAAGAAAACAAACAAGCAATTTTTAAACAGCTTAATTATAAAAAAATACCTTTAAATTAAAAATATTAACAAGCATGGGAGTGGTATATTAGAGCATTTGCATCAAAGCAAGCAAAATCGCAATGAGTATGTCTTTAGTTCTTTTTATAGTTTCAACCTAACCATTTAGAGGAGACAAATAAAACATAATGTCTTAAAAAAAAGAAGATATGGCTATGTTGTATTTAATGTCCACCATACTAAATGGATATATTATTAATATAATTGTTATAATAATAACAATTATTATACAGTGACTTCAATAATATGTGACTCAGATCCAGTGCAGATAAGCTCACATTTAATTACAGATCTGAGTAACTGCAGTTTCCATTCTATGTTCTTTTGCAGACAATGCACCTAAAAGACAGCTTCTTCAAGCATTGTTCCATTCTGGAATGAATTTGTATTTCTCCCTTCTTTAGCAAATTTGTATTGGTATAGAATTGCAGTGACCTCCAACCTTTTGGGTGCCATGGGCCAGTTCTGCAGACCGAAGGAGGCATGATTTCACACGGTGCATACACGTGTGCGTGCAGATGGGATTTGCTTGTTTGCATAGCTACTGTCAAACATTCAATTGGAATGAAGTCTGATGCAAGACTTCACTCACTGGTTCATTTTCTGGATAGGAAAATGAAGAGGTGTCAGTGGCTGAAGTGCTGGATAGCTCTCTTTAAAAGGAGCTGCTAAGGCATGCTTTTCTTTATGTTTTACCGTAGCTGAATTAAAGAGCTGTTTCACTACACCTGGTGTCCTGCCCTCCACCCTCTATCTATCACTGGCAATGAAGGTGGGATACAAAGAGAACAAAGGATGGCATAGTTGAACAGAGACAGGTATCCACATGGCATCATTGGCCATCTAACTGAATTGGCCAATACAATATGTCCTTGTCACCCATCCTGCCTGCTCCATTCAACCTAGCCAAGGAAGACTGGAAAGCATATATTGAGCAATTCTATGTGTCCCTGGAAGCCAATGATATGCTAGAATTATCAGAACATAGGAAAAGGGCACTTTTCCTAACCCATTGAGGATCTGATGTTTTTAATATGGCTAAAGCTTTATTGGAACCTGCAGGGTTGGAGACACTAACATAGACCACACTCAAAAAAACTCTGAAAGCTCACGATGCACCACAGGCATCCTCTTTGGTAAGTTGATATGAATTTTTCCCAAGGGATCAGCGAGAAGGAAAAACAATCAATGAATTTGTTGCTAAATTAAGGGAGATCAAGGCAAATGTGAATTCCTCAACTTCAAAGAGGCAATGAGAGATAGGCTCATTTTGGGTTTGAGAGATTTAACTTTGCAGAGCTGATTACTAGCCAAGCTGAGCATCACATTCAAAGCCATGATAAAAGAAGCCATGGCTATCGAGGTTTCACAGAAGTCAGTGGTTGCTATTAAAAAAATGAATGGAGCAAATCAATCGAGGGAAATAGTGACCGTATACCATGAGAGCATGGAGCAGGAAGGGTCCTCCAAAGAGGATGAAGAAATCCACCGCATTCAGTCAGAGATGAAATAGGAACTTCAGAAAAAGGGAAAAAACCATTCTGGTGTGCCAGTTGTGAAGGAAAACATCCTAGGTCTGAGTGCAGGTAAAAAGACATTATATGTCAAACATATGAGCAGAAAGATATGAGCAGAAGACACTTTGATGCATATTGTTCTAAGGAAATCCACGTAACAGTCCACATTAAAGGCAGCCCATGTAACATGGAAGTGGACACAGGCTCATACATGTCCATTGTGTCCTGGAAAACCATTAAAAAAGCAATCCTGACAATAATAGGCAGCAACTAAAACTGCAAAAGATACTTTTAAAAGACTACTAAGGGAACCACATCCCAGTGCTTGGGAGTGGGTTTTTCAAAATGACATTCAAAAAATTTGAGGGTTCCCTGCAGCTGACTGTAGTGGATAAAGACCTGCCCAGCCTGCTCAGAATGGCATGGTTTGATGCCCTAGGTTTGGAAGTGACCAGCATCAATGCTGTCCAAAAGGATAACATCAAGGACCTGCTAAAAGGCTTTAGGGACATCTTCAATGGGAGCCTAGGCAAGTATAATGGGACCCCTATTTCTTTCAATCTAGATCCCAACTTTCAGAATGAAACCGCAAAGGATTCGTTTTGCTCTGCAGCCTAAAATTGATGAACAATTAGACAAACTAATTGCCCAGGAGGTCTTGGAGCCAGTTGACCATGCTAGGTGGGAGACACCTATTGTTATACTCATCAAGCCAGATGGCTCAATCCACATCTGCACCATTACAAATGCACCATTAATAAGGCATTGCAGCAGAGCACCTATCCCGTGCCAGTGGTACAACACGTGTTGCATTCCCTGGGAAAAGAAAAAACTTTTGCAAAATTAGATCTGGCCCAGGCTTATCAACAGTTGCCTGTAGATGAGGCCACTGCAGAGGCACAGACCATTGTAACACAGAGAGGAGCCACAGGTTGTAATCTCGGGTAAGTGTGACCCCAGGACTATTGCAAAGTTTAATGGAACACCTCTTACATGGCACTCCGGGTGTGGTACCTTATTTTGATGATGTCCTCATGTTCACAAGCAACAAAGAACAATTAAGCCACTGATTAAGGATAGTGGCCTGAGTCGATTTCAGGAAGTTGGACTTAAAGTTAAAAAAAAAAAAAGCCAGATAGTGATACCCCAAGTCATTTTTTAAGGATATTTAATTGATGGGTTGGGTATACACCCTACCAGACAGCAAACTCAGAGCAATAGAGGAAGCCCCAACTCCAACAAATAAGACAGAACTCCAGGCTTTCATTGGCTTGTTAAATTTTTACAATATTTTTCTGCCACAGAAGGCAACAGTTGATGCCATCTCATTGATTGCTTGATAAAAAGGCAGGTCCTGGGGATGCAAAGAAGCATCCACTTTCACTGCCATAAAAGAACTCCTAACTTCTAATAGTGTCCTTATTCAATTATGATGACCCGTAGTCTCTCAAAATAACCCAAAACCCAAAACATACATTAAAGTCCAGTAATGCCTTCAACTTAACTTCACTGTTTTATAAGGCACAGTTCAAAGTCACAAAAGTAAATAATGAGCAAAAGGAAACCAAAACAAACCACATTGAAGAGAATTCCGAAGCAAGCCAAGATAATTCATCATACATTCCAGGAAGATAACTGAAGAGAGTCCATGGGAAGAATGACAACAAAGATAAACCTCTTTCAAAGGAAACACTAAACTTTGACAGCAGCAATTCTTACTATGCAGTTACAAACTTATATGCATAGCTCCCAGCTGCAAGCCACAAGCCACATGGTAATCTCCTCCTGAGTAGACCTCACTTTTCCCTGATCCTCTCCTCTCTGCGTGCCCTAGGATGGATAGGAGATGGACCTGGGTCCTCTTTTGATTGCTCAGCTGGCCTCTGCCCTTCCCCAGCCTCCTCCACCACCTCTGGAGCCACACTCCCACTCCCTGTTGGCTGTTCCTCCTCTTCCTCAGAATCAGTCTTCACCAGGGACATGACACTATCCCCCCACAGGGCCCCTTTCCCAGGTGGACGAGGATGTTGAGGAAACCGAGTGTGAAAGTCCTGAACCAAATGAGGAGCATGAACATCAGTGGCATCGACCCAGGTGAAGTCCTCTGGTCCATAACCTTTCTGTGCCACCAAATACTGAAATCGGCCCCACAACTGGCATGAATCTCAGATGCTGTCCACTTCATACTCCTCCTCACCCAGAGAGGCTACTGGGGCTGGCAGTGATGGAGCTGGTCTATGCGGACTGTCGGCCGAGGCAGGGACAAACAGGGAATGATGAGAAACAGGATGGATACGCATGGTCTGTGGCAGAGAGAGATGATAAGCTACAGGATTGATCACCACCTTGACTAAAAAAGGTCCCAAGTAATGGTGATCAAGCTTTTTCTATGGTTGCATTGTTAGTAAATATCGAGTAGAGTGTCAAACCCGATCGCCTACCTCTAAAGGCAGAACATCGCAATAATGTCGGTCTGCAAACTATTTATAGTCCTCCTTAGCTCTCTCTAGTTGATCATGGACCATGTGGTGCATGGCTTTTAACTTGGGTAAATTGTATCCCCCAATCTGATACCATTTGGTCTGGTAACACATGCAACCGGAATACATGGGAGATAAACAATGGAGCCATAATCTTGGCTGTGGAAAGACACACACACAGAATAAAGTGGGCCATTTTAGTCACCATATCCACCACCACCAAAATGGTTGGAGCACCCTTTGATGGTGGCAACTCAGTAATGAAGTCCAATGAAACTACCTTCAAAGGTCGTTCTGGCATGGGCAAGGGCTGCAAGAGACCAGGGGGTGCACCAGGAGTATTCTTGGCTTGTTGACAGATCACACAGGATGCCACATATCCTGACACATCATGTTTAAGTCTCAGCCACCAAAATGTCTTAGAGATAAGATGCAGTGTTTTGAATACCCCAAAGTGTCCTGCTGCCAGACTATCATGACATTGACATAAAATAAGGCCCCGAAGAGGACCTCCAGGCACGTAAATGTGATCACAGAACTGCAACAGGTCCCCAATATGTGCCCAAGGAGTTTCTTGTCTCCCATTCTCATCCAATTCTCAACATCAAGCTGCCACAAAAGGGTCCTGCTGCTGTGCCTCCTGAATCCTCACTCAAAGGTACACAGGTTCCTCAGTGGCTGCAAACCACTCCAACAGAATCACCGTCCGGGGCAAGATTTTATCCTCCCTTCGGGTATACTCAGGCTTTCGAGATAGGGCAGTGGTGTATTGATTCCCTCCACTCGGAACATAGGTCACCTGGAAATCAAATCGAGCAAAGAATAAGGACCATCTCACCTGATGCTGGTTCAACATCCAAGCTGTATGTAGATGTTCCAAATTGAGATGATCTGTCCGAACCTTGATTTGGTGATGAGCCCCCTCCAGATGGTGCCGCCATGTCTCAAAAACAACCTTAACCACCAATAGTTCCTTGTTCCAAATCATATAGTTGCTCTCTGGAGCTGACAACTTCTGGGAATAATAAGCACATAGGAACAAGGTGCCTGTGGGAGCATAGGCCAGGAGGAGCACCGCACCAACAGCCACATTGGAAGCATCTGTTTCCACCACAAATGGCTGGCCTGGATCAGGGTGTTTGAGGATAGGTTCAGAAGCAAAGGTGACTTTTAACACCTCAAAAGCTGCCTGCTGCTCAGCACCCCAATGGAACTTCTCCCCCTTCTTGAGCAGATTAGAAAGGGGAGCAGTCAAGGCAGCAAAGTGGGGAATAAATGTGCTGTAGTAGTTTGCAAACCCCAACAGTTGTTGCACATCCTTAACCTGCTGTGGAGGTTCCCACGCCTGCAACAATTGTATTTTTTCTGGGTCCATTTCCACCCCGGCAGGTGAAATATGATGTCCCAAGAAGTCAATCATGGTTTGTGCAAACTGACATTTCTCACACTTAGCAAAGAGATGGTTATCATGCAAACATTGCAACACCAGCTGCACATGTTGCCAGTGTTCCTGCAGGGAGTCTAAGTAAATTAAAATGTCATCTAAATAAATGACCATGAATTGATCCAACAAATCATGGAAAACTTCATGCATGAAATGTATGAACACAGCTGGGGCACTGGTTAATCCAAAAGGTATCACGGCATACTCAAAATGACTGTACCTCATCCAGAAAGCTGTTTTCCACATGTCCCCTGCACAAATGTGAATTAGATTGTCGGCCCCACACAAGTCCAACTTTGTAAATATCTTAGCTTGACAAAGCTGTTCAATCAGTTCAGGGATGAGGGGAAGTGGGTACCAATTCCTCACTGTGATTGCATTCAACTTGTGGTAATCACAACACAAACGTAGCTCCCCTGATTTCTTTTTTACAAAAAGCACCAGTGCAGCCAATGGGGAGGTAGAAGGCCAGATAAACCCTTTCTGGAGGTTCTTGTCAATAAAATCCTGCAACACGGCCAACTCCGGTTTCGACTATATATATCTGGGAATATACCCAACCCACCAGCAATTTTGCATCGGCCAACAAATCAATTGGACAATCATACGCCCAATGCAGAAGCAACTAATCCGCCTCTTTCTCCCCAAACACATCAGCAAAGTCCACCAACTCTGCAGGTAGATCCAGATCCACAGGCATAGCCACACTCCCTGCACAGGAATGCAAGCAATGGTTGGCATACTTCCTATCAAGGAACTGCACAGCTCCAGATGACCAGACAATCTGTGGATCATGGGCCTGTAACCACTCCAAACCCAGCACCACTGGAAAAAGAAGCACTGCTGTAACATAGAACATGGCTTTCTCCACATGCTACCCAATACGCTTGCAAAGGGGTTTGGTTACAGAAACCACATGTCCCAAATGAAGGGGCCGACTATCAATCGTCTCTACCATTACTGGAAGGGACACCTGTTGCTGAGGAATGAACCACTGCTCTACAAAATGAGCATCCATGAAATTGGCTCTGGCCCCTGAGTCAACCAAGGCTTGAATCTCCATCACTCCCACACCAGGCATGAATACATTTGCTGTCAGCACAAAATGCTTCACCAATAAAAATTGTGGTGGAGATATCAAAGGTGGCAAGGATGGCAAGGTTGGTGAAGATGGTGGGCCGAAGGACTTTACACCTCGATCATTTCCTGCCACTGCAGGTGTCACTACTGTGGATGTCTTAACAGGATACTTGACTGCAAAATGGCCTTGATTGCCACAATAGAGGCATAAACCATCACGACGATGTCTATCCTTTTCTACTTGAGTCAGGAAAAGGTGGCAAGCCCCCAACTGCATGGGTTCCTCCAAAGGCACTTCCACCAAGGGTGCCATCTTGCTAGAAACAGATAAGGTCTCTGTCTGTCGTTGCACCTGTCACTGCTGAAGTGTAGCATTGATACGAAGACATAGATGCATAAGCTCCTAAAGGGTGTGAGGGCATTCAGTGTGCACCAACTCATCCAGGAGCTCCAACGACAAACCCTCCTGGAACTGGTCTCATAGTGCTGCCTCATTCCATTGTACATCCTGAGCAACCACCTGAAAACTAGCAATATATAATCCATGAGTGAGCCACACCCCTGCTTCAACTGTCTCAAACTTCTGTTTGCTGTTTGGTTTCAAACAGGGTCCTCAAACATGGCCTGAAACTGACGGCAAAGCTTGGCATAATTGTCCAACACCTGATTGGGCTGGGTCAACAGAGGCATCACCCAACGTGCTGCAGAGCCTGACAACAAACTAATCAAAAACCCCATCTTATCCCGGTCAGTGGGAAAGTCCTCAGGCCGAAGGCTCATGTAAAGTTGTCACTGCCCCCCCAAAAAAAATTATGGAAATTGGGCCAGCGAACCATCAAATTTATCGGGCACTGCCACTGGGGATTTTTTTGCATGGCTGGGCAGTTTGCATGTGTGCCACCTGTGCAGTCAAAAGAGCCACTTTCTGGCTTAACTGGGCAATCTTTGCTCTGAGTTGATCCATGGTCACCCCACAAAAACCAAAAATAAGTTGAAGGGGTGGCTGGAGTCAAAATGTGATGACTTGTAGTCTCTCAAAATAACCCATAACCCAAAACATACATTAAAGTCTGGTAATGCCTTCAACTTAACTTCACTGTTTTATTAGGCAGTTTAAGGTCACAAAAGTAAAGGCCCTGTCCCACTGCACTTACGGATGCAAAGAGGATGTAAAACGTTAAAAAAAGCTTGCCATCCATTGGAAAACGTTATGCATCCGTTGTGTACTCATTGCATACGTGTTTCATATGCTCTATCCGTCGAGCATCCGTCCACTGTGATTTCATCCACGCAAGAAATTTTGAGCTGCACAAAACTTTGTGAACAGATGAACTTTCCACCGTGTACGATGTAAATCCGTGACATACGAGCAACAAACGTTCTTTGTCTGTTTATCATCTGTTAAACGTCCACTGTATACTCTCTGCATCCTCTGGGCATCCTCGCAACTCACATCCGCTGCAGCTGAAAACGGAAAGAGGGAGGAAACAAAAGGTACATGGAACGTCTACACAGTGTTAGTAGCATGGAAATAGAAAGGATGCGCAGTGAACGGTTTGCATCCAATATCCATCCGCACAGCATCCCCTTTCTTTCCTTTAGGCGTACATGATGCATCCACTTCATCCACTATGCGTCCGCTTTGCAATTCTCCCCCAGAACCCCTTCGGAGGTGTCATCCACTTCCATCCACTAGGCTTCCTATGAACATCCATTTAACATCCCCGCTACATACTACCCATGTCCATTCTTTTCTGTTCTTTTCCATTCTATTTATGCAAATTTTCAACACTTTTTGGAGCGGATGACAACAGATGGAGCCACCCCCGAAATTTTGCTCATCCACTGTGTCCTTTATGCATATGTTTTGCATCCGTCGGCCAGTGGGACCGGGCCTTAAATAATGAGGCAAAAGGAAACCAAAACAAACCACATTGTTGAGAGTTCCAAAGCAAGCCAAGATAATTAATCATACATTCCAGGAAGATAATCGAGGAGAGTCTATGGGAAGAACACCAACAAAGATAAACTTCTTTCAAAGGAAACACTTAACTTTGACTCCAGCAATTCTGACTACACAGTTACAAACTTATATAGATAGCTCCCATCTGCAAGCCATGAGGAGGATCATGGTAATCTCCTCCTGAGTAGACCTCACTTTTCCCTGATCCTTTCCTCTCTGTGTGCCCTAGGATGGATAGGGTATGGGCCTATAGGGGATCCTCTTTTGATTGCTCAACCAGATTCTGCCCTTCCCCAACCTCCTCTACCATCTCTGGAGCCACACTCCCACTCCCTGTTGGCTGTTCCTCCTCTTCCTCAGAGTCAGTCTCCACCAGGGGCATGACATCTGTACAATGACACATTGCCCCTTGTGTTAACTTGTGATACCTCCCTTTTTGGTCTAGGGGCTGCCCTCAGCCACTGCATGCCGAATGGTACTGAGACACCTATTACATTTTATTTAAAAACTCTTTCAAACACCGAACAGAACAACGGGGGGTCGAACGTTTCCATGAATACCTTGATAGAAAGAAGTCTGAATTAATTACAGATCATAAACTACTCCTTGGCATCATTGCCAGGGGCTGATTGTCACCATGAATGACAAGACTGTTTTTTTAGCTGCTTCCAAGTACCACCTCGTCCATCGGCCAGGTAAAACCATTGACCATGCAGACACTCACTGTCTGAACATTCAGTGCTCACTGTCTGAACTCCTTAAGGACCCTGCCCCAACCACGGCCATCCTTCTAATCAAGAACTTTGCAACCAACTGAATCACAGCTATCAAAATTGTGAGACAAACCACTAAAAACAGAACTTTGGTGCGAATTTTGAACTGGGTGTGGAAGCAGTGGACAGAGGGAACAGTGGGCAGTAAATTCAAACCATTTATAAAACACCAATTGGAATTGTCAGCACTAAAGGGGTGTTTACTGTGGGGGAATAGAGCTGTGATACCCCAAATATTAAGGGAGTCTGTGCTAGAAACATTGAATGTGGGTCATACTGGTATAGTCAGAATGAAGGCATTGGCAAGGAATTATGTCTGGTGGCCAGGAATGGATAAAAAATTTGAGAAATGGGTCATCACATGCCTACCATGCTAGGAGTCGAAACCGGCACCACTCTTAGCACCCACACATGAATGGGAGAACCCTAAATCACCGAGGTCAAGGATACATATACACTTTGTGGGGCAGTTCAAGGTCAAACATTTCTCATAGTGGTCGATGCCTATTCCAAATGGCTCAAAGTAATAATCATGACCTCTACCATGGCAGAAGCAGTCATCAAAGTGCTAAAGGCCATGGTCACACTGCCCAATGGATGCAAAAAGGACACAACGGACGAGCAAAATATTCCATCCGTTGTTATCCACTCTCAAAAGGGGCAAAAATTTGCATAACTGGAGCGGATAACACGGACGCGGGAGGACGCAGGGCGAATGCAAAGGAGATGCGGAACGGAAGCCCAGCAGATGGAAGTGGATGGGAGCAGATGGCACATCCGCTAGGCTTCCAGGAGGCCTCAGCAAAGCGGGCGCGGAACGGAAAGAGCGGATGCAGAGCGGATGCCGAATGGATGAAGCGGATGCACAGCGGTAGCCTAATGGATGCCTGGCGTTAATTGCGCATGTGGGGAGGATGCATTGCATAAGCCCCGTAGATATAAAGGAAGCAGCTCGGAAGCAGGTCGCCATTCAGAGGAAAGACCTGCTGCTGGACGGATTGGCTGCCTTGCCTGCCCTGCCTGCATGTCTGCCTGCAAGCCTTGGTGCCAGCCTTGGTGCCAGCCTTGGTGCCAGCCTTGGTGCCAGCCTTGGTGCCAGCCTGCCTGCAAACCTTGCTGCCAGCCGGTCTGAATGCCAGCCTTGCTGCCTGCCTTCCTGCCAGCCTTGGTTCATGTCTGCCTGCCAGCCTTGGTGCCTGCCTGCCTGCCGGCCTTCCTGCCAGCCTTGGTGCCTGCCTGCCTGCCAGCCTGCCTGCCAGCCTGCCTGCAAGCCTTCTTGCCAGCCTTGGTTCCTGCCAGCCTCCCTGTCAGCCAGCAACCCCACAACCATGCGGAAGCACAGCAAGCCTCAGCCATCTGCTGCCAGCCCTTGCAAGAGGGACAGGGCTACCATCCCACCCCCTGGCCCTCACTCTGATTCTGCTGGGGCTTCTGCAGCACGGGCTCGCTCTTCTGGGACTGGGGCTTCTGCTGCTTCTGCTTCTGGAGGAGCTGATGAAAAGCACTCCAGCACCAGCCACCTCCACAGCACCTGGACCCTTCACCCATGAGACTAAGCGACCAAGAGGAGTGCCAGAGACTCATTTTTGTTTTATAGCTTGTTGTTAATAAAGTCTATTTATGATTCACACACTTGCTTCATTTCTTTTTTTTCATGAAGTCTTGGTGGAAACTTTTAGAAATGGTTTAAGCCTTTGCATGCTTGTGGGATGGGTAAGGATAGCTTTGAGATGGGTTAGGATACCTGTGGGATGGGTATAGCTGTGGGATGGGTTAGGATAGCAGTGGGATAGATAAACCTCCAGTGGAAGCATAGTGGGACTGTATGGTCCACCCTCCCAGGTGCTACACCTATGGCCCTTTATTATCAATAATAATGTAATAATTATCCACACATGTCAACATAAACACAACTCTTTATTAAACGCTCTGTTCATTGTAGGTCAACCAAACATACATGGCCCAATCTCATCCGTGTGATGAGACAGGCTAAAGGAAGCATCCATTAAGCATTTACCATCCTGTCTTGCCACTCCACTGTTCTAGCTGGGGAGTTGCACCAGTGTTTCAGGAGGTTGCGCTGCTTCTTTGCCTCACGTGAGGCTCTGTTGGGGCCTTGCACATCCTCAGTGTCTATCAGGTTTTGCCCTTGCCTCCATTCCCCAGGCTCCATGTCCCCATTGCCTTGTTTGAAGTCCACGAGCCTGTTCTGCAAGACTGGGTAGCGGGTGCGCATGAGATTGTGCAAGATGCAGCAAGCTTCTATGATGCTCCTCACAGTCCCTGGGTGATGCTGCTTGGTTGTGAGAAGTACCTGGAACCTGTTGGCCAGGATCCGTCTTGCCCTGAACAGCCTGTAGTTGAAGATCCTCTCTTCACGGGTGACCTATTTTGAGGTATAGGGCTTCATGAGGGAGGTTGTGAGGGAGAAGGTGTCATCCCCCACGATGAGGCAGGGCACATCTTGCTTGTCATTGGGCAGTGGGTCTGGATCTGGGAAGCCCACCATGAGGTTGCATTCCAGCCCCTCCTTGAGGTCACTGGCGTTGTATACCTGGGCATCTGAAGATGACCCGTTGCCTGAAGCATCGATGTACATGAACTTGTAGTCTGCATCGACCATGGTGAAGAGGATGTTGCTGAAGAACCCCTTGTAATTGTGATAAGTGGACCCCGACCTGGCTGGAGCTTTTCAGGCCACGTGCTTCCCATCTATGGCTCCAACGGTGTTGGGGAAGTTCCACTTCTGATACCACTGTTCTGCAACTTTCTTCCATTCTTCTTCAGTGGAGGGGTACTGAAGGAGCTCCTCCTTGTATTCTTCGATGATGGCCTGCACCACTTCTCTGACCACAGTGCTGATGGTGTTGGGTGGCACCCTCCAGCCGTACTGCATGCTCCTGTAGGTGGTCCCTGAGGCCAGGTGGCGCAGAGTGAGTGCCACCTTGAGCCCAGGTTCCAGGCTGGGTGGGAAGTTGGTGTTTGTCTTGGTCAGCCTGGGTGTCAGGCACTGCACAAGTTCGTCAAACATGGCTGGAGGCATCCTCATGAAGTTCTGGAATGCCCGAGTGTCTTCGCTCCTGAGCTCCACCATCAGCTTGTTGTACAGTCCGTCCTCTGCTATTCTGGCAAACCATCTTCGGACCCAGACTTTTTTTGGGTGCCTCCTTTTCTTCCCGTAGTAGAGTTCATAGAGCCTGTAGATGGTTTCGCACTGTTGCAGAAGGATGGTGCCTGCCAAAAGGACTTTGTCACAATCCACGGTGGACATGACTGGATGCTGTGGAAGAGGAAGAGTCAGATGAAGGCTTCAGAGGTCTGCACAGATTGGCTGCTGTTCAGAAAGTGAGATCCAGATGTGTTGCTCCCCCTTTTTATAGGCAGTATAGGTGTCCCTTTGCATCCTCTAGGCATCCTCTAGGCATCCTGCAGACATCCTTAATATCCGAGATAGGTCCCCTCTGCGAACATTTTTTCCATTTTAAATGCTTTGTTTCTGTGCTGCATCTATTCTGCATACATTCTGCATCCGTTCTGCGTCCTTTCCGCTTCCTTCCTGTGTCCGGGTGGATGTGAGTTGCGCAGATACGTAGCGGATGCCTAGCAGATATAGCGGATGCATAACAGATGCGTAACGGATGCGTAGTGGATGCGTAGCGGATGCAGAATGGAGGAACTGGATACATTTTCCGCGCAAAAGTTTTGGGCAGCCCAAAACTTTTGGAGCAGATGAAACGTCCATAAATGGATGCTGGACGGATAGAGTGGAAGCAAAACGGAGGCAGTGAGTACATCGCGTTTTCCAACGGATGGCAAGCTTTTTTGTCCATTTTACATCCTCTTTGCATCAGTTGGTTCAGTGTGACATGGGCTTAAGGAAATTCTTTTCAACACATGGCCTACTTGACATTGCGGTGTCCAACCAGGGGCCCCAATTCCCAGCAAATCAATTTGAGGTGTTCTTGGCAAAGCAAGGCATCTGCCATGCCCTGTTGATGCTGGGGTATCCAGCCCATAAGGGTCAAGTGGAGAGGATAGTGAGATCAACCAAAGAGCCCTGGGGATTGGCAAGAAAAAAATCGATAAACTTTTACGAGAAAAACACATCATCCTGAGTGCCACCATACACAGAAGCCCAGCAGAACTTTTAATGGACTGGAAAATAAGATACTGGACAGGCTATACCCAAACTATAATGCAGATGTGAAATTCAATCAGCACATGCCAGTCATTTGGCATGGGCAGTCTAATATATGCCCAAAACTACATGGGTGGCACCATTGTCCAATTGTCCAATTGTCCAAATCACAGATCCCTGATTTTACTGAATAGAGTTAGAGGATGGTAAGATGGGAGAAGGCACATTGACCAACTCTAGAGATGATTAAACCAAAGTAGCCAGAAACGCGCAGAAACAGAATTGGCCCGAACAACTAAAACACTGAAGATCCATATAATTGCACACTACACTAGTCTAAAGTCCAGAAGATATACGCAACCACTTAACTGAAGAACCAGAAGTCCAGCAGAAAATCTCTGAGGCCTCCAACCCGATGGAATCAACCATGCCCCGGGAGAATTTTGAGGCATTTACACAGGCTGGTTCCAGAGCGGCAGCAAGCCTAACCCCAGGCTGCGGCCACTGAGTCAAATGAGCTATGCAGGTCAGGTCGCACCCACCAAAGTCCTGCCTACCTGCTGTCAGCTTTGGAGCCCATATTCCACAATGCTGCCACAAACCTGAGAAAGTGGGACAGGGTGGATTCAATTGAGTAGCTCTCAGTATACAAAATAAAATTCTTTTGTTAGTTCAAGGACATTGAGTAACCCAGGCCATGGAGATGGACTAATGGAGAAGCTGCCAGACAGAACTGAATCCAGGGGTGAATCCAGAGGAGATGCTGCCTGAATGCATCTCTTTCTCAAGTCCTCTGAGGACATCCTGAGAGACAAAATGGAGATGTGGTGGGACATTGGGATCGGATACCTCCCAAGACTGCAATCTGTGGCTTCCATCTCGAAGCCAGTCATAGGCAGAAATCCTAGAACAACTCCAACAATTTAAGGTGGAAAGTTATGTCTCACAGCCAAAAACTCTCCAGACAAGCTGGGTTCTAATGCAGCCAACCTTTACTTTCCCTAGTCTGAGAAGTGGAGATGGAATCATTGGGGCATCGGTTGGAGGTGGCCTGTGAACCAGCCCAGCCTAGCAGTTTCAAGTTTCAAGGAAGAGACAGCAGATGCAGCTGACATTGGGTACATTACAAGCTCCAAGCTCTCCCCCTCCACAATCAGAGGAGAGTATTTCTCTCCTGTAGAGAGTAATTTCTCCAGGGTGGAATTTTATCCAGGATAGACATTTTAATACTATCTCTTTAAGGGAATGCTAAAATGGTAATTGAGTGTGGTTCCTCAAACGGCCATAAGATGGAGCCAGAAACCTGGGTTGTCCTGTTCTCTTGTTGCTGAGAGTGTTGCTGTTCCTACATTTTTCCCTATTGACTGATCACAGTTCTTCTTGGATTTGATGTAAGTCTGTTCCTGAACTGTTTATGATACTGGAATTTGTTATTGGATTATCCCTGGACTGAAAACTGACTGCTTTAACCATGAATGACTTGGACTGTTTTGTTGGACTTTGCTTAACCATTTACTGGAAGTAAAAACCTTCATTTTACAATACAGTGTATCTGTGTACTGTTTGTGTGTTATTCTTCACCACTCTCACTATATCTCCCTGTGTGCGTTCAGTCTCCTAATGTGGAATTACCTCAACACCAGTTATGGGCCCAGGCCATACCAGGCTCAGATAACTGAGAGTTGGTGTGAATACACAGTACTGTATACAGACAGCTGTTTACTGTTTAATTGTGTTTTACTATCCTGATAAAAATGGCACAAGACACTTCAACAAGTCTATCACTGATAACCTGGTTGGATGGAACAAACTGTTTCCTGGTCTATGAAATGCAGTCTACTTCTGTGTAAGGAAGGAGTATGGAATGCAGTTCAGGATGCACTGGATGTAAATGCTTGGGATCCAGAAAATGAAGACGATGCCAAGAAGCTTGCTGACTTTAAACAAAACTTTGTATGTTTGTATAATTGGACTAACACTGAGCGACTAGCAGATAGCCCATATTCATGGAGAAGAGTCTGCTGCTTGGTGTTGGGAGAATTTGAAAAGGATTTATATTCATGACAGTGTAGGTGAACACATACATCTTACACGTAAACTGTTTAGAGCATGTCTTCTGAAAGGTGGAGATATGTTAGTTCATTTGAACTTCATGAAAAGAACTTTTCAAGAGCTACATGAAAAGGAACTGATATTTTTAGAGCTGCATCAAGTTTACATCATTCTTTCCTCACTGGATGAAAGTTATGATGATTATGTATCTTCACTGGAAGTCCTGACCAGAGATAAACTGACTGACTGACATAAACAGAAGGTTGTTAGAAGAGGAAAGAAGATGGTTGGATAGGGATCAACTGAGAAAGAAACAACCACAAGAAGAGGATTTATCATCAACTGCCTATACTGTTAGGAAATGTTTTACCTGTAGGGTGAGGGGACAAATAGCTAGATTCTGTAAGAAGGGCAAACAACAGAATACTGGAAATCACCAGAAGGCTAAGAAGAATGTTAGTTTAGTTATGTCTAGCAATTCAACTGTGAACTATGATTTGTGGGTTGTTGATAGTGGAGCATCGCAGTGCATTACTAAAAATAGAGAGAAGTTTGTAAATATGTCTATAAGTAAGCAACATGCATCATTGGCAAATGGATGGAAGGTGAAAGCGTCTGGTGAAGGTACTGCATATTATTCTTGTGTAAATGAGTATTTAACTATGTTATATGTACCTAAACTGAAATTTAATTTATTATCAGTAAGGGCTTTGGTTAATCTTGGTTATGTAGTAACCTCTAGGGGAGATAACTGTATAGGAGAGAAAGAGTAAAAGTGTTACTGCTACTTTAGAGAATGATTTATATGTGATACATGATGACTAATTGCAGATGGCTAACTCAGTTTATAACAATGTTAAGCTACATGATGGATGTATATATTTACTGCATAGATGTCTAGGGCACATTAATTTCAAAATGCTCAAACAAACTGTTGAATTGTCAGAGGAGTAAAATTAAAACCCTGTAATAAGTATTTAAATTGTAATGCTGTAGCCAAGATAAAAGCAAGGTTATTCCAGAAAACAGACTAAATGTGTTTAACACCAAAGAACCTTTAGAGGTTGTGTTTGCTGACATAATTGGTCCTAAGAAACCCAGTTTGGGAGGTGCCTGCTATGTTTTGAGTATAATGGACCATTACTCACAATACTATTTCTGCTATCTCATGAAAAACAAAACAGAAACATTCCAACATTTCTTTAATTGGTGAAGATTTTCTGAGAGAAAAATGAGGAGTAAAATAATTACTTTAGTTACTGATAATGGGACTGAGTTTATTAACAAGAGATACCAAACAATGCTGAAATTGGCTGGTGTTGAGCATAAACGTTCTGCACCTTATAGACCACAACATAACTCGTTTGAAGAATGAAGAGGGCAAACATCACAAGCCATGGCTTGCACTATGTTATCTGATTCAGGTTTGCCTGAAACACTGTGGGGTGAGGCCATAATGTGTAGCAATCATGTGTTGAACAATGTAGTGAATACAACAACTGGAGAATTGCCATTCATTCATTGGCATGGCAGAAAACCAAATTTAAGTTATTTACACACATTTAGAGCTCCAGCATGGGTGCATATTCCCTCACAAGTAAGACTGAAAGGACAACATAGATCTAAGAAATTATTTTTTGTAGGTTATGAAGCCAATCATAGATCGTTCAGAATTTGGGATCCAGGCACAAGTCATGTTTACTGTAGCGCTAGTGCTTTATTTCTTGAGCGCATTGGGTGGCATAAACTGGAACAGGAATCCAGCAATTATATTATTATTGACACCCAAATAGTCCCTAAAGATAAAATAAGTAAACCATGAATAGCCATTAAAGAGGAAGCACAGGCATAGGAGGAAGTAGGAGAAAAGGCACAGGAGAAGGTAGAAGAACAGGAGCAGGTGGCACAGGTGAGTCCACCAGTAAGCCCTGTATTACTGAGATGTTCAACCCAAGAAACACAACCACCTGATAGATATTGGGCTAGTGTTGTATGCCAAGTGAATCCAGTTCCATGTAATTATAATGAACTAAAACTGTATCTTGCTAAGGATCAGACTGCTTGGCAGGAAGCAAAGGATAAGGAACTGAAATCCTAACAAAAACTGGAGGTATATGAAAATGTCAAGTTACCACCAGGTAAACATGCCATAGGGTGTAAATGGATTTATAAACTTAAGACTAGTATAGATGGGACTGTTAAACGTAAAGCCAGGTTAAGCCCCTGTCATACTGCACCAGCGGATAGAAAGAGGATGTAAAATGGAGAAAAACACTTGTCATCCGTTGGTTAACGCAATGTATCCGTTCTGTGCTCACTGCATCCATTTTTCATCCTCTCTATCCGTCCAGCATCCGTTTATTGATGTTTCATCCGCTCA
>BLBF01000022.1:20636375-20656435 GCA_015471245.1 Laticauda colubrina | reverse complement strand
TTTCATCCGCTCAGAAAGTTTTGAACTGCTCAAAACTTTTGAGCGGAAAATGTATACAATGCGTCCATTCTGCATCTGCTAGGCATCCAGTAGGAATCCGTTCTAAATCCGTTATGCATCCGCTATATCCGCTAGGCATCCGCTGTGCATCTGCGCAACTCCATCCGCTCCAGCAGTAAACGGACGCAGGGAGGAAGTGGAACGGATGCAGAACGGATTCAGAATGGATGCATAGTGGATGCAGCATGGAAACAAAGCATTTAAAATGGAAAAAACGTTCCCAGAGGGGACCTATCTCGGATATTAAGGATGTCTAGAGGATGCCTAGAGGTTGCAAAGGGACACCTAGGGGAAAACCTATACTGCCTATAAAAAGGGGGAGCAACTCATCTGGGTCTCACTTTCAGACCAGCAGACCAGCTGTGCAGACCTCTGCAGCCTTCATCTGACTCTTGCTCCTCCACAGCATCCAATCATGTCCACCGTGGATCATAACAAAGTCCTTTTGGTAGCCATCATCATTCTGCAACAGTGCGAAGCCATCTACAGGCTCTGTGAACTCTACTATGGGAAGAAAAGGAGGTGGCCAAGAAGTGTCTGGGTCCGAAGATGGATCGGGAGAAGAGCAGAGTACGGACTGTACAACAAGCTGATGGTGGAGCTCAGGAACGAAGACCCTCGTGCATTCCAGAACTTCATGAGGATGCCTCCAGCCATGTTTGACAAAGTTGTGCAGCGGCTGACATCCAGGTTGACCAAGCAGAGCACCAAATTCCACCCCAGCCTGGACCCGGGGCTCAAGGTGGCACTCACTCTGTGCCACCTGGCCTCAGGGACCACATACAGGAGCATGCAGTACGGCTGGAGGGTGCCACACAACACCATCAGCATTGTGGTCAGAGAAGTGGTGCAGGCCATCATCAAAGAATACCTGGAGGAGCTCCTCCAGTGCCCCTCCACTGAAGAAGGCTGGAAGAAAGTTGCAGAGCAGTGGTATCAGAAGTGGAACTTCCCACACACTGTTGGAGCCATAGATGTCAAGCACGTGGCCTGCAAAGCTCCAGCCAAGTCGGGGTCCACTTATTTCAATTACAAGGGCTTCTTAAGTATCATCCTCTTCACCATGGTCGATGCTGACTACAAGTTCATGTACATCGAGGCTTCAGGGAACGGGTCATGTTCAGATGCCCAGGTATACAATGCCAGTGACCTCAAGGAGGGGCTGGAATGCAACCTCATGGTGGGCTTCCCAGATCCAGGCCCCCTGCCCAACGACATGCAAGATGTACTCGACTTCATCGTGGGGGATGACGCCTTCTCCCTCAGAACCTATCTCATGAAGCTCTACACCTCCAGATGCCTCACCCGTGAAGAGAGGATCTTCAAGTACAGGCTGTCCAGGGCAAGGCGGGTGGTGGAGAACGCCTTTGGCATCCTGGCCAACAGGTTCCAGGTACTTCTCACCACCATGCAGCATTGCCCACAGACCGTGAGGAGGATCGTGGAAGCTTGCTGCATCCTGCACAATCTCATGCGTACCCGCTACCCAGTCTTGCAGAACAGGCTCGTGGACCTCCAACAAGGCAATGGGGACATGGAGCCTGGGGAATGGAAGCAAGGGCAAAACCTGATAGACACTGAGGATGTGCAAGGCCCCAACAGAGCTTCACGTGAAGGAAAGAAACAGCGCAACCTCCTGAAACACTGGTGCAACTCCCGAGCTGGAGTGGTGGAGTGGCAAGACAGGATAATAGATGCTTCATGGATGCCTCCTTCAGCCTGTCTCATCACACTGATGAGATTGGGCCATGTATGTTGAGTGGCCCTACAATGAACAGGGCAATTAATAAAGAGTTGTGTTTGTGTTGACATGTATGGATGATTATTACATTATTATTGATAATAAAGGGCCATAGGTGTGGCAGCTGGGAGGGTGGACCATACAGTCCCACTATGCTTGCACTGGAGGTTTATCTATCCCACTGCTATTACCCATCCCAAAGGTATCCCTGCCAATCCCACAGGTATCCCTGCCCATCCCACAGCTATTACCCATCCCACATGTATCCCTGCCCACCCCACTGCTATCTTAACCCATCCCACAAGCAAGCAAAGGCTTAAACCAATTATAAAAGTTTCCAACAAGACTTTATTAAAAAAAAGAAATGAAGCAAGTGTGTGAATCAAAGATAAACTTTATTGAACAACAAGCTGTAAAAGAAAAATGACCCAAGTCAAGTGTCCAAATAAAGTCCACAGGTAGCCAGCTACCCAGTCTCTGGCACTCCTCTTGGTCACTCGGAGGTGTGCCCAGTCTCAGGGATGAAGGGTCCAGCTGCTGTGGAGGTGGCTGGTGCTGGAGTGCTGGTCTGAAGCCCCACTGGGGTGCCTAACCCCAAGAGGACAACAGGTGACGGTGTGTTGAGAAAGCTCTCAGACAGCTGGCTCAGACCCATGATGTTGAGAGCTCCTTCCTCCATGCCATGGGGTGTCAGCCCCAGTACCGATGACAGATGTACTGAGGCCGGGCTTGGCTGTGGGGTGGAGGAAGGAGCAGTGTAGTGGGGCTGTCTGGTCTGCAGCTGGGTGAGGACTGGCATTGGTGGCATTGTTGGCATGGGTGGCATCAGTGTCATGGGTGGCATCGTTGGCATGGGTGGCATCAGTGTCATGGGTGGCATCGTTGGCATGGGTGGCATCAGTGTAGTGGGTGGCATCGTTGGCATGGGTGGCATCAGTGTCACGGGTGGCATCGTTGGCGTGGGTGGCATCAGTGTCGTGGGTGGCATCGGTGGCATTAGTGGAACCGGTGGCAAGGGTGTCGTCCGATGACTCTGTGCCTGGACTGGGAAGGGCTGCTGCCTGTGCTGTTGGACCTCCTGGTAGCCATAGACCTGGTAGGTGAGGGGCTGTGGAAAGCCTTGGAATGGGAGGGACATCACCTGGGGTGGAGGAGCAGACCTGGACTGGGTGGGAGCAGGTTCCTCTGGATCTGGAGGATTGTGAAGCAGCTCGGTGACCCGGTCCTTCACCACCTGGTACTGGGGTTCCACCATGTCCACGAGGGTCTGGTTGACATAAGTGAGGAAGGGCTTGCGGTTGGAGGGTGAGGAGTCGGTGTGGACCAGCTGAGAGACGAGATCTATGCTGGTCCGGATGGTGTCCCTGAACTCCAGGAGGACAGTGTGGCTCTGCCCCTCCTGCTGTCTGGCTCTCTGCCTTTCTGTGGTGGTGGAGGTGGGTGTGGATGTGGGTAGGGCTGTGGTGGACACGCCATCTCCTTTCTCCCACCACACCAGGGAGTCCTCCACGCGCTCCACCATGGTTACAACAATGTTGTCCGCGGGTTCTCCGCTGTGGCACGCTCCACAGAAACCTGCCTGGAGACAGGAACTGACTCTCGGCCGGAAGAGGACTGGCTCTCAGCAGGCTGCCGGAGAGCGAGGGTAGTGAGAGGGGCTGCTGGTACTCCTCGGTGGCAGATCACACCCTCCAGGAAGCTGCACCTAGCCAGCCAGGAAGCTGCACCTAGCCAGTAGGTCTCTCTGTCCGTCAGCTTAACCGTGGCCTGGCCAGATTTCTTCAGGTGCAGCTTCCCGTATCAGGTTTGCATGTGCTTCCACCAGCTGAGGAGCACCTCCAAAGTGTCACCCATACTCTCCGCCCTCTCTCTCCAAGCAGCATGCTTCCACTTGGTGTCCCTGTACAGCTGGTGTCCCTTCCGCCACAGATAGTCATTCTCTCTCAGCCACTCAAGCACCTCATCCTCGTGTTCCTCCTCAATGGAGTATTGCCTCCTCTCCCGTTGTCGCATATGCCTCTTCCTCCCAGGTAGTAGGGGCTGCTCCTCCACACCACCAGCATCAGCAGCACCAGCAGGATCATCATCATCATCATCACCAGCAGGATCATCATCATCATCATCATCATCATCATCATCATCATCAGGAGCATCATCAGGAGCATCATCAGGAGCATCAGCAGGAGCATCAGCAGCAGCAGCACCAGCACCAGCAGCACCAGCAGGATCATCATAATCATCAGCAGCAGCAGCACCAGCAGGACCAGGATCATCATCAGCAGAGTAAGCACCAGCAGTGCCAGCAAGACCAGGAGCATGAGCAGGACCAGGAGCACGAGCAGGATGAGCAGGACGAGCAAGACCAGGAGCAGGATGAGCAAGTCCAGGAGCACAAGCAGGACGAGCAGGACCAGCAGGACGAGGAGCAGCTTCAGCAGAGTAAGCACCAGCAGAAGCACCACCCCCAGGAGCAGGACCAGCAGAGTAAGCACCAGCAGAAGCACCAGCATCAGGAGCAGCGCCAGCAGAAGCTCCAGCACCAGAAGAGCGAGCCCGAGCAGCAGAAGCCCCAGCAGAAGCAGAGTTAGGGACAGGGGGTGGGATGGTGGCCCTGTCCCTCTTGCCAGGGATGGCAGCAGGTTGCTGAGGCTTTTGCTTCTTCGCCATGGTTGTGGGGTTGCTGGCTGGCAGGGAGGCTGGCAGGGAGGCTGGCAGGCACCAAGGCTGGCAGGAAGGCTGCCAGGAAGCCTGGCAGGAAGGCACCAAGGCTGGCAGGCAGACTGTCTGGCAGGGAGGCTGGAAGGCAGGCTGGCTGCAAGGTTGGAAGGCAGGCAGAGCGCAAGGCTGGCAGGGAGGCTGGCCAGGAGGCTGGGAGGCAGGCTTGGAGGCAGGCTGGCAGGAAGGCTGGCAGGAAGGCTTGCAGCAAGGCTTGCAGGCAGGCATGCAGGCAGGGCAGGCAAGGACTCGATGTATCCGGCAGCAGGTCTTTCCTCCGAATAGTGACCTGCTTGGGAGCTGCTTCCCTTTATATCCGTGGGGCTTATGCAATACATCCCCCCCGCATGCGCAATTAATGCTCAGCACCTGTTCGGCTTCCGCTGTGCATCCGCTTCATCTGCTGTGCATCCACTGTGCATCCGCTTCATCCGTTCTGTGTCCGCTCTGCATCCGCTGTATCTGTTCCGCGTCTGCTTTGCTGAGGTCCCCTAGAAGCCTAGCGGATGTGCCATCCACTCCCATCCGCTTCCATCCGCTGGGCTTCCGTTCCGCATCCGTTTTCCACCCACCCTGAGTCCTCCCTGCGTCCGTTCCTTTCCGTGTTATCCGCTCTGGTTATGCAAATTTTTGCCCCTTTTGAGAGCTGATAACAGATGGAACATTTTTCTCATCCGTTGTGTCCTTTTTACTAACGTTTTGCATCCGTTGGGCAGTGTGACAGGGCCTTTAGTAGCAGAAGGGTTCAATCAGACAGCAAATGACTATGGTGAGGTGTTTGCACCTAGTCTGAAGGCTACTACATGATGAGCAGCATTAGAGTGGGCAGCTAAGGAGAAATGCATTATAAATCATTTGGATGTAGAGATGGCATATCTGCATGCACCGTTGCAACACACTATTTAAAGAAACCTTTAGGTATCAAAAATTATAATACAACTGATTGCTAGAGATTGAAAAAGAGTCTTTATGGCTTCAAGCAACCAGGATATGAGTGGAAGCAGTGTATAGTTAAGTAATTAACTAAGATAGGTTTTGTAGCTGGCATGACTGATCCATGTTTGTTTAAAAATGAAAGTGATGGTGTAATTTCATTGTTGCCATTGTTCATTGATGACATAGCATTAATCACCAAAACTGAACAAGAGGCCTCTAAAATAATTTCACTATTAGAACAGAAATTTAAGATAAAACAGGTGAATCAAATAATATCTTGGCTTAAAGATAGATAGAACTAGGGGAGGATACAAGATCTCACAGGCAGATAAAATCAACCAGGTCCTAAAGAATTTTAAAATGGAACTTTGTAAACTGGGTAAAACACCAATGAACCAGGAGCTTACCCATCGTGATGTACAAATTGCTGATTTTGATAAGAACATTTATCAGTCCTTGATTGGTAGTTTATCTTATCTCAGTAATTGGTCAAGGCCAAATATAACATACTGTGTTAATCAATTGTCTAGATTTAATGCTAAGCCAACTGAAAGGCACTGGCAAGCTGCTAAGCATGTGTTAAGATATTTGAAACAAACAATGTACGATGCATTGTATTTGGAGCCTAAAGATGAACGAAGTCTAACTGCATATGCCGATGCAACTTTTGCTACAGACATAAATACACGTAAATCTACGTCAGGTACTGTAGTATTATTGGGGAAAGTGTTGATTGGATGGAGGTCTATTTAACAGAAACATCTAAGTTTGTCAACAATGGAGGCTGAATTTTCATGTTTATCTCTATTATGTGCAGATTTAATTTGTTATAAGCAACTATTAATTGATATGGGAATTGATGTAACAGATTCTATTGTTGTTTATGAAGACAACCGATCAACAATACAGATGGCTTCAAATATTGCTGTTAAGACAAGATCTAAACACACAGATTTAAGATATTTAAATGTGAGACAATGTGTGCAAAGTAAGATGATTAAGCTGGAATACTGTATGTCAGAAAATAACATCGCAGATCATTTTACAAGAGCCCAAGGCTCTGTAAAGCATAAAGCTTGCTGTGAGGATTATGGACTTAGAATGTAAGGTTGTATATATTGTCCTACTCAAAGGGGAGAATGTTAGTAATGTAAGTCACCTAACAGTTGGGTTGGAAAATATATAAACCAGGATAGACATTTTAATACTATCTCTTTAAGGGAATGCTAAAATGGTAATTGAGTGTGGTTCCTCAAACGGCCATAAGATGGAGCCAGAAACCTGGGTTGTCCTGTTCTCTTGTTGCTGAGAGTGTTGCCATTCCTACATTTTCCCCTATTGACTGATCATAGTTCTTCTTGGATTTGATGTAAGTCTGTTACTGAACTGTTTATGATACTGGACTTTGTTACTGGATTATCCCTAGACTGAAAACTGACTGCTTTAACCATGAATGACTTGGACTGTTTGGTTGGACTTTGCTTAACCATTTGCTGGAAGTAAAAACCTTCATTTTACTATATAGTGTATCTGTGTGCTGTTTGTGTGTTATTCTTCACCATTCTCACTACGTCACCCTTTGTGCACTCATTCTGCTTATGGGGAATTACCTTAACAGGACGAATGAGGGGGATGCTTCTGATTGGATGGGTCAATTGCACTATGAACAATCCCCAGAACTACAGGATGTCAATGCCTTCCTTGCACTCCTTAGGTTTAGGTTCAAGAATCCTGATAGAATTTGGGGAAAATGAAGACAAAATAATGGAAATGAAACAAGGCAAGCAACTCTTACAAGACTTTGTATGGGACTTTAGAAGGTTCGCAAGCCACCTCATGGAGTGACCAGAAAGAATACTTTTGCACTATTTCAAGAATGCTTTTGACCCAGAAGTTAAAAAAGCCTGCAACATTAGAGGAATACGCAAGACTCTGCAGGATTGGTGTCCATCCTCAGGATGGACAGGGAAATCAACCCACAAAAAAACCCTTTCTGAAGGCCCTCCTAGGAGAGTTGTGGCCAAACCGCCTCTGACCAGAAGCTGCCCCTACCCGACCCACAAGAATGATAAAGTGCTATCAATGTGGTCAGGATGGCCATAGAACAGCCAACTGTCTGGCTCCTGCACCTGTTCCACAAGCTCTGCAACCAAGGCCTAGTACAACCACCAGGGGTTGAAGAAATCCATGGAAGCCTCCAGATACTAGCCAGTTTGTTAGACACACCATAGAGGATCCCCTCCACACAGAAGGGAGCAATTTACTTCCAACCCTAGAAATTTTCCCCAGAGAAGCCAATGAAGAAGACAACCCCATGATGAGTGCTACCATCCCCCCTTTTACAGTCAAAGTGAAGTCAGTGCCTGACACAGGGGAGACAGGGGAGATAGAAGCCATAATAGATACCAGGTGTTCCAGATGCCTGATTGGCCTCCCTATCATTGAACAATTAGGAATAAAGACTAAAGACCTGAAACGCCCAATCGGGTTTGAATAAGTAGATGGGGCTTTAATTGGGGAAGTCCCAGCCACCCAAATGACAGAGTTAATCAAACTAGAGATGGGTAGACACTGTGAACTCATATGTTTTGTAGTGGTTCAAAAATGTCAGAATCTGTCATATTGGAACTTGCTTGGTTGGATAAATGGGCCCCTACCATCAAGTGGGAGGATGGATACCAAAAAATCATAATTGAGGTTGGCACACTGCCCCCCTTCCTCACACAACGAAACTTCCACCCAACAGGGATCCACAACTAGAAGCAGTAGCCACCACTTTGGACTCTCTTCCAGGTGTGCCCCAAGTCCCTAAACAATACAGGGACTTGGCTGAGGTTTTCAGTGAAGAGGAATGCATTGTTTTATCCCTCCATCAAGCCACCTATTGTGCTATAGAGTTAGAACCTGCCAAAACCAAATATGTATTTCATGACAGCACTGGAAATGACTGGGTTGAGAAAATACATCAATAACAATTTGGACAGACATTTCATTGAACCTGCCAAATCTAGGTTGGCCTCCCCAATACTGTTTAAAGAAAAAAAAGCTGGCAGCTTAAGATATGCATGGATTTTAGAGGTGTGAACGGGATGTGCATAAAAAACATGTTCTCCCTCCCCCTCATGAAGGACTTATTAAATCACCTGTCTAAAGGCAAGGTCTTTACCAAGCTAGATCTGAGAGAAGCTTGCCACTGAGTCTGCATATAGGAGGGAGAAAAATGGAAAACTGCCTTCAACTGCCCTTCCAATTCCAAGTCATGCCTTTCAGACTTCAGGGGGCCTTTGTAGTATTTATGCAATTCATCAATGAAGTGTTACATCCACACCTATACAAAGGGTTCCTCATCTATCTGAATGACATTCTTATATTCAGCAAAGAACATGTCAAATTGGTCAGACAAATGCTGAAAAAAATTTTAGACACCAAGTTATGTGTAAAGCTGTCAAAATGCAAATTCCATAAAGAGTCACTGGATTACCTGGGCTACCAACTGTTTAACCAGGGGATTGAAATGAACCCTGGAAAAGTGAAAGCAGTGCTAGATTGGCAACCCCCCAAAACACATAAACTTCAAAGCTTTTTGGGTTTAGCAAATTTCTATAGATAATTTATTCCTTCATTTGCAGAAGTTGCCCTCCTTTAACAGAGTTATTGAAAACTGGGCCTTTCCTGACCAAAACAAAACCCAATCAACCCCTTGCTTGGACAATGGACTGTCAGAAATATTTCGAAACTTTAAATTGTCTATTTGCCACTGAGCCCATCCTCCAGCACCCAGACCAGACCTAACCTTTTATAGTCCAAGCTGATGCTAATGATGTGACTGTCATGGCAATTCTTCTCCAGAAGAACCCTCAAGACCAGTTAGTGCCTTGTGCTTATGTGTCCAAAAGTTTGACAGACACAGAGAGTAGGTGGGCAGTTTGGAAAAAAGAAGTGTTTGCAGTGCAATGAGCTTTACTATCTTGGAGGCATTTCCTGGAAGGAATGAAGGAGCCTTTTGAGGTGTGGACTGATCATAAGAACCTCAAGGCTTTAAAGACACCTCAAAAGCTAAAACCTAAATAAGTCCACTGGTCTCAATACTTCAAAAGATTCAACTTTAACATGAAATATATCCCAAGGGAAAAAACATACTGGCAGATGCCCTGTTGAGGAAACCCCAGTTTGACAGTCACCAGGAGGAGGTAGTGCAAACTATGATATTAGAAGCCCAACCCGCAGGCCAAGTAACCACCTGAGGCCAAGCCAACCAGAGTCTCAGGTGCATAGAAGACAAACTGACAAATGAGTTGAAAGTAGCCCTTTTGACCGATCCCTGGTTTGTTGAACATCAAACCGATTTGACAATGAACGAAGGATTGGCTTGGAAAGGAACAAAAATGTATGTACCCAATACTCTAAGACTAATGGTACTGAAATGTAGCCATGATTTGCAGTTGGAGGGACACTTTGGGTTCTTAAAAACTGCATTTAGTCGAGAGACAGTTCTGGTGGCCAAAAACTGATGTCAAGGACTATGAGAAAAACTACTCAATTTGTGCCATGATGAAACATAGAACTGGAAAAACTGCTGGCCTCCTTCAACAAGTAGCTGAACCAATGAAGCCATGGGAAGAAATCATGATGGACTGTATCATAGAGTTACCTGAGAGTGGAGGAATTACTGTGATTTGGACTGTTATCAACTTCTTTTCGAAGTAAGCCCACTTTATAGCTTGTAATGGACTACCTTCAGCTAAGAAACTTGCAAAACTGTTCATGAAACATATTTATAGGCTCCACAGAGTACCTCGTATAGTAATCTCAGACCAAGGTGTACAGTTTAGTTCTAAGTTCTGGAAGGAGTTTTTGAAGTCCATTGGGACCAAGGGCTTTCCTCAGCATTCCATCCTGAGTGCAATGGGGCAGTGGAGAAAATGAACGCCTTGGTGGAACAATACATTAGATGTGATGTAAATCATCAACAGGAGAACTGAGCAGAGCTGTTGCCATTTTCAGAAGTTGCTTACAATAATGCAGTTCACAGCAGCACAGGCTTGACTCCATTGACTCCAAATCAACACTGGCATGGAATTTGTCCCGATGCCGGAGTTACCTAGGGAACCCCCAACATCCATGTCTTTAATGGAGTGGATGGACTCATTAAAGAAAGGTTGGGAGGATACAAAAAAAGCTTTGACAAAAGCTGCTGGGGATTATAAAAACCAAGCAGATGAACATAGATCCCTCCAACCATTTAAAACAGGGGACAAAGTGTTTTGTCAACTAAATATCTCAAGTTGAAACTTCCCAGTAGGAAGTTGGGCCCTAAATTCTTGGATCCGTTCCCTGTCTCAAAAATAATCAATTCACTGACAGTCCAATTAAGTCTCCCACAGCTGTTGGGGAAAATATACCCCATGTTCCATAGTAGTTTATTGAAATCTGCTGTAAGGTCAAATCTAAGGCTGATACCAAGAGCTCCCCCAAAACCTTTAATCGTACAGGGTGAGACACATTATGAAATAAAGAAAATTCTCAATTCTAGATTACACGAATGGAGATTACAATATTTGGTGTTATGGAAAGGTTACCCTTTGTCAGATGCTACTTGGGTAAAAAGTTGGGATGTACATGCAGATAGATTGGTTAACCAATTCCATTATGAATTCCCTGAAAAACTGAAGGCTCCCCTTGAAGGGGGGGAGTGGTTGTGTTTTGTTTATTCTCTTTCAGGAGGTGATTTTTCTCAAAGGGGGACACCTGTCAGCTTTGGAAGCTATATTCCATGCTGCCACAAGCCTGAGAAAGTGGGAGGGGGTGGATTCAATTGAGTAGCTCTAAGTAGACAAAATAAAATTCTTTTGTTAATTCAAGGTCATTGAGTATGGCGCAGGATGAAATAAGGATTACTTTTGGACAGATCATGATTGGGCCATGTGATGTGATGACAGCCAAAGGGGGATGGATTTGTAGTTTGGGAAATTGTGGGAAGCCTGAAAACTTTCAGATTTGGGATTCCACAGATGTGCCAATTAGTGTTCTAATAAAGGTACTTTTGAGATATGTTTGTCTCAGAGTTACTGATTGGAATTGAGGTTTGCTGGAACGCTGACACCTGCATGACTATGTTCAATAAATACAGATGATACACTTTTCCAGGAGAGGAGGGGTGTTGAATATTCAATAGGCATGAGGCAAGACTTTAGTCATTGGTTCATTTCCCAGATGGGAAAATGAAGAAGTGTCAGTGGCTGAAGTGCCAGACAGCTCCCTTTAAAGGATGCTAAGTGCTAAGATGCACTTTTCTTTGCTGTGTTTTTACCATAGCTAATTTAAAGAGCTGTTTCACAACACCTGGTGTCCTGCCTGTTCCCTCCACCCACTATGTAACAGCTTGGTTTCTGGCACTTAATGGACCATTGCCAGTCTGCAGCCAGTGAATTGGGGACCCCTGTTACATTTCATTGCATGCATTGATTTATTGATAATCTCAATAAATTTTCATTCCACTCATCCTACACACCTGACTCTGGATGGCTGATAAAGTATAAAATCTGTACAACCGATGAAACAGATGAAAAACTAAAGGCAAGGACAACAGCACACTATGACAATCAAGGAAAGCAGCAATAAACCCATCTTGGTTCAAATAAATTTCCAGCTCCCATACCTGGAAAAAGTTGGGTTCACATATTATATTAAGCTGTATATGTTTGTGTGTGTGCATTGAAATTATCATAAAATAAAATACAAATAAAAGCAAGGATAATAGAGACACAGGAGAGGATAAAGAAGGGGAAAGAGAAATGTGAAGAAAGAGCATTAATTTCCAACTTTTTCAATGAAGTAGAATAAAAATAATAAATTTAAGCCATATTTTTCATCCATAGTTTGCAAAATAAACCACAATGTTTGGGTATTCTTTTTACTCAGTTATAAAAAATGGTTTGATTCCTATGAGTTGTGCATAATCTGAGACCTAAGGACTTCATGTTGTCCTGAAACACTGAAGGTAGCCCCCATGACCTTCATTGATGACCACCAAATGGTAACTTGTTAAAGTGATACAAAGAAGGCATCATTAAACACAGGAGCATAACACTATTAACTATATTTGATTAATTTTATTTAGGCCTAAATTAAATCAAATGTATGATTTGTCCTGATCACAGGCCTTGGGCATTCAAAGTTTAGTATTGCTTTCAGATTATAACAAGTTCTGCATCACTGCTTTAAGCCCCCAAATCTCAAACCTAATTATAAGTTAATTCAATATGGTAACTCACTTAGATGTAGACTATTGAATCAGGGATTACAGATGAGTGAATATGAGTGCTTGCTGGCAGCACTGCTCTGGTGATTTTGTTACAGAGAGGTAGGAATATGAAATGAGAGGATAGAGGTTCATGTTAGCTACCCACATGTGAAATTCTGTGCTAGATCAAAAATTGGCAATAAAAATAATGTCTGGCTATTTATGCGGTCACAGCTTTTTCAATGACAAGGCTATCAGTAAAGACTATTAGAAGTGCTTACAATGATTCTGGTTTAATAGTGACAACAGCCCTGGAATTTGTCAAAATATTAATACTACACAAAAAAACAATAAACACAAACTTGTGGCAATAGACTTAAATTTATTAACTAGCATTTCACTCTTTCCCAGTGATTTATCTGTATTACAGTAGTCAGTGTAATTCTGTATACTATATTATTTCATTACCCATTAGAAACCAACAACAAAAAACCTCAAACATAGACAAATATAGGATATTCCAGCTTAAATAAAGACAATACAACTGTCTACTGGTTGAATTGGAGAAGTTTATTATTATATAAAAATGTTAGTAATTCTCTAGCTTTTTTATCATTGAAGGGCTAAACCTCAGCCCTATTCTGATGTTTGAATTCTGCACATGGAATGAAAATGAATATGAGTTTTATCATCTCCATTACTAACTTACAAAACATCTGTGGCAAAATTAATAGGATTTAGCTGAATGGAGTTATTAGGCATTGTGCCATTACAATACTTCTTCAGTGGGATTATATGGACATAGTTTTTGAACTGAAATAGATCAATTTGGCAGTTTTCATCCAAAATATAAGAATAACAGTAGTGTTGGCAGATGTTAAAGAAAAAATAGTCACCCCCTACCATAATATCAAAAATGATGCACATTTTAATATCTTACAAATGGCAAAATTATGTAATGAATCATGATGTATCAAATATACATGCAGTTTCATTCATGAGTATCACATGTGATAATATACATTTCTGATGCCATTTCTAAGCATTGTCTATTAATGCTATCAGAGAGCTTCATATATGACATGCTTTACTGAAAACCTAAACACTGAAACTACTGTATGTCAAAATAAAGCATTTGTTTGTCAAATTTCAAGGATACCCAACCCTGCATAATTAAAAACAGCTGTAATATAATGCAACTGACAAGAAGGGCAAAATACCAACTATAAATTTATCAGAACTAAACCAATCCTAAAGGGGTTTCACAATTATTTTGTTCCTGCAGTCATGTCTTTAATTATAACAATGTACTGTAAGAAGTTGTTGTTAGTTGTGAAGTCATGTCCAACCCACCACAACTCCATGGACAACATTCCTTCAGGCCTTTCTGTCCTCGACCATCTTCTGGAGTCCATTTAAGCTCATGCCTACTGCTTCAATGACTCCATCCAGCCACCTCATTCTCTGTTGTCTCCTTCTTCTATTGCCCTCAATCCTTCCCAGCATTATGCCCTTCTCCAGTGAGTCCTTCCTTCTCATTAGATGGCCAAAGTATTTGAGTTTCATCTTCAGGATCAGGCCTTCTAAAGAGCAGTCAGGGTTGATCTTCTCTAGGACTGACCGGTTTGATAGCCTTGCAGTCCAAGGGACTTGCAAGAGTTTTCTCCAGCATCATAATTCAAAGACCTCAATTCTTTGGCGCTCAGCTTTTCTTATGGTCCAATTTTCACAGCCATACATTGCAACTGGGAAAACCATAGCCTTGACTGTACACACTTTTGTTGGCAGGGTGATCTGTCTCTGCTTTTTAGTATGCTGTCTAGATTTGCCATAGCTTTTCTCCCCAGGAGCAAATGTCTTTTAATTTCTTGGTTGCAGTTCTCACTTGCAGTGATCTTGGAGCCCAAGAAAATAAAATCTGTCACTACCTCCATTTCTTCCACATCTATTTGCCAGGAATTGAGAGGGCTGGATGCCATGATCTTGGTTTTCTTAATGCTGAGTTTCAAGCCGACTTTTGCACTCTGCTTCTTCACTTACATCAAGAGGCTCTTTAGTTCCTCTTCACTTTCTGCCATTAGAATGGCATAATCTGCATGTCTGAGGTTGTTGATATTTCTCCCGCCAATCTTAATTCCAACTTTTGATTCACTTAGCCCTGCCTTTCTCATGATGTGCTCTGCATATAAGTTAAATAGGCAGGGCAGCAGTATACAGCCTTGATGGACTCCTTTACCAATTTTGAACCAATTACTGGTTCTGTGTCAAATTCTCACTGTTGCTTCTTGACCTGAATATAGGTTTCTCAAGAGAAATAAGATGGTCTGGTACTCCCATCCCTTTAAGAACTTGCCAAATTTGTTGTGAGCCACACAATCAAAGGCTTTAGCGTAGTTAATGAAGTAGATGTTTTTCTGGAACTCCCTAGCTTTCTCCATGATCCAGCGTATGTTGGCAATTTGACCTCTAGTTCCTCTGCCTCTTTGAAATCCTGCCTGTACTTCTGGTAGTTCTCGATCTACATACTGCTGGAGCCTAGCTTATAGGATTTTAGGCATAACTTTACTAGCATGTGAAATGAATGCAATGGTGACAATTCTTTGGCATTGCTTTTCTTTGGAATTGGAATGTAAACTGACCTTTTCCAATCCTGTGGCCACTGTTGAGTTTTCCAAATTTGCTGGCAAATTGAGTGTAGCACTTTTACTGCATTGTCTTCTAAGATTTTGAATTGCTCTGCTGAAATACTGTCACCTGCACTAGCTTTGTTGTTGCTTAGATTTCCTAAGGCCCATTTCAATTCACATTTCAGGATGTGTGGCTCAAAGTCAGTGGTCACCCCATCGTGGTTATCAGGGATGTTAAGCTCATTCTTGAATAGTTCTTCTGTGTAATTTTGTCACCTCTTTTAATCTCTTCTGTCTCTGTTAGGTCCCTGCCATTTTGGTCCTTTATCATGCCCATCTTTGCATGAAAAGTTCCTTCATATCTCCAATTTTCTTGAAGAGATCTCTGGTCCTCCTTATTCTATTGTTTTCTTCTATTTCTTTGCATAGTTCATTTAAGAAGGCATTCTTATCTCTTCTAGCTATTCTCTGGAATTCTCTGGAATATTTTGTATTTTCTCTTTCTCCCTTGCCTTTCACTTCCCTTCTTTCCTCAACTATTTGCAAATCTTCCTCAGACAGCCATTTTGCTTTCTTTTAGTTGCTACCTCTTGTACAATGTTGCAAACCTCCATCCATAGTTTTTCAGGCACTCTGTCTATCAGATCTAATTCCTTAAATCTATTTGTCACATCTACTGTATATTCATCAGGGATATGATTTAGTTCATACTTCAGTGGCCTAGTGCTTTTCCCTACTTTTTAAAGCTAAGTCTAAATTTTGCAACTAGAAGCTCATGATCTGAGCCACAGTCAGCTCCGTCTTGTTTTTACTGATTGTATAGAGCGTCTCCATCTTTGGCTGCAGAGCACATAGTCAGTCTGATTTCTGTGTTGATCATCTGGTGATGTCCATGTGTAGAGCTGTCTCTTGGGTTGTTGGAAAAGAGTCTTTGCTATGACCATCATATTCTCTTGACAAAATTATATCAGTCTGTGCCCTGCTTCATTTTGTACTCCAACACCAAACTTGCCTGTTATTTCAGTTATCTTTTGGCTTCCTACTTTAAGGCTAGATCCCACTGGCTGACGGATGCAAAACGTATGCAAAAAGGACACAGCGGACAAGCAAAATTTCGGGGGGTGGCTCCATCCGTTGTCATCTGCTCTCAAAAGTGGAGAAAATTTGCATAAACAGAATGGAAAAGAATGGAGAGGAATGGACGGGGGTAGTACGGAGCAAGGATGCTAAGCAGATGTTTGTAGGAAGCCTAGCGGATGACAGTGGATGGAAGTGGATGACATATCCGAAGGGCTTCCAGGGGAGAATTGCGAATGGACACATAGCGGAAGGGGCAGGTGCGTAGCGGATGACACGGATGCATCACGGATGCCTAGAGGAAGCAAAGCGGATGCATAGCGGATGTATATCGGGTGCAAAGCGTTCACTGCACATGCGGGGCGGATGAATTGCATCAACTCCGTGGTTATAAAATGATGCAGCTCACACAGAGTCAGCATTCAGAGGAAAGATGTGCTGCCACAGACATCTAGCAGGAACACCATGGTTCATCAGTCAGGGAAGAAGAGGAAGCCTGTGCCTACTCCTGCCAGCCCTGGCAAGAAGGACAGAACCACCATCCCACCCCCTGGCAATGACTCTGAAGCTGCTGGTGCTTCTGCTGCTGGTGGTGGTGCTGCTGGTGCTGCTGGTATTGCTGGTGTTGCTGGTGCTGCTGGTGCTGCTGGTGTTGCTGCTGCTGGTGCTTCTCCTGCTGCTGCTGCTGCTCCTGCTGGTGGTGCTGCTACTGCTACTGCTGCTGCTGTGGTGGACCAGCCCCAAGGCCCTCAAAGCCCTGCTGCTCAAGCCCCTGAAGGTCCTGCTGCTGAAGCCCCTTCCAGAGGGAGGAAGAGGCAAGGGAAGGAGAAGGGAGAGACGAAACAGTACACCCTTTTCAAAGACCATAAGGAGGAGGTGCTGGAATGGCTGAGGGAGAACCAGTACCTCTGGAGAAAGGGCCACAGACTCTATTGCAACACCAAGAGGAAGCAGGCAGCTTGGTGATACAAGGCAGAGAGCCTGGGCTACACTTCAGAACTACTCCTGGGATGGTGGAAGCACATGCACACCTGGTATGGCAAGCTACACCTCAAGAAATCTGGCCAAGGCACTGTCAAGCTCACTAACTGGGAGATGTACGTCATGGCCAAGTGCAGCTTCCTGGAGGGTGAGGTCCGCCACCGAGGAGCAGCCCCTCTGACAACCCTCTCCCTCAGACAGCCCACAGACAGCCACTTCTCTTCCAGCCAGGAGACAGCTACCATGTCCAGGCAGGTGTCTTCGGAGGGCCCCATGGCAGAGACCCCCCCCCGACAGCTGCACTCCCCATGCCAGAGGACGTGGAGGATCCCCTGTCACAAATGGAGAAAGAAGCTGCACTCCTCATGCCAGCGGACTTGGAGGATCCCGTGGAGGATGATGCCCTACTGTCACAAATGGAGGAAGAAGCAGCAGCCACCAGGGGCTAACCCACACCCACTCCCAGCTCCACCTCCACAGAAAGCAGGCAGAGAGGCAGACTGGAGGGCCAGAGCCACATTGTCCTGTTGGAGATCAGGGACACAATCAAAACCAGCACAGATCTTCTCTCTCAGCTGGTCCACAGCGACACACCATTCTTGAACCGGAAGCCCTTCATCACCTATGTGAGACAGACCCTCATGGACCTGCCCGAGGCCCAGTACCAGGTGATGAAGCAGAAGATAACAGCACTTCTGCACAACCCTTCAGGCCCAGCTGAGCCTGCTCTGACCCAGTCCAGGTCTGCTCCTCCACCCCAGGCGATGTCACAGTCCTTCCACAGCTTTCAACAGCCCCTCACCTACCAAGGCTACGAGTACCAGGACTTCCCACCGCAGAGGCAGCCCTTCCCAGTCCAGGCCCAGATTCATCACATGCCACAGACGCCTCACCTCGCCCAGCTACAGACTAGACAGCCCCACTACACTCCTCCTTCCTCCACCCCACAGCCAAGCCCATCAACAGACAAGACCAAGGGTGAAGAGGTCTGTACACCATGGCTGCTGGACTCATACTGAGATCCAGGTGATTTCCTCCCCCTTTTTATAGAAAATATCGGTTTTCCACTAGGTGTCCTTCCACATACTCTAGACATCCTCCAGACATCCTAAATATCCAAGATACGTCCCATATACAAACATTTTGTCCGTTTTAATGCTTTATATACGAGATGCATCTGCTTATATCCTTTCTACTTCCGAACTACTAACGTTGTGTGGACGTTCCGTGTACCTTTCGCTTCCTCCCTCTTTCCATTTTCAGCTGTAGCGGATGTGAGTTGCAAGGATGTCCAGAGGATGCCGAGATGATACAGCGGATGTTTAATGGATGGCAACGGACATCGAACGTTTGTTGCCCGTATGTGTCATGGATGTCCATTGTACGCGGCAGAAAGTTCATCCGTTCAAAAAGTTTTGTGCAGCTCAAAACTTCTTGCGCGGATGAAATCTCAGTGGACGGATGCTTGATGGATAGAGCGTATGAAACACATATGCAGTGAGTACACAACGGATGCATCGTGTTTTCCAATGGATGGCAAGCATTTTTGTCCATTTTACATCCTCTTTGCATCCGTTGGTGCAGTGGGACAGTCCAATCCCCCATAAGGACATCAATTTTTTTGGTGTTAATTCTATAAGGTACTGTAGGGCTTCATAGAACCAGTCAATTTCATCCTCCTCAGCACCAGTGGTTGAGGTATAGACTTGGGCTTCTGTGATATTGAATTGGTTTGCCTTGGATTCAAACTGACATCATTCTTTCATTTTGGGGATTGTTTCCCAATATTGCTTTTCCTACTCTTTTATTGACGATGAAGGATAGTCCATTTCTTCTGAGAGATTCTTGCCCACAATAATATACCTGATGGTCATCTGAATGAAATTTACTCATTCCTGTCCATTTTAGTTCACCATAGATCTTTACCGCATTGGACTTTCCTTTCACCATCAGGTACATCCACAGCTAAGCATCCTTTTGGCTTTGGCCCAATAATTTCACTCTTTCTGGTGCTTCTATTACTAACCCTCTGCTCTTCCCCAGTAACATATTGGCCACCTTCTAATCTAAGGGGCTCATCTTCCAGCATCATATCTTTTTGCCTTTTGGTACTGTCCATGGGGTTTTCATGGCAAAGATACTGGAATGGTTTGCCATTTCCTTCTCCAGTGGATCACATTTTGTCAGAGCTCTCTGCTATGACCTGTCCATCTTGGGTGGCCCTGCATGGCATAACTCATACCTTCATTGAGCTATGCAAGCCCCTTCACCCTGACAAGGCAGTAATCCATGAAAGGGAATATAAGATGAAAGTTCGATAAGTTTCTGGGAGTAGGATGAATCATGGTTTTCAACTGGTTCATCTTAAGTCCCAAATTATTACAAAGATAAATTCAGAAGTGAAGTTTTACTAAATATCTCTTGAAGCAATGTAACTCCCCTTCTGTCTTTACCACTCCAGCTAAGAAGCTGACAGGACTTAGAAATTGCACAGTATACTTCTCAAGCGTGATTGTTTGAATTAAATCAATAGCTAAACTAAATTGTTGGTTAAACAAAAGACATCTGGTGACTGTCTCTGCAGATCAATAGGTATATCTTGGAAGAAGAAAGAGTAAGAAGATGAGGGGCACAGATAGATAGATAGATAGATAGATAGATAGATAGATAGATAGATAGA
>BLBF01000022.1:20622778-20636365 GCA_015471245.1 Laticauda colubrina | reverse complement strand
AGATAGATAGATAGATAGATAGATAGATAGATAGATAGATAGATAGATAGATAGATGATAGGATAAGATAAGGATAGGCCACTGAAACTAAGATACCAAACAGCTGTGTTCATTAAGTTGTATTGCATTAGGAAAATGTAACTAGCTTGAAATAAATTTATCTTATTAAATAATACATTATTTTAACATTGTGGAAAAATTCAGTCTTCATGGTTCAAATAAATTCTCTTCCCAGTTACTTTATAAATAAAAGATGCTGAAAACAAAATGATAGTAATAGAAAACAGAAAGAAGATTGAGATCTTTTAAATTATTCTTTAAATTGCATCCTGCCGATGAAAACTGTGAGAACTGAACAAAAACTGCACAAACTTTTGTTTTGCACAAACAAAAAAAGATAGGAAAATTGAATACTGCCTTAGGAAAATGATGTATTCTTTTAATAAAAGAAACTGTAAGAATCTGCTGCCTATTAAGAAGACAATTGGTAGGTGAGATTTGAATCTGTGACCTGGATGCTTATTTTCTTAATTTATTTATCATCATAAAAACCAGCATTGAATATTGCAAAGGCACTTTTTTCAAGAAATGAAGCCTCCTCCTCTCTCCTCCTCTATGGTGCTAATACAATAAGCACTTAAATATACAGATGGTTTCAGTTTGGACTACTTGTTAAGACACTGGAATAGGAACAGAGAATTCTGAGCTCTGTTCTACCATTAGATCTAAAAACCAAACTCTTCCTCTCAGCCATAGGAAGAAAGCAGTGACAAATCACTTCTGGAAATGCTGCTACTCATTCTAAGTAGTTGCAAGAGTCAAGATGGATTCAAAGACAAATAAGGTTTATGATAATTGCATCATAAACATTTTTTTCAATTGCTTTTATTTTGTTGATTTTTATTCTGATGGATTAATGTTTTAAAATTATAGTAAACATATGAACACACATAAAGATACAAACTGATACTTATGCTATCTCTTCTCTCTCTACCTATCTATATTTAGTATATACATGTACAGTATGTGTTTATACAGTATACTATGACTTTTTTAAAAGAAGTTTTATTCAGTTTTCCATATTTTAACATCTCTTTTAGTGAACAGCATGATTACAGGTTTCACATATACATACAAATATGACCATGGTTACATATTCAATTTTTATATCCAACTTCTTAACAGTGCTTTTGTACATTTTCTATTTTATTGTATTATTCCAAATATTTATCTCATTATTTAATTCACCGATAGCAACTTCATAATCATTATACTTTAGAACTTTTAACTGTCACATTTGTATATTTCATCTTAAATTCTAATTTAAAAAAGACACTTCTTCTATAAATTGGTTTCCCCCCTGAAATCTCAAAATAAGTGTGCCACTTCTAATTTACAAATTCATTTATTTTCACCCCTTTTAAATCTCATTAAAACATTTAACATTATTACCTAAAACATTAAACTTAATCATCTCTTTAAAACTACATAGCATATATAAATCAGATTCTGCATGATTTTTCTCCTTTTAAATTTCACTAAATTTCCCCCCCCAAAAAAGGACATATTAATCTACTAATTCAAACAGCAAAACAATCCTAAGCCCTAAAGTTAATTCCATTTCAGCCCTCCTCCTATATCATTTCATTTATTTCCATATATTTAATACAGATATTCCATTAATTATTCCATTCATATTTAAACCAAAAAAAGCCAACATTCCAATCTTAAAAATATTTCAATATATCTAATATACTTATTCCATTATTTGTTATGATTATCTCTCTACATAAAGAGGAAGAGCATTAGATTCCATTATCCAAAAAAATAACAATTCTGTTTTTCCATCTTGTCAGTCTATATGTCCCTATTTTGTAACTATAAATTTATTTATATCACCCCTCAATACCTTGCAGAATCCCCTTTCTATATAATAATCACCCATTATCTCTGTGTCCAATTAAGCATTTCCCCATTTTTTACAATCCCCATATTTCTTTGTTTCCAAATCCTGTTTCTTGTTCCTTCTTTCCCTGTCTTTTCTCCTTTATTCTTTTACTCCAGTTTTTATCCCTCTCTCTATTTATAGCTTCCTTTCACCCTTTGAATTTCTGCTGACTCTTTTTCTCTTTTTTAAATTTTTCGGATATTCCCCTTTTTATTTAATTTCTTAAATCTGTATTTATTTCCAACTCTTTTCTTCTTTCTTTCAAGAGTTCTTTGTTCTCAATGGTCACTAAAGATGGCCCCTTCTATGATTTGCTCCATCTCCTCTTCTGCCTTTTGTCTTTGTTGTTCATATTCTGCTGTCGCATTTTCAATAAATTTTAAAGAAAAGCCCAGTAATTCACCTCGTTCTTGTAGTGTTTCTTTCATTTTTCTGAGTTCCATTTTTAATGCCAAAAGAGAAATCGCCATTTTACAACTTTCTGATTCGCAATTTAATCCAAATAGTATGTTTAAAGTTTATTTCCAGCAGTCAACTTTTCTTCCTCTCAAGTTTTTAAGTCTCCGCTAATCCAGTGCCAATTCCATGTCAGAAGCAGCAATTAATCTAAAGGCAGAATCTTCCTGCTTCTTTCTTTGTTACAATGTTTCAATTTTTCAAAGTTCTTGTTTTATTGTATCAATTTCCATGCAATTTCAAGCAACAGAGTTTTTTGAAAGAAAAACAAGTTAACTGAGATGACACTCTTTATTATCCTAAATCTTCACCCCCTCTTTTCTTTTGTATTATTCAGAGCTTTATAAACCACAATTTTCCAATGAGAAAAAAATCAAATCCAGTTGATATTAAATTTCCTCTTTAACAGTCAATAGTTCAGCTTTATAAGTGCCAATAAAAAAAATCAAAATATACTTATCCAAGTTGATTATATAGTTTCTTCTCCAGCTTCTACCTTTTGCGGTTTAAAAGCCCTGATGCTGTCAAAAGTAATTCATACCTTTTTTTTCCTCTTTCTCTTCGCTGCTTAAATCCTTTCTTGAAGATTCTTTGAAATGTTAATCCAGGGGGTATCTTCTATTTGATTATATTGTCCCATTCCTCCTGCTGTTCACTTCTTTCTCTCTCTCCTGCACAATCTTACTCCAGTCTAATCTTCCCCTTCAGGGTGGCCATTTTAGACCACCACTTCAGACATCTTTGGGAGGGAGCAATTGCCAAGCTGGGGAGGGGATTTGCGACTCACCTCTACCCAGCTGACAGTCTCCCCTTCCTTTGCAACCCCTATGAGGCAGCTTCTGCCCCAAATCCAAAGGATTGGGGCTCTCTGACACTGAAGCACAAACCAAAGCTGTGCACAATTGCAGTCAGAGGTCTGTCTTTGGGGAAGCTCAAAACAGGAACTCCAATATCCTATGGCTTTTTGTGGAAATTGTATCTAGAAATATTTTAATTTTTTTCTATTAGCCATTTACAATAGAAAAACAGATTTGGATTTGGATGGGAAGGCATGAGAATCTGGACCTAATTTTTATAGAAATGAGTTGGGGGAATTTCTTTGCATAAACAGGAACCCTACTGTATATTATTTTTGAACCCTAACAGTGGCATCTATACCCTTCAGGACAGGAAAATATACTTTGAAATTTTAGACATGAAAAGAATTCCAGTGCATACTGGAATTTAGCGTGTGAGAAAAGTTTCTACCTGATTTTCTAAGTGTGTGTGGGGTATATTTCTCCCTAAGGAAATCATTCAAATATGAATGTTCCATTATTCTGAAACAGCATCATTTAATATGAACTGCAAAGCATGAATTTTTAGACACCAGCTGTAATGGCAGTGTCAGAACTGATGGTGTCTTCCCTCTGACAAACAAAAAAATAGAAAATTTGAAGAATAAGCTTTCTGAACTGACAGTGCAATCCAATATGCAATCCAATATTCACAATAGGTCTTGAGTTAAAGTTGAAAAACACCAGTTAAAGATATTATATTTGCTAAGTATTTTCAATAAATTATTAGTCTGGTCAGTGTTGCTAAAAATTAATTGAAAGCAATATAATTTATGTTAAAGTTATAGTATATCATCCTCCAACTAAATCTCATGTTTACTCTTTTAATATAATTGTACATATCTTATTGTATAACTATATTTTAATTCTGTGCACCTTAACTGATTAGATATTTATTATTAATAAATCATATTAATTTTATTAAACATTACAATGAAAAATAATACTAATGAAAAAAGAAGAAAAGAAAAAACAGAAAATGCAGAGAAGAAGAAAAAAATAGAAAATAAAGAAAAATAGAAAAGTTTGCAAACCAATGCAGTTTGCATTCTTTAATGCAAAAATGAAAGCAAATAACCATCTGTCTCTAAGGAATATAAATCCTTCCATTCCCCACCATCCAGTCAGAGCTGAAGAAGCTTCTTGGATGGGAAGCAAAATGTGTTCAAAGAAAAACCAGAAAGTCCAGTTGCCTCTTGAAAAAGCATCTTTGGGACAACCATGACCTGGATGATTGAAAATCTCCATAGACACAGAAAGGGAGCAAAGGAAGAAAGCTGCCTCTTGAACAAAGAGAATGTGCTCCAGCTTGGAAAAGGGTCAGTTCTTTTCCATTTCATATTAAGTCTCTTTACAATTTGGACCATCAATGAAATAGTGCCTATGAATTCTAACTACAGGAAAATAAAGATCTTCTTTCTAACCCTTTGTGATGGCTTTTCATCTCCCCGCACCATTGGCATTATTGCATAATTAGAAAATTGCCCCCTCATTATCCATCCTGCCCCCCAATAATATAAATCTTTGCCAGAATTTTAAGGAACAAACTGATATTTGGATAAACAGAGCTACCCAGAATGTGAAACACATCTAAGCAGGTTGTAACCTTTCCTTTCCTTTATACATTATTCATGAGACTAGTGTGCCTCCCAAGAGAAAGTGTAAATTTCAAGGCCACTAAGCTTCAGATTCTTTTGGTCTGTCATGCTTACAGAAACACCTTGCTTGCTTGAACATCTTGACCTAACCAACTGTGAAACGTTGACAGGGTTCAATAGACCTACGAAGTCTATAACTATAAAATGTCCTGCACGATGTTGGACTGTAAGCACAACCCCCACTTTTGGATGTCGGGCTCGCATACCACCCTCATGGAGTCTGTTGCTGACCATTTGAGCAGCCACATACACATTTGTGGCCCGCTGGAGGTCATTTTGCAGGGCTCTGGCAGTGCTCCTCCTGTCACTCCTTGCACAATGGCAGAGGTAGCGGTTCTGATGCTGGGTTGTTGCCCTCCTATGGCCTCCTCCACGTCTCCTGATGTACTGGCCTGTCTCCTGGTAGCGCCTCCATGCTCTGGACACTACGTTGACAGACACAGCAAACCTTCTTGCCACAGCTTGCATTGATGTGCCATCCTGGATGAGCTGCACTACCTGAGCCACTTGTGTGGGTTGTAGATGCCATCTTATGCTACCAATAGAGTGAAAGCACCTCCAGCATTCAAAAGTGACCAAACCATCAGTCAGAATGCATAGGAACTGAGAAGTGGTCTGTGGTCACCACCTGCAGAACCACTCCTTTATTGGGAATGTCTTGCTAACTGCCTACGCTTTCGACCTGTTGTCTATTGCATTTGCACAATAGCGTGTGAAATTGATTGTCAATCAGTGTTGCTACCTAAGTGGACAGTTTGATTTCACAGGAGTGTGATTGACTTGGAGTTACATTGTGTTGTTTAAGTGTTCCCTTTATTTTTTTGAGCAGTGTTTATGTACCAGTAACAACTCCAAAAATCAGAAAAAACAGATTACCCATAACAATAAGGAAGCTTCAATCCAAAAAGAGATCACTTTGGCTAAAAAACAAATCTGGTCACGTTGCCAACTTCAAAAGCTGATACAAAAATTATGCCACCAGATAAAGACTGAATGCACCAATTATCACATTGAACAAGAGGAAAACCTTCTACACACCAATTCCACCTGCGCTTTCTACAATTTTGTAAACAACAAAATAAATGACTTCTGTCCCATTCCTTCTTTTAGTGTTCAGTATGGAAAAGGCAGCAAAATGGCAAGGATGCTGGGATACTTTTAATTCTAAGTTCATCCTGGTCATACTTTAGCACACACATAGACGGTACAAAATTTGCAGAATGAGCAGTAAATACAAAAAAACATAATTACTTTGGGTCCATAATCCAACTGCACACATACTTAAACAAAGCAACAACAACAACATAAAAGTTGAAACATGAATCTTAATTCCCTCAGAAGACATTATTCATGACATAATTTTTCTCTGATTGTTAAAAGAAATGGAAATAAAGTATTTTCATCACAGATCAACTAAACTGCATTTCCTTGCCACCCAGAAGGAATGATTCCCATTCTAATAAGAATTTCCTGCAGTCTCAACATTCTTTATGAAATAAAGTTTGCATTTTCTTTTTATATTATTGTTGAATTCAATTGTACTATTGAACTAATGTCATAACCTAAGTCTCCTACAAGCATTTACAAGTTGAAGCTTGAGAGATTGTTAAAGTAAGGGATTTTTTTTTCTTTTTACCTCTCCCTTTTAAGGAAAATCTAGGTTGTCTGTGGCTAAGTCCAGGGAAGAAAGAGGAAAAGAAAGAAGAAAAGAAAGATGACTGCAACTCAACATCAGTTATAAAAGAAACAATGAAACATTCAGAGAGGTTTAGAGGGGGAGCCTTCAGTTGTCAAAGAGAATGAAAATGAAGTTAAATCAAGGTCTTTTTGAACAATTGTCCACAGGGAATTTTTTGATGCACAATACATAGAAATGGTAACTGTGCAAGAATAGATTTTTTTAACCTGATGCTTCATGAATGGCTTAAACTACAACTCCTGTCTCAGAAGCTATAGTCTAAGACACCTAGTTTGAGACAGTGGTTAAGGCATCAGGCTAGAATTTGGGAGACCAATGGTGAACTAGGAGAAAAAAATTAGTTAGGAACAAAGCCAATTGTGCCAACACTCTCTCTCAGCCCAAGGAAGCAGGCAATGGAAAACTACTTCTAAAGTCTAGAATGCTAAGAAAACTACAGGAACTTTTCAATGCAGTGACAAGGAGTCAACGTTGACTCAAAGTCACAAAACCCTTCCATTCCATTCCCCTTCCTCTCTCAAGGAGAAGTCAATGCTGATTCAAAGTCAGAAAAGCCATCCCTTCCTTTCCTTCCCTTTCCCTCCCTCCCTTCTCTCACATTATCACTGCAAAAGATCTATTCTGTCTAACCTGATCCTCCACAAGAGTGATAACAAGGAGGAGGAGGATCCAATGGTAAGTGGAACTATTGCCCCTTTGACTGCAAGGTAGAGATGTTTGTGCCTAACTCAGGAGCAAGGGAGGTCTTCACTGCTTTGGTAGACCCAGGTTTCACCTGGTGCTTGATCAGCCGATGAGTTGTGGAAAAGATAGAACTGAGACTTAAGATGCCTATGGGACAGCCTATGAAATTTGAATAAGTGGATGGTTCATGCATGGTGTGTGCCTACCATATACCTAACTCAGTCAGTGACCCTGAAGGCAGGGAGACACAAAGAGACTATTCAGATTATATAGCTGTCAAAATGGCAGAGACTATGATATTGAGGTTGTCATGGTTAAAAAAGTGGAATCCAGAAGTTGACTGGAAGGACAAGCGGCACTGGAGAAGTAAAGCAGTCAGATTGCAAGGAGTGGGGACAAAGCACAAAGTTGGGAGAACATCGTTGGTGGGGAAGGGCAAACTAGAACCCATGAATGCATTAAACAAGTGGGGATGGGCATCCCAAAGGGTACCGGAACCTTGCTAAAGTGTTTAGTGAGCAGGAATCAGATGTACTCCCTCCCTATCACCCTACTGATTGTGCCATTGAAATATTCCATGGGGCAAAATTACCAAATCCAAAGATGTACTGAATGATTGCATGGGAAATGGAGTAGCTCAGAAGCTTTGTGGACAAAAATCTAACTAGGAGCTTCATCCAACCAGCAAAATTTAGGATGGCAATTCTGGTGCTCTTCAAAGAAAAGAAAGGTGGCTCTTTGAGATTATGTGTGTATTTTGGGGATTTAATGGGGTCTACATGGAGAACATGTACCTTCTCCCCTTTATGAAGAACAAGCTGGGATACCTGGCCAAGGGAAGGGTATTTGCCAAGCTGGACTTAAGAGAAGCATATTACCAAGTGAGTATTAAGGAGGGTGATAAGTGGAAAACAACTTAGGGTATTACCAATTTTAGGTGATGCCTTTTGGATGGCAGAGAGCACCCACAGTGCAACTAATAAATGAAGTGCTACATAAATCCTCATTTATTCTGAAATGATGGAAGATCATATAAAGTTAGTGTAGGAAGTGCTAAGGAAATTACTGAAAGCCAAGCCAATCCAGCCACTTAATTGGATTATGGAATGCCAAGTTGCTTTCAAAAAGCTCAAATGGCTTTTTGTAGGGTAGCCATCTCTTAAACACCCAAACCTGGATGAACCATTCATAATACAAGTTGATGCTAGCAATATGGCAGTGGGGGGCATCCTGCTTCAAAGAAATGCAAAGGGGACCCTGCAACCCTGTGCCTACACTTCCCAGAAACTGACCAACACTGAAAGATGTTGGGCAGTGTGGGAAAAGGAGGCCATTTGATTGGTCGTGCTGACTTGAGGCAGTTCCTGGAGGAAAGTAAGATCCTTTTTGTAGTGTGAACTGGCCACAAGATCTTACAAGTCCTAAAAACCCTAAGGAAACTATCTTCTAAGTAAGTATGTGTCAACCTTGGAAGCCTTGGAATTTTACTTAGAAGGTCCAAGGATGCCACATTTAGTGCCTGGGAATTTGGGAGGGGGGATTTCATAGGGAGGTGGAAGATTAGACTCAACAGCATTCTTTCTTAGAAAGTCAAGGACATGTTACCCTGCACTGGAGAGGAGTGTCTGGAGGAATGTCTCCAGTTGGGATGACATTTGATTGGACCATGTGATGGACTGGTTTGTGCAGGGAATGGATCTTTGAATTTCTATGAGGGAGGGAAAACCCAGATCTCTCAGATTCGGGTTTTCCCAGATGTGCCAATATGACAATTCTAATGAAATGGAAGTTTGAGATAACACTTGTCTTGGAGTTTATTGGTTGGAGTTTGTTAGTTAGAATGCTAACATTAACCCAAATCCCTAAATCTTCAAGCAGCTCCCCGGTAACCAGGGGCTGTCCGGGGTCCTGGGCCCTGAATGCTGACCTGCCAACCAGGCAGCGTAAAGACTCAGAAAGATGGAAGAGAAGGTGACTGCTGAAGAGGGAGCCATGGGCCACAGGGTCATTTGCGGGGGTGGAATTCATTTTTTTAAACAACTGGTTCTGTGGGCGTGGCTTAGTTGGTGGGTGTAGCTTGGTGGTAATGTGACTGACTGGATGTGGCCAACTCACCATCGAGGCACACATCTCCTCACCTGGCTTCTCGTGACTGTGGAGATGCTGAAATAGTTGTAAGTGTGAAAAATGGTTATAAGTCACTTTGTTCAGTGCCATTGTAACTTTGAATGGTCACTCCACACAAGCAAAGTACCAGCAAAGGAGGGGGAAAAAACTCCAGAGAAATTCCTGAGACAGGAAGTCTAGTCCTGCCAAGAATGTAATAAGGGTTAACGGAGAGGCAGTTTCTGTAAGCAACACCAGAATGTTTCCTTCCTGCCTTCCTTACAGGATTAGGCCAGTAATTTCTTCTAACAACTGATTCTCCAAACTGCTTAGAATGTTAACAACTGGTTCTAGCAAATACGTGCGAACCTGTAGAATCCCACCCCTGGTCATTTGTCAAAATCCTGTATTCTCCCTCTGAGGAAATTGTGTGAGCCATTGAATCTGCTGAAGGAGAACAACTGCAAAGCATTCAACCCAAGGAGCTGGAGTCCTGGAAACTCTGTCAGGCTGACCTAACTCCAGAGATGGAACCTGAGATGAGGCTACCTGAGCACCAACTAGGGACCAGTCCAACGAGGACAGCCCATGGTCCTGAATGGAGGGAGCTGAGACCTTTGGGATCAAACAACTCCAGGGATTGGAGCCTGCTGCCTCTTTGACAGGTCTCCCAGAATAATTTGAGGATCACAAGGTGGGCTGTTATGCCCCACAAATCCAGGTTGGGCAGCCAAGGTGGATCCGAAAACAACCCACATTCATGTTTCCTGAAGGGTCAGCAAGTGGGCACAGTGTCACAACAGCATCTTTCTTTTTTTAAATATATTTTAATTAAGTTTCTTTTGTTACATCATAAAACATCATGGTATCAACAACAGCAACTTTCTATTTGGTCAGGGATGAGAGGAGAACCAGGCTGATACATCCAGCCCAGCCTGTGGGAGAGGGACAGTGGCTGCCACCAGCAGTTGGAGTTAACAGTGACTAGCCACCCCTCCTCACCAACTAGTTTTTATGCTGCCCCCAGCTGAGTGTATTCCCCCTGACTGGGCTTCTATCCCAGCCAGGGGTGGGTGCAATACGAGTAGACGGCAGCCCATTTGCACCATTGGCTCCTGCCCCACAACCAGATTTGGTCCAGCAGCTAGTTCTGGCCCAGCAGCCAACTCCAGCCCAGCAGCCAGATGCAGTGCAACAACAGGTCCCTGCCCCACCTCTGGATGTTCTAGCAGTGCCTCCAGCTGAGCAGCCAGTCCCTCAAGCAATGGTGCAGCCGCCAATATTCAGGGTGAATTTTGATGGAACCCCGAGAAAGTTGGCATATTTCCTTGAGTTTGGGTAGACATAGACTGGTATGAACCAGTCAGACTATGACCTAGTCTCAGCAATTGCAAAAGGAGTGAACAAAGGTGACACTGCTGACTGGATAGGCCAACTGCACAATGAAGGGGCTGCAGATGCTGATGCATTCGTCTAGTTGCTTCAGGCCAGATTTGAAGACATGGGCTGCAGGAATGAGAATTAAGCCATTATAAAAATGATGAAGCAAGGGAATCACCCCCCTAAGGAGTTTGAATGGGAGTTCAGAAGGTTGGCCAGCAACCTCAGACAGTAGCCTGAACAAATCCTCATCCACTATTTTAAAGAAGCCATTGGCCCAGAGATCAGAAAAGCATGTGGTATTCTAGGAGTACCCAACCAACTCCAAGACTGGTACATCATGGCTGTGGTGATGGACTGGAAGATCAATCTGTCATAGTATTCATTTACTGATGGAGACATAGTTAACAGAGTTAGTGAGTAGGCATAGTAACAGATCAGCTAATGGGAGCTGACCTGGAAAGTGAAACTGGAAGTTCTCTCTGTTTTGCTCATGGCTATTGAAGTTGAGTTACTTGCAATATGTTTACTGCTGTTTGAGTTTGTAGGAAAAATCTGCAACTGGTTTGTAAAATTTACTTCATGTATTTATAAAGAAGTTAAATGAAGCATCAGCCATCTGTGCTTATTTTTCTGGTGCTGAATTTATGCTGCAAAAACTCTGAACAGGTTATGTGCCCAGAGAAAAGACTGAATTGTAATTAAATGTGAGAGACTGCCTGTTTTAAAAGAAACAAGGCAACAGGCTTTTCAGGGTGGCTGAAAAAATTAAATACCCTGTTTGGGTCAGAAGAACTATATTATTTGGGTTGCAAAGATGGAATGTTTCCTGAAAGCTAAAGAGCTTTGGAATATTGTTGAAAATCCACCCCAGGCACCATTGAATGTGCAGATCAGAAGCTACATGATAGAGCATTTGTTTGTATCATCCTAAGTTTAGAAGATGATCAGTTTATCAATGTAGCTGATTTAAAGACTGCAAAGGAAGTCTGGGATAAATTGATGACTGTTATGTGAATATATCTGCATTCAATATCGTACAATTATCAAGAAAGTTATATAGAGCTCGTTTGCAGCCAGTAGATTCAGTGGAACAGCATTTTGTTCATATGCAAACTTTGTTTGTGGAGTTAGAACAATGTGGGATGAGGATTCCAGAATCTCAAAAAGTACTACTAGTTTTAAACAGCCTAGATGAAACGTGGGACATTGTGTCTGCAGTGTTTGAATGTAAATCAGAGGAGGAATTGAGTCTGAAAGCTCTGAAAGCATGTCTTATAGCTGAAGAGCAGAAGCGCCATTATAGAAAAAACCACGAGAAGAAAAAATTCCTGAGGAGAGGGCCCAACAGGAACAGTGGAAATTTCCACAGCCAGGCTGCCTGCAGAAAGCAGCAAAGAGATAAGAGCCTTGCAGTTATCAGCGACCAGCAGAAGAGCAGTAGAAGACATCAGACTATACCAAAGCAGAAAGCCCAACAACAGAAATGATGCTTCATCTGTGGTGACACTACTCATTTAAAGAAAGACAGCTGCAAAAAAGATGAGTTGATGGACAAATTGCTGTTGCAAAAGCCTGCAATAATAATGGAAGAAATCAATGGCTGATAGACAGTGGAGCTAGCCAAATGATTATTAGTCATGCTAAATTGTTTTACAGGATGGATGCAGCTGCAGGAGGCACAGTAACCTTGGCAAATGGCAAAGAAGGCTAAAATCATTGGAAGAGGCAGTGTGCAAATTCCATATTTTAAAACTAGGTTTAATAATGTTTTATGTGTGCCAGAAATGAAACATAATTTGCTGAGTGTCTCTAGTTTAGACAAACAAGAATTTGAGACCACATTTGTAAACAGGCAGTGTCTTATAAAAAAAATGGAATTGTATGTGCAAAGGGCATAAAGCATGATAACTTTTATATTGTACAGGGACAAAAAGTTCAACGTGCACAAACATTTGGCAATGTTACAAAACATGATTTATGTGTTCATCTTTTGCACAGGAAACTTGGTCATGCCAACTTTAAAGTCGTTCAAAAGATGGGCCAGTATGCAGAAGGGTTGCATGTAAAGGGATGTAAGGCATATTTGGTTTGTGCAATATGCAAAACATCAAAGTCCAAACATTCCCAGTAAGCAAGAGTAGTGTTAGGAATGTAAGTCACCTAACAGCTATTTGGGTTGGAAATATATAAACCAGGATAGACATTTTAATACTATCTCTTTAAGAAAATGCAAAACGGTAATTGGGTGTGGCTTCTCAAATGGCCATAAGATGGAGCCAGAAACCTGGGTTGTTTTAGTCTTAGTCACAGAAGTGAGTGAGTCTCTGCTTCCTTCTGTTGGAGAGTATTGCCATTCCTCCATTTTTCCTAATTGATTGCTATCCCTGGATTTGATGTGAGTCTGCTACTGAACTGTTTTTGACACTGTTTTGTTATTGGATTATCCCTGGATTGAAAATTGACTGACTTACCTGTGAATGACTTTGGACTGCTTGTTTTGAACTTTGCTTAAACCTTTCAGGAAGTAAAAGCCTACATTTATTGTACAGTGTATCTATGTGCTGTGTGTGTATAATTCAAATACTTCTCTTAAGGCTAGGTCACATTGGCCGACGGATGCAAAACGTATGTAAAAAGGACACAGCAGACAAGCAAAATTCCATCCGTGACTCCATCCGTTGTTATCCTCTCCCAAAAGGGGCAAAAATTTGCATAAACAGAATGGAAAAGAACGGAAAGGAATGGACGGGGAGAGGACGTAGCGAGGATGTTAAGCGGACGCTCAATGGAAGCCTTGCAAATGGAAGCGGATGGAAG
>BLBF01000022.1:20570689-20584858 GCA_015471245.1 Laticauda colubrina | reverse complement strand
TTATTTTCTGATTTTTTTTTTCCAATATGTAGGACAGAACATTTATTAGTTGAGATTTGAAGTTGCCATTTGTTTGACCATTCTGATACATAGTCAAGGTCTTTTTGAAGGATAGCAGTTTTATCTGTGGTGTTGAATAGCCTTACACCATCAGCAAAGAGAATACAGTTGCTCTTGATATGATCACAGAGGTCATTTATGTATAGCATGAAAAGAGTTGGTCCTAAAACACTGCCTTGGGGGACACCACTCTTGACAGGTACATAATTTGATAGGACTCTCCCAATTTTGACCATTTGTTGTCTTTTTGACTGGAATGCTTCTATGCAGTTGTGCAGGTGTCCAGAGATTCCATAAGATTTTAGTATTAGGAGTAGTTAGTTGTGTACCACTGAATCAAAGGCTTTACAGAAGTCTATGTAGATTGCATCTATTGCTTTGCCCTGATCGAGTTGTGCAGTCCATATGTTTTTGCAATGTAAGAGTTGTAGATTACATGATAGTTTTTTCCTAAAACCAAATTGTGTATTAGAGAGTAGGTTGTTTGTTTCTAAGTGGAGGATAATGGATTGGTTCATAATTGATTCCATGACTTTTCAGGTGATGCAACATAAAGAGATTGGTCTGTAATTTTCAACTAGGCTGGGGTCTTTCTTTTTGAAGATGAGGATGACCGTGGCTTGTAACCAAAGTTTTGGCAAGGAGCTGGTCCTTAAAGATTTTTCAAAGATTATGCTTAGAGGTTCGGCTATGGCAGTGGGTAGCTTTTTAACGAAGTAGGCACATATTCAGTCCAGTCGAATAGACAGACATGGAATAGATAAAGATGAAATTAATAGTGAAAATAAGAAAATAAGAGGAATCTCGACGGAAAAGCAGAGTGTAGTGTGAAAATTGAGAAGTTATTTTCGGAAGGTTCTGTTTCCCTTTGACAGCTTGAAACAAATTTGTTGAAATCAAATGAACTGTAAAAAAACCTGAGCTGATCAGAACCCAAACGGAAAGAAGAGTGACTGTGCAATTCTTAAAAACGGCCATTGAGAAATCTAAACTCTGGTAAACCATTTTATTGTGAATGAAAAGACTTATAAACTTGTAACTGGAAAAATATTGTTTTAAATTACAAGAATGTTGGTACATTTTCAATTAGCTTATTGTTATATTGTAGATAGAAGGAACATTGTATCAGATAACTTGTATAATTCTGTTTACTGATTTACTTATCAGCTGATTACTTTAGATTCCCTATTTTTCTTATATAGATTCTTTTCTTTAGTATCTTTATAATACAGAATTCTTATTTTAAGTATTGAAGTGTTGGTATAATTAAGAGTTATATATTGAAAATATCATATAGTAATGTGTTTGGATAATCTTAACTGATTTTGATAAAAGGAAGGGGGTAATTAATTTCCTCAACCCTTTCCCAGTGAATTATTGTGATGGGATGAAATTATAATAGTATTTATTATAACAACACCATAGATATTTTTTCTCTAACATAGATTGCTAAGAGTTAAAAATTGATTAAGTACATACTGACTGTGATGGAATTTGGTGAGTAGTTAATCAAAGGTGATATTGTGTCTGTATTGAAAAATAGTGGTTGTTACTGATTAGGAAAACTCAGCATTAATAATTAAAAGACTCTGATTACTAGAAAATCATAAAATTGATGGTAATACACTGCTCAAAAAAATAAGGGGAACACAAAAATAAGACATCCTAGATCCGAATGAATGAAATATTCTTATGAAATAATTTGTTCATTACATAGTTTAATGTGCTGACAACAAACTCCCACAAAAATTTTCAATGGAAATCAAATTAAGCAACCCATGGAGGTCTGGATTTGGAGTTACACTTTGGAGTTACACTTAGTGGAAAAAAACACTACAGGCTGATCCAACTGTGATGTAATGTCCTTAAAACAAGTCAAAATGAGGCTCAGTAGTATGTGTGGCCTCCACGTGTCTGTATGACCTTCCTACAATGCAAGGGCATACTCCTGATGGTCCTGAGGTGGCAGATGGTCTCCTGAGGGATCTCCTCCCACACCTGGACTAAAGCATCCTCCAACTCCTGTACAGTCTGTGGTGCAAGGTGGCATTGGTGGATGGAGCAAGACATAATGTCCCAGATGTGCTCAATTGGATTTAGGTCTGGGGAAAAAGCGGGCCAGTCCATAGCATCAATTCCTTTGTCTTGCAGAAACTGCTGACACACTCCAGCCACACGAGGCACTCAAAAGATCTACAGTTTTTGGCAACTATATATGAGGTTAAAAATTGAATGTTGATATTACCTAAAATCTTTTGTAAAAAATCAAGTTTGTTTTTGAGAAATAAATTTCCTTATAAAATATAATGGCATCTCACAATGGACTTGAACCTGGTTCTGAGGATTTTTGTCTGATCCCAATCCCCTAAATACTCCAAATTTAAATGCCCCATGACATTGATGTACCATTTTATAACATATTGTTATAACCATGCAAATAATTCCTGTCATTAAATTATGTTTATTATTTAACTTCCAATAATTTTTTATTATTTTTATATGCATAATATTTTTGAATTATTTGTATCAGTTCATTTTGCATCTAGTACCAATACTGTCTACCTCCATTCTCCACAACCCCAACAGACCCTGAAAAAAAAGTCTTAGAATTTGCAAGTGGTTCCTACCATAAGACCAAAAACCAATAAGCAGGGATGGGATTCAAATTTTTTAACAACTGATTCTGTGGGTGTGGCTTAGTTGGTGGGCATAGCTTGGTGGTCATGTTATTGGCTGGGCAGGGCCAACTCAATATGACTCACATCGAGGCACGCATCTCCTCACCTGGCCTCTCATGACTGGGGATGCTGCAACAGTTGTAAGTGTGAAAAATGGTCATAAGTCACTTTTTTCAGTGCCATTGAAACTTTAAATGGTCACTCCACACAAGCAAAGTACCAGCAAAGGAGAGAGAGGAAACTCCAGAGAAGTTCCTGAGACAGGAAGTCTAGTGCTGCTAATAATGAAATAAGGGTTAACAGAGAGGCAGTTTCTGTAAGCAACACCAGAATGTTCCCTTCCTGCCTTCCTTGCAGGATTAGGCCAGTAATTTCTTCTAACAACCGGTTCTCCGAACTGCTTAGAATGTTAACAACTGGTCCAAATAGGTGTGAACTGGTAGAAACCCACCCCTGCTTTCAAGGTCCCTTCAAATTCTATTATCATTTGATTATCCTTTTGGATGTCTCTCATTTCTGTCATAATATTTTCTTCTCATTTCTCATTCAACACAGATTCCTAATTTCATTAAGAATTAGCAGATTTTCCCATGGGATTTTTTAATATATGAGATAGCTTAAACTTTAGACTTAAACTTAACTTAAACTTTTAACTTTAGGATGTTAAATGAACCATGTTTGAACATATGTGTATGAATAGAACAGTTTATTGTGAAGGAAAAAGGAAAGCTTAAAGCATGAAAAAAAATCAGGCAGAGCCCGGTAGCTGAGACTGCTGTGTTGATGAAATTCAAAAATGAAAAGATCAAAATCTACCAAAATAATAAAAAGAAACCACTAATATCTCTAGCACCTTTAATGCCTTATGCTGATAATACAGCTGTTACTTTAGTCACCAGCGCATGGAAACTGACAGCTACATGTCATGGTTCCCTAAGAAATAATTGTTAGCTGCAAAGCATCATCAAAAAGCATTGCTAGAGTTTTAATGCAAATACACAGCTCTGCTCAGACAGGAAATTTGTCACAATTGGGTTAAAACACAGTTTGTCCTTATTAGCATAAGATAGCTGTTCCTTGCATCCTAAATGATCCAGAGCATCACACAAAAATATTGACTAATCTAAATGTAAAAATCATTGATGTATGATGTAATTAAGGAACAAAATTTGGCAATAATCATTAAATATTTTTTTTAAATCATACTTTCAGGTGGGTTTCTTTAATAACACAATCTGTGCAGCAGATGCAATTGTTATCTTAATGATTTCAAAACATCATGTCAAGTCAGAGAAAGGTATAATCAGCTTCCATAATATGCATCTGATTAGTTCTACATAAAGGGAGTTAGAAGATGTTAAAGTAATTCTAAAATATAATATGCAGGGGTGGGATTCTACCAGTTCTGTCTGGCTCTACAGAACTGGTAGCTTTGAAGAGCGGCAGACACAAAACCGGTTCTATGTCTGCTGCTGTTTTGGCCCACCTGCTCACCTGGGCTCTTTCCGGTCCCTTATTTCCTGCTTTTTCAACCACAGCTGCTTTGCATGGCACAGCTGCGGTTGAAAAAGCAGGAAAAAATGGCTTTTCCAACCACTGTGCAACCACACGCAGTGCTGCTCAGCTGTCCGGGCAGCTCAGCAGGTTGTAAATTGCACTTGCATGGCTCGCACATGCGCATGTGACACAGAGCAACAGAAACGGTAGTTATATTGGTCAGATCCCATCCCTGATAATACCTTTATTAATATCAGTCATTGGAACAAATGCCTTCTGAACATTCATAACCAGTTGAGTTACATTGTTCTATGCCAGTTACACAACTATTCCAGACTAAGTGTCACACTTGACTTTTGTATGATACATGAGGGCCACTCTTCAAAATGAATAGGACTGAACAAACATTAAATGTGATTTGATTAACAATTTATTTTCATGCTCACTGTCTAATCTTCTATACTTTCCCAATTCAATTTATAATTTAAAATATTAGTGTTTAAAAAATTTAAACATTTCTGGGAAGGGAAATCATATCCAAGACTTTTATGGGCAGAATACTCTTTTGGATTTTCAAATTCTACACCTCTGCTAGGTACTTTCCTAGCTGAAGCAAGCTCCATTAAATTATTGGGATGTTTCTTTGATGGTCAGTATCTGGGACTTCATTATCTGTTAACTGTGACAGATGCTATCAATTTTTATGAAGTATAACTTTGTGTATATGTTTGTTGGCAGTTCATACATTACATTTAAACATTTATATTTAAGAATAAAACAGCTGTACCTTGCAAAAACTTTCTGAACCCTGTAATGGAAAGCAATAGTTGGGGGGGGGGGAGGAGACACAGATGGGATAGAAAGTGAATGATAAATAAAATGCAGCAAATTTTGCATAAATGGGCTTCTTCAGAAATGTAATTAAGTATGAATTAAATGATCAGTGTGTAAGAAATGGAAAAACAACCTTTCTGGGAACCTCAACACCTTTTCTGACCATGACTGCTATAATATGATCACACCATTTCATACCATTTGTGGTATCTATGAAAACAATAATGCATGCCATAGAAACATTATATCCAAGCTTAAAACATTAAGACTTCCTGTGAAAATCTTTCAAAAATAAAACAACAGACTATGATAATCAGAGCCCATCGGACTTTATTATATGAGGTATTGTAGTACCAGTCCCCTAACCCCAAAACAAACATTTTAGGAGAAAGGAGACACTCCGTTTCAATACTTACAGCCTTATATAGGTCTATCACATTTAGAAGATTACATAACACTTCCTGTTTTTTCATACATAGATGTTATAGAGATTTTCATAAGAAACTCCTCCCATGCCATGCATCCATGGACATCATTATCATCAGATATCCTGTATTTCACTTAAAAGATTACACAATAGATCATTGATAACTTCCAATGTCAGGACGACCTCTTATGAATCTCAAACTAAGCCAAGGACAGGATATTTTGCAATTCTGCATAACTTTTAGCAGTAAATACGTTGCATAAATGTTCTGATCTCTAAAGAGTTCAGATAAAGAACAAAAATGGTGTCAGTCTGGCTCTTTATATTCTTAGGTGTATGAGATCAATTTCCACATATATCACTCATTATTATCTATAAATAGATTATTTATAGATAATAATAAATACACTCATATATCCACATTATAATCACCTAAATTAAATTCTTCCCTAAATCCTTCTCACTTTCATGAGTGATATGGCCCCACTGAATTTTAGACCTTCACTTAAAATAGCCCTTGCTCATTAAAAATGTGTGTCAGTTCAACTGTTTTTTGGACTGAGACTGAGAACCTTGGAAAAGGCAGAATTTTTTTTATGAATGCATACTTGAGTAATGAGATAACCTTTTAACACACTGTACTTGACTCAGTGGTCATGGCCAGATTATTGAATCATGCTTTTTTATCCAAAGATGTTCTCATCCAAACTTTCATCTTTGCAGCAGATGAAGTTAGAGATATTGTAAGATATTGATTCTTTTGGATCTCATGCTACCCTCCCTGAGAGAACTTACTAAAATAGGAGTATGGCTGCTTGTTGTGAAGAACAGCTGAAGAACCCCAACCTTAACTCTAGTGTTTGAGTCATTAATAACAAATATTATGACACTTAGTTCTATCTCTCTTTTATTCCAGTATATAAGCCAAAGATTGCTTGGAGACAGTGAGAGCCTGAATGAAAGCTATAAATGTTTGAGTCATTAATAACAAATATTATGACACTTAGTTCTATCTCTCTTTTATTCCAGTATATAAGCCAAAGATTGCTTGGAGACAGTGAGAGCCTAAATGAAAGCTATAAATAAACTAATTCTATGAAAATAGTGTAATGATTGTTCAAGAGAAAAAGTATATTTTGGGGGGGGGGGGGTGATTTGCCTGCTTGGTAAAGGATCATGTTCCTAGTCTAGGAGTATTTATTGATTTATTAATCATTGGCAGGAAGCCAATGGTTCAGTGGTTAAAGCTGTTACTAAAAAGTAATATTCGAAGTGCTATTTTGCAGTGGTGTACTCTGTGTATTTGACATCCAGAACAGATTATTTAAAAAAAAACCTCTTTTCTATGAAACAAAATTATTTTCAGTTTTAATGAAGTTATAATTATGGCCAGACAAGAAATGCAAATATTGAATTTTTAAACTGAACTTCATATATATATTTATACAATTTTGCCAGTAAATAAAAAATAAAGTAAATATTAGAATACAAAAATGTGTATTATGCCAAGCCATTCCTGCTGAAACACTGGTACCTCCAATCTAACAAAGATAGCCACTGCCATCTGATGATCTTCTATGTCCATTGACTCCTCTCCTGTAACTGCATTCTGAATCTCTGCAGGTTTCATCTCCATCACTGTTCCTGTATCTAAGATGACTATTTCATTTCTTGAAAATGGAAGATTGAACTTAACCTCATTTACGAAAATATTTTAGGTTTTACTGTTTGATGTGTTACCTCTATTGTTATTTAGATTCTTTCTTGCAGTTTGTTTTATGGTGGCTTTTCAAAGAATTATTCTAAAAATAATGTTGGAAACATTTATTTGAAAAACAATGTAACATGTTTCCAATTGAATTTTTTTTAAAAAAGCTAAATGTGTTGACTGAATTTTAATAAAATCTTAATTTATAAATGGGGAAGTGAAAATTTTAATTTATATTTTAATTGAGTTTTTTTTTTTAAAAAATCCCTACCTGAAGACATGAAATAAAATAGCATTTTTAATTAGGCAGGAACAAGATTAGAGTTGTCTCTTCTTAATTACTTTAAAATAAGCCCAAATTCTTATAATAGCTTATTGATTTAGCACTATCTAACTTTCCATCTATCTCTCTGCATATTCTTAAAATGGACAGGTAATTTTTTCTCAGGTTCAGACAGTATATTCCCTCTCTTATTCATGGCTGGGTAGCACTGCCTATTTGATCTTTCTCTAAATTAAGGTCTAAAATGAAATGTTCCATTTCAATCAAATATTGAACTACATGGTAATTTTGAGCTGACCTCATTCCAAGCTAGCTCTTGAAAAAGTCACATTTTTATATGCTATATTGTTTTTGCAATATAGAGAGGTTACTAGAACATGCTTTGTACACTTTAAATGCAGCAAAACTTGTTATTAAACTATAAATCTAATCCCCTTTTTCTCTCAAGTAGATAAATAAATATTTCCTTCCTTTCCACACCAATACGCCTTCAGAATATTTTCCATATGTCTATGTAATATAAGCTGCAAATAGCATTTGAGTAAATTTCAAAGAATATTACAAACCTACCAAATATATAAAAAATGTTACCTCCACTCAATTTTTTTTAGCAGATAAACTTTCATGGTTATTTTGGCCCAGGATTTTGAGCAGGTTTTAAACATTTTGAATAATCAATTCAGTGTCATTAATTAGCATATTATCCAAATCTTGCATGATAGTATAGGTCTTCATGAATGGTGAATTTAATACTCAAAATACCATATATAAATACACTTCTTTTTAAAAGTAAGAGTTCAACCTTACCTAGGAGAGTGAATGAAAGTGTGAATTTCATCTTCCCAAAATATTAGCTCATTAATGAAAAATCTAATTTTCTTAATACTGCCATGACTCCCACCAGCAACAATTTTTGAACTTCAATTCATACTGTTCCAGCTAAAAATACTTCCTTAAAGATGATAAGAAATATTTTCACTGTTTATATTGTTTTTCTTGAGAATAAGTAATGTTTAGAACAGAGGCTATCTTTAATTATTCACAAATAAGAGATATCCCTCAAAGCAGTATTAATTTTCAGTGAGAGTATAAAGCCAATATGTTATAACCAATCATGTGAAGCTGGACTTCACATGATTTTAATTTATGTGAACTTAATTTTTTTAAAAAATCAAGAATGTGTTCTCTATGCTGCAAAAAAATGATTAAGGATGGTATTGAATCATGTGTGCTTTACAATTACTTAAATTTCTTTATAAATGTGACTGATTTCCATTAAGTTTCGAGTGCTTTCAATCTTGATATAGCAAGTCAAAATCAATATTGCAAAGAACTTTCTTTTAAGCCTATAATCAATACTCACCGAATCAGAATAAGTATCATTTATTAATGATGAATGTGGTTTGGCTTTTTACTTAGGTTTGCTTTTAGAGTATCTGCAAAGGAATGCTACTGTCAAGTTCATCCATTCTGCTTCGAAAGCAAGCAGAAATGGTTACTGTTTGATAGTAATTTTATTTAAAATTATTATTAAACAATTAAAACATAAACTAAAAATAAAATAATAAATTATATATGATAAATATAAATAATAAGTAAAATGATGTGGAAAAAATAGAAGGAACAATTGAAAATTAAGAAAAACAATATACAAGAACAAAGAAATATATATATATATTTTTAATATTCATAATTGTTGCTCTCAGTTTATGTTATCATGTACAGCAAGAATATTTTAGCTGTTATCATTATGATTTATCACACAGTTAAATATTTAGACTGCATGTGGCATTTTTATCCAACTATCAAGACCTTCCCAAAGACCAGGGAAAGACAGGTGTTGTTTGATGGTATTGTTGCAAGATATACACTGTTCCAAGTAAAGCTTTTGCAATTGACTGACAGTGATTTTGTCAATGTCAGTGTTGTTCAAGTACAGTGCTCCAGGTATTTAGGGATTGTACCCAAGGTGCCTATCAATATTTGTGCTATCTTTGCTTTCCTTTGCCATAGTCATCTTTCATCTATTTGCATGAATGTGTTTGGTGATTTTTCTCCAGTTTTTTTCTCTTCCATTCTGCTCTTTTCAGGCACTATCACATCCACTAATCAAAACTTCTTTATCTTTCTTATCAAGAATTTAAACTCTGGAGTATTATGTGACAGGTGCTTGTCCCAGAACACTTTAGTTACTTTGTTTTCAGAATCAGAATCAAAATAGAGCTGGAAAGGATCTTGGAGGCCTTCTAGTCCAACCCTCTGCTCAAGCAGGTGATCCTATATCCGTGGTGGCAAACCACGCACTCTCTGTGGACACGTGCACCATCACCCTAGCACAGAGATCATCAGAGTTCACTGATTGGGGCAGTTCTGGTGGAATCAGGTGTCTCACAGGGCAGCCTGTGAGGTCCTAACTCTGGTGAGGTCCTAACTCTGGCAGAAAATGAGGAGGAGAGAAGAGCCTGAAGGGGCTGGAGCTGCAGAAGTGGAGTTATCGGTAAACATAGGTCTCTGCTTTGGCTGCTCCAGCTCCATCAGGCACTTCTCTCCCCCCTCACTTTCTGCCAGAGTGAGGCCCCTGTCCCTTGGGCTGCCCTGCAAGATGCCTGATCTCATGATAACTATCAGCAATCAACTCCTGATAATAAAGTGAAACACTTTAGCAGAGAGGTCATTTAAGTTCTTCGGAAAGAATACACCCAAAAGAAGCAATCCTTACATCCATTTGCACCACTTAAACATACCAGCTGGTCTCACTCACCTCACAAGATATCCGAAGGAAATCATCCAGATTTAAGGAAAGATCACATACCCCCCAGAAAGGCAGTAAAAAAATCATTGCCAACTTTGCATCCTGCCTCTTGGAAGTATACCCCAAAAGGACAGTGCCAGGAATGACTAAAGCAGTGAAGGAAGACCCCCTCCATAGATAGAAAAAGAAATCATGTGGCAGGAAAAAATTCAAACACAATACAAATAATTAAATCACAAGAGTAGCTGTTGCTTGTTTAGCCATTACCTGACAAAATAGACACAGGAACTAGCCAGATTTCTCAACCCAGTTTCTTTTCAGGAAACTGCTTGATGCAAAGTAAGCTGTTTGATATATTTTGATGACATAAAGGGAAGCTCAGTGAAATGAGAACAAAGCTAGACATAATTTATTTTACAACCAATTTCTTGATTGTTAAGAATTAAAAAATTATGGCTTTAAAATGAAAATTAAAATAAGGTTTTATGTTATTTTACTTATTTATTTATATGCTCACTGATAAAGCAAATATTATGGACAAGGAACAAGAAGTTTACAGGTTTTTAGAACATCAGAAAGATGTTTGTATGTAAAACAATATTTTTTGGGAAAGCCACAATCTCATTTAGAAATGAATTATAAGCTTTGGTTGACCTTATAGCTCCATTTATAGCTAAAACTAAATTGATAAATTAACAATGACATATCCAGAGTGATTGATACACTTCATTGTTCTGGAACTTGTTTTAAGAATGATTCCAGGTTTAATTTTTTTTTTTTTTGATCTCCTAAATTTAAAAGATTTACTGTCTCTATATATTTTTAATACTTTGCATTCCTTTTGACAAATGGTCAAGTCCAAAGTAATTAAGCAATATTTTTTCACCATTTCTTTCTGGATGGTCCTTCTCCTAATTAGAAATTTTATAAATAAATTGAAAGATGCCAAAATGCCTTTCTTTCGAGGATTCGATTTTCCCGCTGGGAGAGCTCCGGCGCAAGGATATGGACAACTGCTTGAAAGCTGGATCTTTTTGTTTTTCAAGAAGGCTGAGAACAGCAAGAAGTCTGCATTCCTGGGCTAGCTAGCTTCTTGTGGTAAGTCCCTGGTTTTTTATACCCTTTTCTCCCTTTGTAAGTTGATTTTGTATGAATGTTTGTATTTGTGCTTAATGTTTCAAATCCTGTTTGAGTTTGTCTTTATTCCCGCTGGAGGGGACACTCCGCGGTGTGGCCAGATTGTATTATTGGTTTTCTCTAATCTCTTTTAGCTTTAAGATAGCTTTTCATGTTTGTTCTGTGGCAATCTCCTGTCTGTCCCTTTTGTAATTTATATTTTGTGTTTTTTGTTTGCTTGTTTTGCTTATTTGGTATGTCCTGTGTTTGTAAGGGTTTTCTAAATTATCTTTTTGTTTCCTTTTCTTATTTGTCTAGTTTTCTTAATTACTCAAGCTTTTGTCTGTATGGATTCTTTAATACCTTTTTATTTGATTCCTTTTCCTATTTAAGTTTGTTTTATGGCTGACCTGATTTTCCCCTTGGGCTTTTCCTGTTTTTGTGACACTACTATCTTCGTGAAGTTCCCTTTCCACAATCCTTCATTTTTTTTTTCTCTAGAGGACAGTCTCTGATTGAGTGTCTGGGTATACTTGGTATTGGTGATCAATCTGGATCATCATCATGGCCGCCTGTCTCCCCTTCAATTTTCTCTTCTGAGAGGGGGTACAGACCTATAGGCAACTAAGGCAGGGTGGTATGCATCGACAGAGGCAACACATGAGGGCTCCAAAGACACAAATATTGACTATGGTTGTTGTAAGGATTTTGAGCCAATGGAGATCTGGTATCCATGAGAAGAGCCATGAAAAGTCTAGGAATGATTGCTCATGATCAATATTTTGAGCTAGCTCTTTCAATTGGTGGGTGTCCCTTTCTATGAGTCCTGAGGTTTCATTTAGGTTGAAGCAGCACATCCTGTGGAGTGTTTCACAGCCATAATTATGCTTCAAGAGGAGGAAATCTATTGCTGCCCTATTCTCCAGGGTGGTTTCTCTGATCTCCCTCAGTTCTCTGTTAAGGGCATGGGAGGTCGAATTCAAGCCTTTTGCTAGGGTACATGCTAGGCTATTCAAATTTCTAGAATTTCACACTGCCAATCCAGGTACTCCCCACTAGGGATATTGCCAATTAGACATATTCTGCTTTGGTGGGAAGGGAGACTTTGGAGTCACAGTCTGAGTCTATGGTTTGGAAGGCTCTCCTGTGCCATCTCTGTAAGGATGGCATAAGCATGGTTAACCTTCCCAAGGTGCAAGGGCCATTGTTGGCATTTGCAGAAAGGCTTTTAAGCCACAAAGGAAAAACCACCCTGGTGGGAGCTTCAGGTAACTATATGAGAATGATATGGTCCCTGTGTAGTTGCATTTTAGTTCTGTGTTGCTAAGGCTGGTGCATTCTGTGACCCTAGGTGTGCTTCACCCAGTGACATTGAAGCATCCCTCAGAGGTGGTTACTAAAGCAATGTGTAGGGTGTACATGGTGTGGTCTTTGGTTTTTGTAGAGTGGCCCCAGCTCAAAATGCTTTCTTAGGAGTCAGGAAGATTTCTAAATGTGGTGTAGTTAATGATGTTATGTGGTCTAGTTGCCACTCCCATTAGGCATGTGGTTAAGATGTCCTTGACTGGTTTTCCTCCTGCTAGGCAAAAGTTAGTGGTGTTGAGTATTTCCCTTGCTAAATATTCCCATACATTTCCTTTCTCTGGGATAAGCTTTGGTTCCAGGAATGCAGTTGCTTGTGTTACAAGTGTTACAATTGTTACAGATGATAATACATAGTATGTACTGCATTTCATGTTTTCCAATGCTAGATTCCTTTTCTTCCCTCCCCCCCTTTTTTGTTTTTTGTACAATGTAAAAAAAAGGTATAGATCAAGTCTCAAAAAATTACTGAAAGGTATGGCTGAAGTCTCGAAGAAAAAAGGGAAAAAAGAAAAAACTGGAGAAGGTGGGGGAAAAATAAAAAATAAAAACAGAGTTTTATAACTCAGCACCTGGGAATCCAGTTTTGTGTAATTCAACATTTGCACCTGGCTCCTCACAGTTGTGTGGTTCAATGGTGTTGAAGAATGCTGCAAGCATCCACCGATCTGTGTCCAGATTTTTCTTGAGTTTGATGGGTGGGATTGATTGTGGTGGAGTTTGGTCTATGACTGCTGGCTTTGCATGTGTCCAATGTATCCAAGAGTTTCGTTCTGCAACCTTTATGGTGGTGTGTGTAGTTAGTAACACTTGGTAGGGTCCTTTCCACCTGTTTTGTAAGGGTGAGATTCTGGTGAAGAACTTGATCCACACCCAATCTCTTGGCTCATATGGATGCTGGGCTTCTTCCAGGGGTAAGGTCTGTGTCAGCGCACTCTGGGTCCAGAAGGTCTGTAGTCTCTTTTGCAGGGCTGTAAGATAAGAAGAGAGAACCCTACTCCCCCCTATCTAAGCAAAAGGGAATAAGCTTCTCGGCCTTGAAGGGTATTGGGAGGGTGACCAAAAAGGATCTCAAAGGGGGAAATACCTATATCTTGTGTTGGTCTAGTTCTGACATAAAAGAGGGCAATTGGGAGCACTTGTGGCCAGGAGACGTGTGTCTCCTGACAGAGTTTGCCCAGTAGTGTCTTCACCTCTTTGTTTGCTCTCTCCATGGCTCCTGATGATGTCAGAGATTAGGGCACATGGAGGTTTTGGGTAATGCCCAGGGCCTGGAATATATGTGCTATGAGGGGCATGCATGGAGGTGGTCCATGTTTCACTTGGATAGTAACAGGTGTTGCTCCTTTAAGTCGTCCCACTTCTTTTTTTTTTTTTTAAAGTTTTTATTAATTTTCTACAAACAGACAAACATACAAAACATTAAAAACATCTACTCTCATATATACTTCC
>BLBF01000022.1:20550443-20565689 GCA_015471245.1 Laticauda colubrina | reverse complement strand
ATCCCCGTCTCTACGGGACGGTTTAGGTCCGTTAGAACCGACCAGAGGCAAAAATATCAGCTGAGATCTCAGAGCCCCGAGATCGCAGCTGTAACACTGAGACGTAGCTCCGCCTTCTCTCAAGTCGTCCCACTTCTGATGCATCCCAGTCCCATAAGGAGGGTGGCAGGCTTTTTAAATTTTCATGAAGCCCTGTGTTGCTGGTTTTCAGCATGATTGTCTTGTGTATGCCTTTTCCTGGGATCTCCAATTGCAGCCCCTGTTTTCCACATGTTATGGTAGCTCCCATTTTACATAGGAGATCCCTTTCTAATAGGGATAGTGGGGACTGGGGGCAAATAGTGAAGGAATGGTCTAATGTAAAAGGTCCTAGTTCAACTGTTACATTGTAGGTAAATTCTACAATTATTCCCCCCCCCCCCAATCCCATTATGCTATCCCGAGCCCCTTCAGCCACTGAAGCTTTATATGGTAGTTCAGTAATTAATGAGGAGGTGGCTCCAATGTCAACTAAGCAATTGTATTTTTTTCCTCCTATAAGAATGGTGGCAATGGGTTCCCCTTCAGGGCCGTTTTTTAGGGGAATAGCCAGCCTGTTAAAGGTTGCCATAAATTCAGTGTTTTCATTCTCATGTTCTAGTCAGGAAAGGGGCAGTTCATGTTCCCTTCTTTGCTCCCATTGAGGTCCATTGTGATGATTTATTTGAGGAAAAGAAGCGCTGGGTGGTTCATGATGATTAAAGCTTTGTTGTTCAGTGTAATGGACTGGATTATTTCCTGGCTTCATGTTTCTAGCTGGTGGGTGATACCAGTTGCTGGAAAGGTTTTGCCTACATTGTCTGCTGAAATGCCCTTCCTGTCCGCACCTATAGCAATGCTGGCATTTGCCTTGCAGCCATCCTGCTTTATCACAATGCCAGCATTATAAGGGGTTGAATTATAGGGGGGTTTACCTGGCGTTTGTCTGGCATCATGTTGCATTACAGCAAACATTTTTAAGTCCTCATGTCTTTCTATCTTCCTTTTCCTATCTTTCTACTCCTCTTTCAATTTGTCTCTTTGATCATAGACAAAGTTAGCGATCCTGTGCAACTCTGCTATTTCTAAGGTTGGCCAGTTAGAGATAAAGTGGTGGAAATGCTCTTTGATATCCACGGTGGACTGGTCCATGAAGGCTGAAGCTAAAATCCTTTGGTCCTTCAGGCAGCTAAGGTCTAGATGGGCATATGCAATAGCTGCTTCTGACAGGTGGACCCAAAAGGCATCAGAGTTTTTCTTTTCTCTTTATGTTGTTTTTTGAAATTCTGACCAGTTTAAAGGCTTTTTACCTATTTCCTCTAAAGCTTCTAGTAAGTTATTTTTTGCTCTTGTGTATTCATCCCAGTGATTGGTATCATTGTAGTCCCAGTCAGGGCAATGTACTGGCCGTGCAATGCGGGCTGGGGCTGCCTATCCAGGGATGGTTGGTAGTTTAGCTATTTGGTCTGTTTTTTCAAATAGTTTTAATAGCTCATCTTTTGTTAGAAAGATTTGGAGCAGCTGGGTCATGTCACCCCAAGATGGATTATGGCTGTCTATGATAGATTTCAGGGTTTGAATTACTGTTTGAGGATCAGCCCTGAAAGCTGAGGTATCCTTTTTCCAGATGACCAAGTCAGAGGCAGAGAAGGGAGTGTGGGTTAAAATGTATTCTAATTGTCCCCTATTTCTGCCTGGCACTGGTTTGCTTAAAAGGGGACCCATAATCCGTGCCTCAGTCTTTCCTTCCAGGGAATGGGTTTCAGGTTTTTCCTGATCTTTTCCCTCGGTCAGGTCTTTGGTACTAGCCATTTCAGCCCAGCAGTACCAAAATATGAATGTGTCAGCCTAAATAACATGAGTAAATTATCAAATTTAATTTCACTAATGCATCACTTTAAATTTTGCTCATATTACAGACAGACAGGAATTCTGCATAATTGAATCATAGCAATGAATTTTGCTGAGTAGGAATAAACTTAAATGTGTTTTATTAAGTGAACTCTTCTAATGAGAACTTTCAGTGGACTTAGTTTGTAACAAACCTAAAATTAGGATATAATCTACTGGAATTTGAGGAACTTTAAATCTAATTGATTTGAAACATGCTTTTAGTTATCCTATCCTAGGGGTGTCAAACTCATATCATCATGGTGACATCATGTAATGTATCAGGACTTCCCCCCTTCGCTAAACTGTGTGGGGGCAGGGCCAGTATGTGACGTATCTGGCCCGTGGGCTGCAAGTTTGACACCCCTGTCCTGTCCTGTTCAAAGCCTAAATGAATTTAAACAAAACCTGTATTTGAAGTTAAAATTTAAATACTGATATATAATATTTATCCTTTTGTGAATTTAAATTTCATCATATTAATACTTAATACTTCAAAAGATATGCTAAAGATGGAAATAGTTGCAATAGCAATTCTTAAATATTCAGAGAATTGATTGACTAAAGGTTCCAGACTAGCATTATTTTCTTCAACTTTATCCTCATACATTTTATAAATCTTGTCATACTGCAGATTTTCAGATTTTCTAGGAAATATAAAAGCATGAATCAAATTTATCTGGTTTGGGAATTATGCCAAGTTATACTAGACTGCCTAAACATTTATGGGTCTTTCAAACATCACTAATTAGCATCAGAGAATGAATCAAGTCTTCTATATTTTCACATTGTCTTTCCAAAGTTAAAGGGATAAATAGTGCTAAAATGTTGCTTAATATTACAGGATTCTACTTATTATTGCAATTGATATCCACCAAACTAAATTCAAAGCATTGCCTTATTCACTTCCTAATTCAAGAATAGGAACTAACTTGATGTGCATGCAGAGAAGTCTTTTGAAGAAGATCTTCCACTGTGATTCCCCAACTATTATGACACTTGGGATCAAAGATGTCAAAAATATGTAACACAGGTTTAAAAACTATACTGAGCAGTTTTTGATAGTTTTACTTTTCTGTGCTACCAGATGTCTGATTTTGTAGCATGCAGATCTGACAAAGTCTGATTTTTGAAGATATTTCTAAAATTCTCTGCTTTTTATTTTTTGTAATGCAATGTAAAGCAATCCTTATATTTTTGATACTTAATAAGACATATCATTATTTCTTTTTAAAAATGTTTTTCTAAATAGCCATTACCATATCATTCAGGACCATGTCTCCTTTTTTAAAAGAAAAAATAAGAAAGAACTGAATCATGACAAATGCATTTAACAACTTATTCTGCAGACTCAGATGCAGATGTAATATTTCAAAGCAAATATAATGGCTCTTTAAGTTGTTTGCATTTTCCTGTGGGATAAAATTAACTTGACAGTATCTCACTATTTCAGAATCATTTTGTCTGGAAGCCCTGACCTCTAAATATATAAAATACCTTTTTGTTGTGTAGATGTATGTATCTTTTGAACTGTACAAATAAATATTCTAAGAACTTTCCCTGAAGATTTTGCAAACTGAAACAAGTATGTATTGTTCTCATTGCCAAGTTTTCAAAATCTGATTTAATTTTTAAAAACATTCCTAAATTTCTGCTGAAAGAAAGCAGTAGAAATGTATATCTGTGCATGTATTTTACACATAATTGGGCTTGCATGTTACGTTCTGATAGTTTTTCAAAATTAACCACTGAAAAATAAATATATAACTATTTTGCTTTACATTAGCATTGTCTTTTTGGCTTTTAGGGGGTTTTTATTGGTTTAAGCTAAGTTTTGCAAGTTTGTTGATTTTTCTATAAAGAGTAGAATTTAGGAATAAATTATGTCAAGATAAGATATGTATTAAGTGCCAATTTCTGGAAATCAATCATAAATGTCCATATATTTGAACAATTCTATTGCTTTAAATGACAGGGCATATTCTTTCAAGAGTATAACAACTCACCTAAATTATGAATAGCCAAAGATTAACCATCATTCTACCATTTTTTCTCCTCTAGTAGTAATAGTCAAGTGGTTTTGTATTAGCTGCACAGTTATAATGATACAATTATTAAATGAGGCACAAATAGGTTTCTATGTTTAACCCAGGAAATTGGAGGGTTAGGACTTTATATCATTGAATAAATTATTCCAGATTGAGTGCTGAATTGCTAATGCAATGCTGTAGTAAGAAGCAAGTGTCTTGAAAGCTGGGATAAAGTGGCACAACACAACTGAATTACAGTTGAAATTAAAATTATGCCAAAATGGGGGAGCATTGTTACTATAGTCAACATACTTTTTCCCCTGATAGAAATGATCACCTCAGAGGAAGTTTTGCCCCTGTGGAGGGGTGTCGACTTTATAGTTTAGTTTGGCCTTGATTTTTTGGTTTGAATTACCTAGTAGGGCTAATACCAGTATGATATCCAAGTTAATGACATGAAGCAAGAAATAGTTTTAAATTATTATAATCACATTCTGTGCATTTAAATGTGGTTTCTTCTTTATTTTTCTGGTTGATGGCTGTAATAAAGATATCTTTTCAAATTGATCTGATTCTTGAGAATATTCTAAACTACTGTATGTGTACTTCATCCATTAGATATCTTAAGATTGTCTTGAAAACAGGATTCCATACAATACCCATACAATTTGTTCAGTTCTTTACACAGCTACACCTTAAGTTACATTGTGGGGTCCTTGGTGTTTTCTGAGCTTGGTTGTTTTCTTGCAGTGTCCTAGTTTCATTAATAAACTAGGTAATTTTCATCAGGTTATAGTCTTTCTTGAATCTTATTCTCCTGTTCAAACTCTTTCCAGGTGATTGCAAAGCAGAATGAAAGTTTACTAGCATTCCAAAAAATATAGAACATGAAACAGCTAAAGCAAGAAAGGACAAGGTACTTGTTCTATTTTCCAAGACCAAGAGAATTTTGTCTGGCTTGCTATATTTCAGCCCATTTTACAGATATTGCATCCTTATTCCCAGTTTGGTACCTTTACTTGCCTGATTTACTTGCCTGAATGTATATTTTTTTAAAGCCCAATAGTCTTATTTTAAAGAATTATCTTAATAGCTAGTGAACATCTGAAATAAAGGGAAGCATGAATTCAATGATGTTTAAAAAATGAACCTGTTGTTCATGAGCCAGGATTAGACAATGTGATGGCATATGAATTAATTATTTTTCTAAACATTAATTACAAGAGGATTGTTAATCTTACTGAATTTTGTAAATGTCAGAAATGTTCTAAACTATTTTTGCTTACATTTGTCTTTTGCTAAGATGCAAAATTCTGAGGCAGCATCTATCCATGTGTTTGTGAAAAAAAGTAATTCCAGTTGAGGTTTCCTTTTGTACAGGACTGAAATCAAAGGCTTTAAGCCCATGGTCTACGAATTACCATAGCATCTTAAGGCTCAAATATGCATACATCTGCTAAAAATGTTTTCAAATTACACTTTCAGATAACTGGCATTCAGATACAAACTGTTTGATTAGATGCACCTATTTATGAGATGGCAGAATAAATTTATTCTATACAAATAAATTGTTAAAATCAAATCCAGTACTGTGTCTAGTACAAGACAACCCAATTTAAGGAAAAATTAATGTATGCACAAAAAGTTTAGAGTAGAATAGGTACACTGGAAACAAATGAATTATGAGGGAGCTAGATATGTTTAAGCTTCAGAAAAGATGGCTGAAAGAAAGATGACAGCACTCAAAAACTTGCTTCCTAACTGTAAGAATTCTTGACAAGGGCACCAATGATCCAGAATATTGATAAATTTCATTTAATTGCATATGACATCCATGAGCTTCTCTGACCTGGATTATCTCAGTATGAACATTGGAATTCCTCAGGCAAGAAATTTCTGACTAACAGAAATTCAACACATTTATTCATTGATTTGAACCCCCAAATTAAATATGGTTTAAATAGCCCTTTCCATTCTATAATTTAGTGAATTCCTATACTTCTTTGGTCTTTGATTTTGGACTGGCTTATCTTGTAATTATCTTGACTCTTTTTAGTCCTACAACCTGACTGCCATACTATAACTTTAACTTTGGTGAGCCTTCCCTAATAATCATGTTGTCTATTCCCTGATTTTATAAGTGCATTGCTTGTATTCTTGCAACTTTGATTAGATGTCAGCTAACTGATGAATAAGATGAATAATCTGTTCAGCACAATTGAATTACATGTGACTTTTCTACCTTCATATCATTATTAAGCAAACCAAATCTAACATGTGCCTTGCCTCAAGCATGGACTAGGAATAGTTCAACCAGAATAATGGAGGACACGAGATCGATAAGCTTTTTTGGCCTGGACAGTCTCAGTATGGATACTGAAATTCCTAAGGCAAGAAACCAAGGATAACCCAAAACTATGCATATGATCACTTTGAGGTTCCAAAAGAAAAAAAAAGAGGAAAACATTGCTTGCAGCTGTAGTAATAAAAGAGTAAATTTATTATCAGGCTGCAATTATAACATGGATTAAAGATTGAGTAAATTTGAACAACAAAAGAGGATTAACAATAGAGGGGCACGACCTGAAGATTGGTTGGCATGTATTTATGTGGGAAGGGAAAATGTACTGCACCCATACTTCCAAAGACATAAAGTCAGAGACACCCGAGTATCTGTCTGGATGAGAATTAAGAGAAACCATTACAGGAAGACCCCACTTTGGTTATCCACCATGGAGGCAATGGTGTATCCTAATGTCCTAGATTTAAACAAAATAGTGAGACATAAAGAGTTATTAGATGAACAGGGAGAATTAAAAACCAATCAAGAATCAAAGAAACAAGGGATAAAAATAGACTGATGGCCATATTTGCAAATTCAAACAAGATATAAGAGAAATATAGAAGAATAATGAATATATAAATATATAAATATCAGCAGGAATTAGACAAAATAGTACAGGGGACAGATGAAGGAATTATTACCAAAATATATATTTACCTCTTAAAGCCCCTGTCACACTGCACCAATGGATGCAAAGAGGATGTAAAACGGACAAAAAGCTTGCCATCCATTGGATAACGCGATGTACTCACTGCCTCCATTTTGCTTCCTCTCTATCCGTCCAGCATCCGTTTATTGACGTTTCATCCGCTCAGAAAGTTTTGAGTTGCTCAAAACTTTTGCGCAGAAAATGTATCCAATTCGTCCGTTCTGCATCCGCTAGGCATTCGCTAGGCATCCGCTAGGCATCCGTTATGCATCCGCCATATCCGCTAGGCATCCGTTCCACATCTGCACAACTCGCATCCGCTCGGACACAGGGAGGAAGCGGAACGGACACGGAACGGATGCAGAACAGATGCCTAGCGGATGCAGCATGGAAACAAAGCATGTAAAATGGAAAAAACCTTTGCAGAGGGGACCTATCTTGGATATTAAGGATGTCTAGAGGATGCCTAGAGGATGCCTAGAGGATGACTAGAGGATGCCTAGAGGATGCAAAGGTACACCTATACTGCCTATAAAAAGGGGGAGCAACACATCTGGATCTCACTTTCAGACCAGCAGTCCACCTGTGCAGACCTCTGTAGCCTTCATCTGCCTCTTCCTCTTCCACAGCATCCAGTCATGTCCACCGTGGATCGTAACACAGTCCTTTTGGCAGCCACCATCCTTCTGCAACAGTGCAAAGCCATCTACAAGCTCTGTGAACTCTACTACGGGAAGAAAAAGGGGCGGTCAAGAAGCGTCTGAGTACGAAGATGGTTCGCCAGAAGAGCAGAGGACGGACTGTACAACAAGCTGATGGTGGAGCTCAGGAATGAAGACACTCGGGCATTCCAGAACTTCATGAGGATGCCTCCAGCCATGTTTGATGAAGTTGTGCAGCGGCTGACACCCAGGTTGACCAAGCAGAGCACCAGCTTCTGGCCCACCCTGGAACCTGGGCTGAAGGTGGCACTGACTCTGCGCCACCTGGCCTCAGGGACCACCTACAGCAGCATGCAGTACGGCTGGAGGGTGCCACACAACACCATCAGCATTGTGGTCAGAGACGTGGTGCAGACCATCATCGAAGAATACAAGGAGGAGCTCCTCCAGTGCCCCTCCACTGAAGAAGGATGGAATAAAGTTGCAGAGCAGTGGTATCAGAGGTGGAACTTTCCCCCACTGTTGGAGCCATCGATGGCAAGCATGTGGCCTGCAAAATGCCAGCCAACTCAGGGCCCACTTATTTCAACTACAAGGGCTTCTTCAGCATCATCCTCTTCACCATGGTTGATGCTGACTACAAGTTCATGTACATTGATGCTTCAGGCAACGGGTCAGCTTTAGATGGCCAGGTATACAACGCAAGTGACCTCAAGGGTAGTCTGGAACGCAACCTCATCGTGGGCTTTCCAGATCCAGAACCCCTGCCCAATGACACACAAGATGTGCCCTACTTCATCGTGGGGGATGACGCCTTCTCTCTCACAACCTATCTCATGAAGCCCTACATCTCCAGACTCCTCACCCATGAAGAGAGGATCTTCAACTACAGGCTGTCCAGGGCAAGGCGGGTGGTGCCGAATGCCTTTGGCATCCTGGCCAACAGGTTCCAGGTATTTCTCACCACCATGCAGCATCACCCAGAGACCGTGAGGAGGATCGTGGAAGCTTGCTGCATCCTGCACAATCTCATGCGCACCCGCTACCCAGTCTTGCAGAACAGGCTCATGGACCTCCAACAAGGCAATGGGGACATGGAGCCTGGTGAATGGAGGCAAGGGCGAAACCTGATAAACACTGAGGATGTGCAAGGCCCCAACAGAGCCTCACGTGAAGGGAAGAAGCAGCGCAACCTCCTGAAACATTGGTGCAACTCCCCAGCTGGAGCAGTGGAGTGGCAAGACAGGATGATAGATGCTTAATGGATGCTTCCTTGAGCCTGTCTCATCACACTGATGAGATTGTGCCATGTATGTTGAGTGGCCCGACAATGAACAGGGCATTTAATAAAGAGTTGTGTTTATGTTGAAATGTGTGGATCAATGATTACATTGTTATTGATCATAAAGGGCCATAGGTGTGGCACCTGGGAGGGTGGACCATACAGTCCCACTATGCTTGCACTGGAGGTTTATCTATCCCACAGCTATTAGCCATTCCAAAGGTATCCCTGCCCATTCCACAGCTATCTTAACCCATCCCGCAAGCATGCAAAGGCTTAAACCATTTCTAAAAGTTTCCAGCAAGACTTTATTAAAAAAAAGAAATGAAGCAAGTGTGTGAATCAAAAATAGACTTTATTTACAAGCTATAAGACAAAAATGAGTCTCTGGCACTCCTCTTGGTCACTCAGTCTCAGGGGTGAAGGGTGCAGGTGCTTTGGAGGTGGCTGTTGCTGGAGTGCTTGTCATCAGCTCCTTCAAAAGCAGAAGAAGCAGAAGCGCCAGCCCCAGAAGAGCGAGCCCGTGCTGCAGAAGCCCCAGCAGAACCAGAGTGAGGGCCAGGGGGCAGGATGGTAGCCCTGTCCCTCTTGCCAGGGCTGGCAGCAGATGGCTGAGGCTTGCTGTGCTTCCGCATGGTTGTGAGGTTGCTGGCTGGCAGGGAGGCTGGCAGGAACCAAGGCTGGCAGGAAGGCTGGCAGGGAGGCTGGCAGGGAGGCACCAAGGCTGGCAGGCAGGCAAGCACCAAGGCTTGCAGGAAGGCTGGCAGGAAGGCCGGCAGGGAGGCAGGCACCAAAGCTGGCAGGAAGGCTGGCAGGCAGGCAGGCACCAAGGCTGGCAGGCAGGCATGAACCAAGGCTGGCAGGCAGTCATGCACCAAGGCTGGCAGGCAGGCAGACAGCAAGGCTGGCAGGGAGGCTGGCAGGCAGGCAGACAGCAAGGCTGGAGGGAGCCTGGCAGCAAGGCTTGCAGGCAGACATGCAGGCAGGGCAGGCAAGGCAGTCGATGTGTCTGGAAGCAGGTCTTTCCTCTGAATGGCGACCTGCTTCTGAGCTGCTTCTGTTATATCAACGGGGCTGATGCAATGCATCCTCCCTGCATGTGCAATTAACGCTCGGCATCCGCTAGGCTTCTGCTGTGCATCCGCTAGGCTTCCGCTCTGCATCCGCTTCATCCGCTGTGCATCCATTCTGCATCCGCTGTATCCGTTCCGTGTCCGCTTTGCTGAGGTTCCCCAGAAGCCTAGCAGATGTGCCATCCACTCCCATCCGCTTCCATCTGCTGGGCTTCCGTTCTGCATCCGCTTTCCATCCGCCCTGCATCCTCCTCGCGTCCGTGTTATCCACTCCGGTTATGCAAATTTTTGCCCCTTCTGAGAGCGGATAACAATGGATGGAACATTTTTCTCGTCCATTGTGTCCATTTTGCATCCGTTGGGCAGTGTGACAGGGCCTTAAGATACCGAATGGAAGAAGAAATAGTAAAAGAGACTATGATAATTTGGGTGAAAAAATTAGGTTATAGCATCAATTTGGAATATTGGGGAAAATTATGCGAAGTAAATTATAAATTAATCTTATCAGCTCACAAAGAGAACTTAGACAAAATGTTTTACTGATGGCATCTACCTCTGGCAAGACTGGATAAGATGTTCCTCAAAAGACAGGCAAATTGTTGGAAATATAATTATGAACAGGGAACTTTTTTCCATATGTTGTAAACGTGTTCCCAAGCTAAGAATTATTGGCTCAAAATTAAGAATTGGCTGGAGGAAATTACAAAACAGAAAACTAAATTGTAACCAGAGACATTCCTACTTGGTATATTAAGAGATAAAATTAGTAAGAAATTCCAGTATATTATGTTACATATAATAACCACAGCCAGAATTGCCTTTGCCCAGAATTGGAAATGTGACAGTATCCCCTCCAACATGATAATAAAAAATGTACAAGAAAGAAGAATCAAAGTACCATGAAATCTGGAATCTATGGTACAATTGGCTACAAGGTAGACATAAAATAGATAAATGAAAGAAAGGTAATGGTGAGATGAAACAATGTTATATGACTAAATATAATTATGTAAATAGCGATGTAAATATATGGCTATATGTCATAAATTGAATGTAAAATAATTGTAATAATATTAGTAATAATTTACATACTTAAGAACATGTTAGTGAAAGTGAACACCACTACGAACATGCTGAAATGAATGAAAATATGTTTTTAATTGTAAAATTTGACTAATAAAGATTTTTTAAAATTAAAAAAAGAGTAAAGGAATGGTGGAATCATGAATACTGAATGTTAAGGCCTACAAATCCTGAATCTTTATCCTTTAGTCTCATCTTACTATGCTGAAAGTCATTATTACTATTAAAAGAAATAATGCACGCCAAACTAAACTAAATTTGAATTAACTGATAAACTTTTTTCATTGAAATAGGCAACTAAGAATTATGCAAATAGTATTTCTCTTAAGACTTTCAGTCATGAGGCTGATTCAATTAGTATTTTCCATCTCTGATTATAGAAATTTATACTATTCCTTTTTGAATGTCTGGTGGTTCAAATGTAATTGAACTAACAGATCTAATAAAGCAAAGGGGAATAATCTAACAATAACAACTGAAATATTTCCTCAAAGACAAGGAAGTGTCTCGAAGTCCACAAGTCCCTGCTATAGCTAAACATTGAAATAAAGGTTAATTTGGTGGCAGTAAAAATTAATTTAAAAACTCCTCTGTTGAAAAGAGTCACCAATTTATATTGTACAGACAGCTGATTGGATTGGGAATCAGAGTTCATCATAATTTAGTAGCATAATAATGGAGCTAGTAGTTATTGAAGTACATTAATTACACACCTGAATTTGGTTTTATCTTTATTAATTTATCTTTGTTAACTGAGCCCCAAGCTTGGTCTAAAAATGCTATCTTTGGGCAGCATTAAGCTTCTTTGCATAGAACTGTCACTCTCATCTCTTTAATGGATTCCAGAAAACACATAACTATTCAAAATATAACTGTGTGTTATCTATTCATGGTTTTTTAATTGTTCTTCTGATTTAGGAGCAGGAAGAATGGCAAGATACCAATTGAAGAAATAAAAGTAAGAATTAGGAGGAAAACAGTAACTATTGGAAAATGTAAACATTTAAATTTAAATATATTATTAGATATTTAATAATAATGAATAATGGAATGGATCTACAATTAAAAAGTCAAATAGCTACCAATATCTGATTGCACTCAAAAAAAATTATAACTGAGATTAAAGAGCCCAATTAAGAAAAGTGAAGATTTTGCTGCCATTTATTTCTGCTTGTTGTTATCTTGCTTAAATTCCTTTTGTTCAAAGAATAAAATCATTCTCTATTGAAGAATGATTTAGGAGTCCTAAATCATTCTTTAGGATTGGACATCCATTACCAATTTTGAAAGGGCCTGGCATAGATGTTAAATGGTAATTAATGAGTTGTCAGCATCAATGGAAGGATTGTTTTCAGAGATGGTATTCAGCAGTTTCTGACCAGTTCTGGAGAACCGAAATTTTCAGTAGTTTGAAGAACAGGCAAATACCACCTCTGACTGGCCCCGCCCCATCTATTATTTGCCTCCTGAGTCCCAGCTGATCAGCGGGGTCTTATTTTGTTGCCCTGCACAGGAGCTGGAAAGCAGGTTAGTGGGTTGGGGAGGGAATGGGATTTTGCGGTAACCCTCCCCCAGGAGTGGGGAGGGAATTGAGATTTTACATTATCCTTCCCCTGCCATCCCACCAAGCCACTCCCACCAAGCCACTCCCACAGAACCAATAGTAAAAAAAATTGAATCCCACGACTGATTGTATTGATGTCCAATAGAACAGTAATTAGATTCTCACCTAGGTGGGTAGTTCAATGTATTTAAAATCTCTCTACATCACCAGCTAAAAACAATCTAATGTCAAAAACAGAAAGGAAATACATCAAATGAGGCACCAGAAGATTTCTGTAATAATTTGGAAAGGGAAAATAGAGTATAGAACTGGCAAGTACATGAAGCATATAAGTTCTGAATTAAATCTGATTTATCTAGGATAGAGAATGTTGTGGATATACCAAATCAGAATAAGTAACTCCCAACAAATTTTATATTGATCATACAGTGGCATTAAACAGTAGATAAGGGGGAAGAAAAAGATATGAAGTATAGTTTAACATAAAAATTCTTATTGAAATATTAAGAACTCTGGTGACCCAAAGCTGTTAAAATGACACAATATGTCATAGTTATATCTTTGTGCAATATTGTTTGTGTAAGTTGCTGCCCTTACATTATAATGTCATCACAAATGTCATAATTTACCTCACTTGTGTCCCCTGAGAATGCTTATTATGGGCACTAAGAACAAGCATAAGACAGAATGGCAAAGAGATGCATCTACATTGGAGAATGAAATGGGGCACTCAGACAAAGGGCAGGGACACAACAACTTATGAGCAATATGGGACCAAATACATAACTGGCCAATTTACTGTTGAAATGTACCTGGACTAAAGACAACATATGGAGGAACACATAGAGATTGATCACATTTGAAATGGCATCTATATTTTCATCAGACAATAACTTTTGTGGACATTTTGCTGTTTAGTGCATGACTTATTTATTTATTAATTTGACATCTGGCACTTTCTGACTGATGAACAGCTTAATGTAAAAGTCATGCTACAATGAAGTTTTTATTTTCAAACATGTCTACTGAAATAAGTCACAGCAGAATGAATAGGAAAATAATCCAGGCCAGGCTAGCATTGTATCAAAATGTGGACAGATTAACAAAAAAGACATGACCCCAAAGCTACAATTCTTATTGCTATGAATGAAGATATTGTGGAATATATTGTTATTTTCCCTTACAAAAAGGGAATAAAATGAATAATTTTGGACGAATTGAAAATAGATGTACACCTACAACACATTGTTCTGCTGAGTAATACAATAAGAGTGAGAAAAATGTTAGTCATTTCAGCTCTTTATTCAGTTCCTATATGAAGTGAAAATAGAATTATAGGTTCAGAAAGATGAATATTTAATTTCAAATAATCATTTTCTAACCTGTGGAATCCAGATATGCTAGAACTGTAAGTCTCCAAATCCCTGTTCTGAATTCTGGCAATTTTAGTCCCAATATAGTGGGAAACCTTTAATTACAAAAAAAAAAAATAGATTTTTCAGTAGGATTATTTCCTTTTTAATAACTATATATTCATTTGATATATTTCATGATAAATATGTGCAATATTTTGAGATCTAAAATCTGTTTATTAAGCAAATGCAGTGCAATCCTTGGCTGCATTAATACAGGAATAGAATCAATAATTAATAATCAATTAATGGAATCATGTGAAGTTCTAGTACCACTTTATAAAGCCTTAGTCAGAGCACACCTAGAATACTGCATCCAGTTCTGTTCACCACAATATAAAAAATATGTTGAGGCTCTGGAAAGACTGCTGAGAACAGCAACAAAATCAAGTAGGGGGCTGGAGGATAAAACTTATGAAGAACAGTTACAGGAATTGTGTATGTCTAGTCTAATGAAAAGAAAGACTAGGAGGTGACAGGGTAGCAGTGTTCCAATATTTGAAGGGCTTCTACAAACACAAGGGGGTCAAACTATTTTCCAAAGCTCCAAATGGCAAGACAAGAAACAATGTTTAGGAACTAAGGAAAGAAGCAATGTAGAACTAAAGAAATTTCCTAACAGTGACAGATATCAACCAATAGAATAGCTTGCCTTCAAACATTGTGGTTTTTCCATCACTGGATGCTTTCAAAAAGAGACAGGACAACCATTTATCTGAAATGGTATAGGGTCTCCTGCTCAAGCAGAGGGTTGGACTAGAACACCTCTAAGGTCCCTTCCAACTCTATTATTCTATATTAAAATTGTTACTCAAAAAATGGTAACTAACATAGTACTAAAATCATGAAGTTCGTAAGTATTAAAACCTAAGACCTAAGTTCTGAAGACCAGCTGGCCTTGCCCCATTCTGCCCCTCCCCTCCCAGGAGTTCCCATGCGCCTGATTCTGGGTCCCAGGTAAGTGCAGAGAGACCCCCTAGGCCCAAACAGGGCACAAGGTTGTGCACAGCCTCTCCCCGGTGCCCCATTTTGGCTCTAGGGAAATGGAGGTGATTGCAGGCATTCATTTGGTTTCTTCTTGGTGCTGATTGTTTTTGGCTTATCAAAAATAAGGCAAATCTGATAAAATTTGATTAAAAAATAAAATCCAGATCTTTCTTTCTTTCTTTCTTTCTTTCTTTCTTTCTTTCTTTCTTTCTTTCTTTCTTTCTTTCTTTCTTTCTTTCTTTCTTTCTTTCT
>BLBF01000022.1:20533467-20550433 GCA_015471245.1 Laticauda colubrina | reverse complement strand
TCTTTCTTTCTTTCTTTCTTTCTTTCTTTCTTTCTTTCTTTCTTTCTGTTTTTAGAAGCCAAACATCTTAACAGGTGACTGAATGATAAACATCAACAACAATTTTAAAATAATTAAAATAATACAAAATAAATATTTGTGATCCTGTATACATATATTACAAATGAATTTTTTGGTAGACAGATATATAAGAAACTTCAACTTCAGTAATACAGAAACAGGGGTTAATGTCAGGTATTTGCTAGTTTGAAAAGTAAGTGAAATAGAATGGTTGATTAATTGCCTGGAAATGATGGATTCATAGACAGTTTGATTTATTCAGATGACCTAAAACTATTTCATTTAATATTTGGAAATATTGCAAATATTTTGCAAAGCACTGTCCATGAGAACACTTTGATACAATATCAAAAACAAAAGAAGAAACATTGAGCTGTATTTCAAATTAACCTTCATTACTCTGTAATAATTTTCAACTCGCATTAATAAGCAGTAGAATTAATAAAGTTAATTTCACAAGTTCTACATGTCCAATAAGTAGTAACTGTGAGAGGGATCTTGGAATCCTGGTGGAGAATCACTTAAATATGAACCAGCAATGTACTGCAGCTGCCAAAAAGAAGCCAACACAATGCTAACCTATATTAACAGATGGATAGAATCACGATCATATGAAGTGTTAATATCTTAGCATTATACCTTTGTAATGCCTTAGTAAAACCAAATTTGTAATATTGCATCATTTGATTGCCATAACATAAAAACAAAGGGTGCAAAGAAGAGCAAAGATGATTTGAGGCTAAAAGGTATGAAGAACAGTTGTAGGAATTGGGTATACCTAGTTTAATGAAAGGAATGATTAGATGTGACATAATAGCAGTTTTCCAGTATCTAAAGCCCATGTCACAAAGCACCGATGGATGAAAGAGGATGTAAAACAGAGAGAAACACTTGCCATTCGTTGGTTAACGCGATGCATCCGTTCTGTATTCACTGCATCCGTTTTTCATACTCTCTATCCATCCAGCATCCGTCTATTGAGATTTCATCCACTCAAAAAGTTTTGAGCTGCACAAAACTTTTTGAGTGGATAAAGTATCCAATGCATTCATTCTACATCTGCTACGTATACGGGGAACATCCGTTATACGTCCGTCGTCATCCGTTACGCATCCGCTATATCAGCGAGCTATCCGCTGCGCATCCGCGCAACTCACATCTGCTCCAGCGGAAAACAGACACAGGGAGAAAGCGAAACAGACACGGAACGGACACGCAGCATTAGTAGCACGGACGTAGAAAGGATGAAAGCGGATGCAGCTCGCATACAAAGCATTAAAATGGAAAAAACGTTCGTATAGGGGATGTATCTCGGATATTTAGGATGTCTGCAGGATGTCTAGAGGATGCGGAAGGACATCTAGTGGAAAACCTATATTTCCTATAAAAAGGGGGAGAAATCACCTGGATCTCACTTTAAGTCCAGCAGCCCTGCTGTGCAGACCTCTTCAGCCTTGCTCTTGCTCTTCCACAGCATCCAGTCATCTCCACCATGGATCATCACACACTCCTTTTGGTAGCCGCAATCGTTCTACAACAGTGTGAAGCCCTCTACAGACTCTTTCACCTGTTCTACGCAAGGAAAAGGTAGTGTCCAAGAAGTGTGTGGGTCCGAAGATGGATCACGAGAAGAGCGGAGTACGGACTGTATAACAAGATGATGGTAGAGCTGAGGAACGAAGACCCTCGTGCATTCCAGAACTTCATGAGGATGCCGCCAGCCATGTTTGACAAAGTTGTGGAGCGGCTGAGACCCAGGTTAACCAAGGCAAACACCAACTTCTGGCCCAGCCTGGCCCCTGGGCTGAAGGTGGCACTGACTCTGTGCCACCTGGCCTCAGGAACCATGTACAGGAACATGCAGTACACCTGGAGGGTGCCACACAAAACCATCAGCATTGTGGTCAGAGAAGTGGTGCAGGCCACAATTGAAGAATACCTGGAGGAGCTCCTCCAGTGCCCCTCCACTGAAGAAGGCTGGAAGAAAGTTGCAGAGCAGTGGTATTAGAAATGGAACTTCCCCCACACCGTTGGAGCCATAGATGGGAAGCACGTGGCCTGCAAACCTCCAGCCAACTCAGGGTCCACTTATCACAACGACAAGGGCTTCTTCAGCATCATCCTCTTCGCCATGGTTGATGCTGACTACAAGTTCATGTACATCGATGCTTCAGGCAACGGGTCAGCTTCAGATGCCCAGATATACAACGCTAGATACTGTGGATGTGCAAGGCCCCAACAGAGCTTCACGTGAAGGGAAGAAGCAGCGCAACCTCCTGAAACACTGGTGCAACTCCCCAGCTGGAGCAGTGGAGTCGCAAGACAGGATGGTAGATGCTTAATGGATGCTTCCTTCAGCCTGTCTCACCACACGGATGAGATTGGGCCATGTATGTTGAGTGGCCCTACAATGAACAGGGCATTTAATAAAGAGTTTTGTTTATGTTGAAATGTGTTGATGAATGATTAAATTGTTATTATTAATAAAGGGCCATAGATGTGGCACCTGGGAGGGTGGACAATACAGTCCCACTATGCTTGCACTGGAGGTTTATCTATCCCACTGCTATCCTTACCCATCCCACAGCTATTACCCATTCCACAGGTATCCCTGCCCATCCCACTGCTATCCTAACCCATCCCACAGCTATTACCCATCCCACAGGTATCCCTGCCCATCCCACTGCTATCCTTACCCATCCCACAAGCATGCAAAGGCTTAAACCATTTCTAAAAGTTTCCACCAAGACTTTATTTACTAAAAGAACTGAACCAAGTGTGTGAAGCAAAGATAAACTTTATTAATAACAAACTGTAAAAGCAAAATGACCCAAGTAAAGTGTCCCAAATAAAGATAAAGTCAACAGGTAGCAACCCAGTCTCTGGCACTCTTCTCAGTCACTCTGAGGCGTGCCCATAGTCTCAGGGGTGAAGGGTGCAGGTGCTGTGGAGGTGGCTTCTGGTGGAGTGCTGGTCTGAGGCACCATTGGGGTGCCTGGCCCCGAGAGGACAACAGGGGATGGTGTGTGGAGCAAGCTCTCAGAGAGCTGGCTCAGTCCTGTGATATTGAGGGCCCATTCCTCCATGACATGGGGTGTCAGTCCCAAGACCAATGACAGATGTTTTGAGGCTTGGCTATGGGGTGGAGGAAGGAGGAGTGTAGTGGTGCTGTCTGGTCTGCAGGTAAGCAAGGTTAGGCGTGGGTGGCATCTGTGGCGTCGGTGGCATCTGGGGCATCGGTGGCATCTGGGGCATCGGTGGCATCTGGGGCATTGGTGGCATTGGTGGCATCGGTGGCACCGGTGGCGTACGATGAACCTGCCTGGACTGGGAAGGGCTGCCTGTGGTGCTGGAAATCCTGGTAGCCATAGCCTTGTTAGGTGAGGGCCTGTGGAAAGCCTTGGAAGGGCTGTGACATCACCTGGGGTGGAGGAGCAGACCTGGACTGGGTTGGAGCAGGTTCAGCAGGGCCTGGAGGGTTGTGCAGAAGACCTGTGACCCTCTCCTTTATCACCTGGTACTGTGATTCGGACATGTCCATGAGGGTCTGGTTGACGTAGGTGAGGAAGGGCTTTCTGTTAGAGGATGGTATGTCAGTGTGTACCAGCTGAGAGAGGAGATCTACGCTGCTTTTGATGGTGTCCCTGATCTCCAGCAGGACAGTGTGGCTCTGTCCCTCCGGTCTGGCTCTCTGCCTGCTTTCTGCGGAGGTGGAGCTGGGGGTGGGGGTGGGTTGGTCTCTGGTGGCAGTGGCCTCTCCTTGCTCCATCTGTGTTAGGGGGTCCTCCATGTGCTCCACCATGGGGAGTGCAGTTGTCGGGGTGGTCTCCGTCGTGGGGTGCTCCACAGATACCTGCCTGGACACAGGAGCTGACTCTAGGCCAGAAGAGGACTGGGTCTCTGTGGGCTGCCTGAGAGAGCGGGTTGATAGAGGGGCTGCTCCTCGGTCGCGGACCTCACCCTCCAAGAAGCTGCACTTGGCTATCACGTAGGTCTCCCGATCAGTGAGCTTGACCGTGGCCTGGCCATACTTCTTCAGGTGCAGCTTTCCATACCAGGTGTGCATGTGCTTTCACCACCCCAGGAGGACATCCGAAGTGTAGCCCAGATTCTCCGCCTTCTCTCTCCAAGCTGCCTGCTCCCGCTTGGTGTCTCAATAGAGCCTGTGTCCCTTCCGCCAGAGATACTCGTTCTCCCTCAGCCATTCGAGCACCTCATCCTCATGTTCCTCTTTGATGGAGTACTGTCTTCTCTCCCGATTGCGCGATTGCCTCTTCCTCCCTCTGGCAGGGCCTTCTGGGCCCTCATCAGAAGGGCTTTGAGGTTCTAGGGGCTGGTCCACCACACCACCACCACCAGCAGCAGCAGCAGCAGCAAAAGCAGCACCAGCAGCACTAGCAGGACCAGGAGCAGCACCAGCAGAGTAAGCACCAGCAGAGTAAGCACTAGCACCAGGAGCAGCACTAGCAGAGTTAGCACCAGCCGAAGCACCAGCACCAGGAGCAGCACCAGCAGAAGCACCAGCACCAACAGAGTCAGCCCCAGAAGCAGAAGCCCCAACAGAATTAGAGTCAGGGCCAGGGGGTGGGATGGTGGCCCTGTCCTTCTTGCCAGGGCTGGCAGGAGTAGACACAGGCTTCCTCTTCTTCCCCATGGTTGTTGGCTGGAGATGTGTCTGGCAGCAGGTCTTTCCTCTGAATGGTGACCTGCTTGAGAGCTTTATCCTTTTATGTCCGCGGGGCTGACGCAATGCATCCTCCCCGCATGCGCAGTGAATGCTTTGCATCCACGAGGCATCCACTAGGCATCCGCTAGGCATCCGCTAGCCATCCATGATTCATCCGTGTCATCCGCTAGGCATCCGCTCTGCATCCATTTCTTCTGCTGTGCATCCGCTTCACTGTGCTCCCCCAGAAGCCCTGCGGATGTGTCATCCGCTTCCATCCGCTTCCATTCGCTAGACTTTCGTGGAGCATCCACTTAACATCCTTGCTACGTCCTCTCCCCGTCCATTCCTTTCCGTTGTTGTCCGCTTTGTTTATCCAAATTTGGGGCACTTTTGAGAGCGGATAACAACGGATGGAACATTTTCTCATCTGCTGTGTCCTTTTTACATACTTTTTGCATCCGTCGGCCGATGTGACAGGGCCTTAAGGGGCTGCCACAAAAAAGAGGGAGTCAACCTATTCTCCAAAGCACCTAAAGGCAGTACAAGAAGCAATGGATGGAAACTAATCAAGGAGAGAACCAATGTAGAACTAAGGTAAAATTTCCTGACAATTAGTAGTTTGAAAGCATGCAAGTACAGTGGATTAATAGGGAAGTTAACAATATTCCATGTGCCTTTGGCCTTTGTGCCTTTCGCACACACTGGCCACATGACCACAAAAATGGTATTTGAACAATGCTGGCTCCCTCAGCCAAAAAACAGAGATTAGTACAGTGCCTTAGGGTCAGACATGACTGATTGGGAAACCTTCACCTTTTTAGAATAATTAATCAGTGGAACGACTTGCCTCTAGAAGTTTTGCCTGTTCCAGCACTGGAGATTTTTTAAAAAATTGGACAACCATGGTATAGGATTTTTTGCTTGAGCAGGGTGTTAGACTAGAAAGTCTCCGCTCTGTTTTTTTTTAATTAATTTTTTATTGGTTTTTAAGACAAACATAGACAAACAAAACATAAAAACATAAAGCCATCATCCATACATATATACATACAGTGTGTCGGTTGGTTCACAAATTGTTTTGTGCTTCCATTTCATAATCTTCAATTACAATTACATTGTATATATTCTCATATTTTCAATCAAATATTAAATACATTAATATCATTGTTAATCAATCATTTGATTATACTTTTATTCATTCATGTTTTATGAAATAATCCATATTTTACTTAATTTGTTTTATGACAGTTCATATTATCATATCAAATCTATCCTACAATCATTTTGTAGATATAATAAGAAAAGAATACATCTTTATATATTTATTATTTTCTAAGAATCTACATATTTCATTACCATGTTTTATTGTTTAACCATTGATAGAATAGATCCCAAATTTTATAAAATTGTTGATCATCTTGTTCTCTGATTTCAAATGTCAATCTACTCATTTCAGCACATTCCAATATTTTCTTGATGATTTCCTCCTGTCATGGTATTTTTTTCATTTTTCCAGTTTTTGGCAAATACAGTTCTAGCTGCTGTTAATACTTTTACAATCAGGTATTTCAATTCTTTACCATATATTTCAGGTAAAATTCCCAATAAAAATATCTCTGGTTTCAAGTCTATATGCTTTTTTGTCATTTTTTCCAACCACGTGTGGATTTTAGTCCAATATTTTTTGGCATCCGCACAAGTCGACCATATATGGTAATATGAGCCAGGTATCTGATGGTATTTCCAACATTTTTCAGATTTGTTCTTGAACATTCTTGCTATTTTCGTCGGGGGGAAATGCCACTTGTAAAACATCTCATACAAATTTTCTTTATAAGCTGTTGACATTGTCATTTTATAATTTTGAAACCACAGTTTTTGCCATTTCTCTAGATCAATCCCATATCCAAAATTCTTCCCCCAAGCAATCATAGTTTCTTTAACTTGTTCTTCTTCCAGTTTAACTTCTAATAATTTTTTAATCACCTTTTCATCAGTATCTGTCAAAATCTTATTTAAGTCAGTCAGTTTATCATAGAAACCTTCTGTTTTAAAATCTTTGTCCTACCTTGAATGTATTTGCGTGTATGAAAACCAATTCATATTTTCACCTTGTTCCTCTAATTTTTGCAAAGATTTAAATTCACCCTTTTCATTCAATATTTCACCATATCTGTTTGTTCCTTTGTATACATTATAGGATAAGAAAATGCTTCAATAGTCGATAGCCTGACTGGAATTTTCAAATCACATTGCCTTTTAGTCTTCTCCCAGTTTAACCACAGAGACTCCCGTATATAATGTCTTCTAAAATACCCCTGTGTTTTAGTTCCTTTATACCACAGAAAAGCATGCCACCCCAACAACAGATCATGTCCTTCTAATGCCAACAATCTAGTATTTCTTAATGTTATTCATTCCTTAACCCACATCAAATTTGTAGCGTGGTAGTATAAGTCCCAATTAGGCAAGTCAAATCCTCCTCTTATTCTGGCATCTTGCAAAAGTTTTAACTTTATTCTCACTTTCTTACCTTGCCATATATATTTCAACACAATTTTATTTAAATCTTCAAAATAGTCCTTTCCAAGCCTAATTTGTATTATTTGAAACAAATATAAAATTCTGGGTAAAATATTCATTTTGATTGTTGATATTCTCCCTATTAATGATGGTTGTAGATTCTCCCATTTCGTCAAGTCTAATGCTATCTGTTGTTTAAGTTTAATGTAATTGTTCTCTTTTAGTGCACTACATCTTGCTGTCAAATGTGTCCCCAAATACTTGATCTTATTTGTGACCTGAATTTTCAAAACATCTGCCAGTTTGTCCTTTGTCTTGATAGCATATTCTTTGTCAAAATCTTTGTTTTATCTTTATTTATTTTCAAACCAGCCACCATTCCATATACTTCTATCTTTTCTATCAATTTTGATGCTGTTTCTCGTGGGTCTTCTAAAATGAAAACTAGATCATCTGCGAATGCTTGCAACTTATATTCTTCCTTTTTAATTTTCATCCCTTTTATATCCTTTTCTACTCTAGTATTTATGTTTAGCACTTCCAAGTTTAACACAAACAACAACGGTGATAGTGGGCACCCTTGTATTGTTCCTTTTCTTATATCAATAGAGTCTATTAGTTCTCCCTCTATCATTACCTTTGCCATTTGGTTATGATATATAGCTTCCATAGCTTGAATAATTTTTTTACCAAAGCCCATCTGTTCCAGCTTTAATGACATGAATTGCCAATTCACATTGTCAAATGCCTTCTGTGCATCTAAAAATATCAAAGCCATTTGTTTTTCAGGGTGTGCCTCGTAGTCTTCCAAAGTGTCCAAGATTACTCTCATATTGTCTTTAATTTGTCTCTTTGGCAGAAATCCATTTTGATCAGGATGGATAAAATTGTTTAAATATTTTTTAAGTCTTTCTGCCAATATTGAAGCAAAAATTTTATAATCTGCGTTTAGTAAGGAAATAGGTCTATAGTTCTTGATTTGTAATGGATCGGCCTCCTCTTTTGGGACAAGTGTATTATAAGCTTCTGAACATAATTTCATTCATATATTCTAGCAATTAAAGGTACAATGTTTCTTGTAATGTTTTATAAAATTCTGCAGGAATAAGATATCCTAGTTCTGAATGGATGAAATATTCTTATTAAATACTTTGTTCATTACACTGTTGAATGTACTGACAAAAAACTCACACAAAAATTATCAATGGAAATCAAATTTAGCAACCCATGGAGGTCTGGTTTGGAGTTACACTCAAAATTAAAGTGGAAAAAAACACTACAGTCTGATCCAACTGTGATGTAAGGTCCTTAAAACAAATCAAAATGAGGGTCAGTAATGTGTGTGGCCTCCACGTGCCTGTATGCCCTCCCTACAATGCCTGGGCATGCTCCTGATGAGGTGGCATATGGTCTCCTGAGGGATCTCCTCCCACACCTGGACTAAAGCATCCCCCAACTTCTGGACAGTCTGTGGTGCAATGTGGCATTGGTGGATGAAACGAGACATGATGTCCCAGATGTGCTCAACTGGATTCAGGTCTGGGGAACAGACAGGCCAGTCCATAGCATCAATGCCTTCATCCTGCAGGAACTGCTGACACACTCCAGCCACTTGAAGTCTAGAATTGTCTTGCATTTGGAGGAACCTGGGGCCAATTGCACCAGCATATGGTCTCACAAGGGGTCTGAGGATCTCATCTCGGTACCGAATGGCAGTCAAGCTACCTCTGGCAAGCACATGGAGGGTTGTGCGGCCCCCTAAAGAAATGCCACCCCACACCATTACTGACCCACTGCCAAACCGGTCATGCTGGAGGATGTTGCAAGCAGCAGAACATTCTCCACAGCATTTCCAGATGCTGTCACATCTATCACATGTGCTCAGTGGGAACCTGCTTTTATCTGTGAAGAGCACAGGGCGCCAGTGGGGAATTTGCCAATCTTGGTATTCTCTGGCAAATGCCAAAATGTCTTGCATGATGTTGGGCTGTAAGCACAACTCCCACTTTTGAACGTCGGGCTCTCATACCACCCTCATGGAGTCTGTTTCTGACCGTTGGAGCAGCCACATGCACATATGTAGCCCACTACAGGTCATTTTGCAGGGCACTGGCAGTGTTCCTCCTGTCCCTCCTTGCACAAAGGTGGAGGTAGCGGTCCTGATGCTGGGTTGTTGCCCTCCTATAGCCTCCTCCACATCTCCTGATGTAGTGGCCTGTCTCCTGGTAGCGCCTCCATGCTCTGGACACTACACTGACAGACACAGCAAATCTTCTTACCACAGCTCACATTGATGTGCATCCTGGATGAGCTGTACTACCTGAGCCACCTGTGTGGGTTGTAGACGCCATCTCATGCTACCACTACAGTAAAAGCTCCTTCAATTTGCTTGTATCTTTGTCCTTTGTATATGGAATATGTGTTGGTTAGGCAGTGTTCTGTTAGTTCCATGAGGTGTTTAGCTGGTTGATATTTATTTTTGATGATTTCAAGAGTTTCTTTTATCGGGACTTGATTGAATAGTGAAACTATGTCGAAACTTACAAGCAGATCTTCTTGTTCCATGTGTAGATCTTTGATCATTTCTAAGAAGTGGTATGAGTTTTGTACATATGAAGCTGCGGTTTCAGCATGGGGCTGTAGTTGTTTTGCTAAGTGTTTAGCTAGGTTTTCTAATGGTGCTCCTTTGGAGCTGACTATGGGTCTGAGAGGTATGCCTTCTTTGTGTATTTTTGGGAGGCCGTATAATTTGGTATAAAAGATAGATACAAATAAAATATAAAATAAATAAAATACAAATAAAAGATAGATATAAAGATACAAGCAAATTGAAGGAGCCCCTATGGGATCACCACTGCCACCCGTCATTGCAAACCTGTTCATGGAAGAATTCGAATCCAGAGCCCTGGCTAATGCCACCCACAAACCCAAACTATGGCTAAGATACATTGATGACACATTTGTTATTTAGCCCCATGGAAAAGAAAACCTAAACAATTTCCTAACACACCTAAACAGCACACACCCCAAAATCAAGTTCACCATGGAAACGGAAATAAACAAACAACTACCATTCCTAGATGTACTAATCTACAAAAGAACAGATGGCACACTGGGACACACCGTATACCAGAAGAAAACACACACCAACCGCTACCTCAATGCCCAATCCCACCACCACCCAGCACATAGATTCCATGGCGAAAACACTAATTACCAGAACCAAACGCCTGGCAGACAAGACACATATAAAGACTGAACTATGCACCCTGACTAAACTATTGATAGCCAACGGCTTCCACAAAAACAAAATCACCAGTTTGATCCACAAAAACACACCAAGACATAACAGAGACCTAGAAGATCAACAGACCTGTGGAACAGCTGTCCTGCCCTACATAAGAGGTACTACAGACAAAATCAGTAAGATACTACACAGGCATCACATCAAGACTGCCTTCAAAACAGACAAAAAAATAGAAGCCTTCCTTAAAAACCCCAAAGACAAAATTGACCTGGAAAACCAAGGCATATACGAAGTTCCCTGTGCATCATGCCCGGCCATATACATTGGACAGACCAATAGAAGAATAAGTACCCGCCTGGATGAACACAAAAATGCAGTAAAAAAGCTAGAACACACCTCCTCACTAGTCCAACACATGAAAGCCACAGGTCACAGCATCAACTTCAGTGGCACTAAAACCTGAGCTACTATAGAAAACCCCAGCCACAGAATCATCAGAGAAGCCATAGAGATTGAAAAAAAACCTGAAAGCATGAATAGAAGAGATGATTCCAGCAGACTGTCAATCATTTGGAAGCCTGCACTCTCAAATAGAAAGATCTCCACACCACAAGCCAGGCAAACACCTGGGCACAAACAGACTCCCCCTGATACCTCCAGCTCAAACATCCCCCCACCAGGCACCCAGATGAAACCTGGCTTCCTAATAGATAGTAGCTGTCCTTTCAAATGAAGCCAAGCTGCACTGAAAGCCTCCAGTGTAAGAGCAGAGTGTTGCCAGCCAACCAAAGCCACAAAACAGACAGAAGAAACCAGAAACACCAGTCAAACTCCAAGTCCAATAAACACAGACCAAGGCTCCCAACCAATCAGGATGTAGAAAAAAACATTCTGCCACAATAATAGGCTAGCCTCAAATTTAAAACCAACTGCTGTGAGACCCTGACCCACATACAAACTCTATACAGAAGCCTTATTAATCCAGATGAGATTCTGCTGAAACGTTGCTACAACTTTAAAAGCACTACAATCACATGGAATAATACCCGAAGGAAGCTGAACAGCACACACACACACACACACACACACACACACACACACACACATATATATATATGTTTTCTTAGGTTTTCGCGGGTACTTACATGTGTGCTGTTCAGCTTCCTTCGGGTATTATCCCACGTCATTGTAGTTCTCTTAAAGTTGTAGCAACGTTTCAGCAGAATCTCATCTGCCATCATCAGGCTTCTGTATTGAGTTCATCTATATGTATATATTTTCACGGGTACAGGTATGTAGGTCTAGCTATGTTCGGGTCTTTTCCCATATAAGATTAAGAGTATCTTGGTGACATTTTGGCGTGGTCCCACTCACCAACTCAGGCTGGTGCTTTCCGCTTTGTGCCAGTGCAAGCAATGTGTGATCGGAGCTGCTGTCTCTCTATAAATACTGATGGGGGGGGGGGGGCTGGTGTGCTGGGCTGGTTGGCTGTGTTGCTGACTCTTGATTGGTTGATGGGGTTGATGTTGGTATAATGGGCTGTGTGGTCTTGTGAGTTTTGTTGTGGAGATATTCTGGATTTTGTGCTGTAATCTCTTGGATCATTTGTTTTGTAGTGATCTTTTTTCCATTAGCCTCCCATTTTTTAATGGCTTGGTTAATTGATTGTGTGAGGGCCTTGCGAGTTCTTTTGTTGTCTTATCCTTGGTCCTGCATTGTAATCTCCTGGGTCCTTTTTGTTTTGATCTCTTTTCCATTAGCCTCCTGTGTTGTAACGGAAAATGGGTTGTGTGATGACCTTGTGAGTTTTATTGCTGTAGTATCTTTAGGCCCTGTCACACTGCCCAACGGATGCAAAATGGACATAACGGACGAGCAAAATGTTCCATCCGTTGTTATCCGCTCTCAAAAGGGGAAAAAATTTGCATAGCCGGAGTGGATAACACGGACGCGGGAAGGATGCAGGGTGGATGGAAAGTGGATGCGGAACGGAAGCCTAGCGGAGGGAAGCGGATGGGAGCGGATTTCACGTCCACAGGGCTTCCGGGGGGCCTCAGCAAAGCGGACGTGGAACGGATGAAGCGGATGCACAGCGGATGAAGTGGATGCACAGCGGAAGCCTAGTGGATGCAGAGCGGAAGCCTAGCGGATGCTTGGCATTAATTGCGCATGCAGGGGGATGCATTTCGCAAGCCCCCCAGATATAAAGGGAAGCAGCTCGCATGTGGCCAGCATTTGGAGGAAAGACCTGCTGCAGGATACATCGAGTCCTTGCCTGCCCTGCCTGCATGCCTGCCTGCAAGCCTTGCTGCCAGCCTTCCTGCCAGCCTGCCTCCAAGCCTCCTGGCCAGCCAGTCTGCCTGCCAGCCTTGGTGCCTGCCTGCTTTCCTGCCAGGCTTCGTACCAGCCTGCTTTCCTGCCAGGCTTCGTACCAGCCTTCCTGCCAGGCTTCGTACCAGCCTTCCTGCCAGGCTTCCTGCCAGGCTTCCTGCCAGCCTTGGTGCCAGGCTTCCTGCCAGCCTTGGTGCCTGCCAGCCTCCCTGCCAGCCTCCCTGCCAGCCAGCAACCCCACAAACATGGGAAAGAAGCGAATGTCTCAGCAACCTGCCGCCATCCCTGGCAAGAGGGACAGGGCCACCCTCCTGCCCCCTGTCCCTGACTCTGCTTCTGCTGGGGCTTCTGCAGCTCGGGCTCGCTCTTCTGGTACTGGAGCTTCTGCTGAAGCTGCTCCTGGCAGTGGTGTTTCTGCTGCATACTCTGCGGAAGCTGCTGCTGGTCCTGCTCGTCCTACTCGTGCTCCTGGAATTGCTCATCCTGCTCGTGCTCCTGGACTTGCTCGTACTGCTCATGCTCCTAGTCTTGCTCGTCCTGTTCATCCTGCTTATGCTTCTGGTCCTGCTCGTGCTCCTGGTCCTGCTGGTGCTGCTGGGGCTGGTGCTGCTGGGGCTCCTGGTGATTACTCTGCTGCTGCTGATCCTGGTCCTGCTGCTGCTGCTGCTGCTGCTGCTGCTGCTGACGATGATGATGCTGATTATGATCCTGCTGGTGATGATGATGATGATGATGATGATCCTGCTGGTGCTGCTGCTGCTGGTGGTGTGGAGGAGCAGTCCCTACCACCTGGGAGCCCCTCTAATGAGGGCCCATCTGGTCCTGGCAAAGGGAGGAAGAGGCGTATGCGGGGACGGGAGAGGAGGCAATGCTTCATTGAGGAGGAACACAAGGATGAGGTGCTGGAGTGGCTGAGAGACAATGACTATCTGTGGCGGAAGGGACACCGGCTGTATAGGGACACCAAGCGGAAGCAGGCTGCTTGGAAGGAGAGGGCGGAGAGAATGGGTTACACTTCGGAGGTGCTCCTTGGCTGGTGGAAACAAATGCACACCTGGTACGGGAAGCTGCACCTGAAGAAATCTGGCCAGGCCACGGTTAAGCTGACGGACAGAGAGACCTACGTCATGGCCAGGTGCAGCTTCCTGGAGGACGAGATACGCCACCGAGGAGCACCAGGAGGAGCTACCCTCTCTTTTTCTGCAGCCTGCTGAGACCCAGTCCTCTTCCGGCCGAGAGTCAGTCCCTGTCTCCAGGCAGGTTTCTGTGGAGTGTGCCACGGCAGAGAACCTGCCGACAGCTGTTGTCACCGTGGTGGAGTGCGTGGAGGACTCCCTGGTGCGGTGGGAGAGAGGAGACATCGAGTCCAACACAGTCGTAGCCGCATCCACCCCCCCCCAGCTCCGCCTCCACAGAAAGGCAGAGAGCCAGACAGCAGGAGGGGCAGAGCCACACTGTCCTGCTGGAGATCAGGGACACCATCCGCACCAGTATAGATCTCCTCTCTCAGCTGGTCAGCACCAACTCCTCATCCTCCAACCGCAAGCCCTTCCTCACCTATGTCAACCAGACCATCAAGAACATGGAGGAACCCCAGTACCAGGTGGTGAAGGACCGGATCACGGAGCTGCTTCACAACCCTCCAGACCCAGAGGAACCTGCTCCCACCCAGTCCAGGTCTGCTCCCAAACATACCAAGGCTTCCCACAGCCCCTCACCTACCAGGGCTACGGCTACCAGGAGGTCCAGTAGCACAGGCAGCAGCCCTTCCCAGCCCAGGCACAGAGTCATCGGGCAACACCGTTGCCACCGGTTCCACTGATGCCACTGATGCCAGCCACGCCAATGATGCCACCGACGACACCGATGCCACCCAAACCACCGATGCCACCCACACCAGTCCTCACCCAGCTGCAGACCAGACAGCCCCACTACATTACTCCTTCCTCCACCCCACAGCCAAACCCGGCCTCAGTACATCTGTCATCAGTACTGGGGCTGACACCCCATGGCATGGAGGAAGGACCTCTCAGCATCGCGGGTTTGAGACAGCTGTCTGAGAGCTTCCTCTACACACCGTCCCCTGTTGTACTCTCAGGCCCAGGTACCCCAATGATGATACAGACCAGCACTCCAGCACCACCCACCTCCACAGCACCTGTGTTAAGCCTGGGTTCCCCAACCAGGGTTAGGTAGACAAGCTAAACAGAATGTGCAGCGTTAGTCAGATAGGCACACAGATAAATGAGTGAGCTAAGCTTGTATATTTATTAACATACAGTAAAAATAACAGATACGCTTATGCTATCAAGAATATAGTTTATTCCATTATAAGTTCATAGCATAGTCAAATAACAGTCCAATCGTCATTTATCATGTAGTCAGTCCATTCAGGGATATTCAGGTAGCAAAGTCCATGTAGAATATCCTATGTCAGTTCACTTACAAATCAGTCCTTTGTTGTCTCTCCCGTTCGAGCTATGCAGTCTTGATTCCAAGCAGTAATCAGGGATCATCAAAGCAAGCTGTACTCTTGCTACTTTTAAGTGCTTTTCATAACCACTCCCTTAATTACTATTTCACAGTTAAAGCTGCAGACCCTTTAACATACATAACTATGATTCATAGTTATTATTTCACCTAAACCAGTTAGGGTAAACAATGTTATCCCTAACATTCTCCCCTTTTAGGTTAAATAATAACTATGAATCATTTACATTTTTAAATTATATTTTTTCACAACTTTCTTTAAACTTAATTGCTCCTTGAGCTTTTGTAAATTGGTCTGCAATGTTTTCTTCTGACATGCAGTATTACAATTTTATTAGTCCATTTTTCACTGATTCTCTTACATTTAAATATCTTAAGTCAGTATGTTTTGATCTAGTTTTGACAGCAATACTAGTAGCTAACTTTATAGCTGCTTGGTTATCCTCGTACACAATAATGGAATCTTTTACAGTTATACCCATGTTTAAGAATAACTGTTTGTAGAAAATCAAGTCAGTGCATAATAATGACAGACATGAAAATTCAGCTTCCATCGTGGACAAGCTTATATGCTGTTGTCTGATTGACCTCCACCCTATTAGTGTCTTACCAAATAATATAGCCATCCCAGATGTTGATTTTCTAGTGTTTATATCAGTTGCAAAACTTGCATCTGCATAGGCACTAAGACTCAAATCACCCTTTGGTTCTATATACAATGCATGGTTCATTGTTCCTTTAAGATATGTTAATATTCTTTTTAAGGATTGCCAATGACATTCTTTAGGATCTGAATTAAAACGTGCCAGCTGATTTACACTATAAGCTATATCTGGCCTTGACCAATTGCTTATATATGATAAGCTACCAATCAAAGATTGATATATGGACTTATTAAATTTGGGACTTTGATCATTAGTTTGGCAAACTTCCTGACTCATTGGAGTCTTTGCCAGTTTACAAAGTTCCATTTTAAACATTTTAATTAATTGGCAAATTTTATCTTCTTGAGATATCTTAAAACCATTATTTGTTTTATTAATCGTCAATCCTAGATACCTTTTAATTTCACCTAAATGCTTTATTTTTATCTTTTGGGCTAATAATGATATAATCTCATTAGCTTCATTATTAGTCTTAGTTATCAAAGCAATATCATCTGTAAATAATAACAATAATGACACCGTTCCATTATTTTCTCTTTTAAACACACACGGATCTGCTAAATCAGATTTAAAACCTATATTGTTTAACTCTTTCACAATATATTGGTTCCACTCAAACCCAGATTGTTTTAACCCGTAAAGACTCTTTTTGAGTTTCCAACAATCATTACTATTTACTTTATTGTCTTTTATACCAATTGGTTTTCTTAAATATATAGTGTGCTGCAATGGTGCATGTAGATAAGCAGTTTCTACATCTAAATGGTTAATGACAGTTTTTCTTAGCTGCCCACACTAATGCTGCTCTTAAAGATGTAGCTTTAAGGCTTGGTGCAAAAACTTCATCATAATCAGATGCAGTTTGATTAAATCCTTGAGCTACTAACCTAGCTTTATGGGTAACAGTCCCATCATTTCCAGTTTTTACTTTAAATATCCATTTGCACCCAATGGATTTTTCTCCTGGAGGTAATTTGGCAT
>BLBF01000022.1:20464489-20488467 GCA_015471245.1 Laticauda colubrina | reverse complement strand
ACACAGATAAATGAGTGAGCTAAGCTTGTATGTTTATTAACATACAGCAAAAATAACAGATACGCTTGTGCTATCAATAATATATTTTATTCCAGTATAAGTTTATGGCATAGTCAAATCACAGTCCAATATTCATTTACCATGTAGTCAGTCCATTCAGGGATATTCAGTTAGCAAAGTCCATGTAGAATATCCGATGTCAGTTCACTTACAAAATCTGTCCTTTGTTATCTCTCCCGTTCGAGCAATGCAGTCTTGATTCCAAGCAGTAATCAGGGATCATCAAAGCCAGAGAGAGAGAGAGCAAGCTGTAGACTTGCTACTTTTAAATGGTTTTCATAACCACTCCCACAATTGCTATTTCACAGTTAAAGCTGCATACACTAACTTTGATTCATAGTTATTATTTCACCTAAACCAGTTAGGGCAAACAATGTTATCCCTAACAGAGCCTGGGGAATGGAGGCACATGAAGCGAAGAAGCAGTGCAACCTCCTGAGACACAGGTGCAACTCCCCAACTGGAGCAGTGGGGTGGCAAGACAGGATGGTAAATGCTTAATGGATGCTTCCTTCAGACTGTCTCATCACACGGATGAGATTGGGCCATATATGTTTGGTTGGCCTACAATGAACAGGGCGTTTAATAAAGAGTTGTGTTTATGTTGACATGTGTGGATAATTATTACATTATTATTGATAATAAAGAGCCATAGGTGTGGCACCTGGGAGGGTGGACCATACAGTCCCACTATGCTTGCACTGGAGGTTTATCTATCCCACTGCTATCCTAACCCATCCCATAGCTATTACCCATTCCACAGGTATCCTTACCCATCCCACAAGCATGCAAAGGCTTAAACCATTTATAAAAGACTTTATTAAAAAAAAAGAAATGAAGCAAGTGTGTGAATCATAAATAGACTTTATTAACAACAAGCTATAAAACAAAAATGAGTCTCTGGCACTCCTCTTGGTCGCTCAGTCTCAGGGGTGAAGGGTGCAGGTGCTGTGGAGGTGGCTGGTGCTGGAGTGCTTGTCATCAGCTCCTCCAGAAGCAGAAGCAGCAGAAGCCCCAGCCCCAGAAGAGCGAGCCCGTGCTGCAGAAGCCCCAGCAGAACCAGAGTGAGGGCCGGGGGTGGGATGGTAGCCCTGTCCCTCTTGCAAGGGCCGGCAGCAGATGGCTGAGGCTTGCTGTGCTTCCGCATGGTTGTGGGGTTGCTGGCTGGCAGGGAGGCTGGCAGGAACCAAGGCTGGCAGGAAGGCTGGCAGGAAAGCATGCACCAGGGCTGGCAGGAAGGTTGGCAGGAAGGCTGGCAGGAAGGTTTGCAGGCCGACTGGCTGGCAGCAAGGGTTGCAGGGAGGCTGGCAGCAAGGCTGGCAGGGAGGCTGGTAGCAAGGCTGGCAGGGAGGCTGGCAGCAAGATTGGCAGGGAGGCTGGCAGGGAGGCTGTCAGCAAGGCTGGCAGGGAGGCTGTCAGCAAGGCTGGCAGCAAGGCTTTCAGGCAGACATGCAGGCAGAGCAGGCAAGGCAGCCAATCCGTCCGGCAGCAGGTCTTTCCTCTGAATGGCGACCTGCTTCTGAGCTGCTGCCGTTATATCCGCGGGTCTGACCCAATGCATCCTCCCTGCATGCGCCATTAACGCCAGGCATCCATTAGGCTTCCGCTGTGCATCCACTATGCATCCGCTTCATCCGTTCCACGTCCACTTTTCTGAGGCCCCCCGGAAGCCTAGCGGATGTGCCATCCGCTCCCATCCACTTCCATCCACTGGGCTTCCGTTCCGCATCCGCTTTGCATCCGCCCTGCGTCCTCCCCGCGTCCGTGTTATCCGCTCCGGTTATGCAAATTTTAGCCCCTTTTGAGAGCGGATAACAATGGAAGGAACATTTTGTTTGTCCGTTGTGTCCTTTTTTCATCCGTTGGGCAGTGTGACATGGGCTTTAACATGATGCATCCGTTCTATACTCACTGCGTCCGTTTTTCACACTCTCTATCCGTCCAGCATCAGTCTAGTGTGATTTCATCTGCTCAGAAAGTTTTGAGCTGCACAAAACTTTTTGAGTGGAAAAAGTATCCAACGCGTCCGTTATACATCCGTTAGGCATACGGGATGATGCAAAACGACACCTAGCGGAAAACCTATATTTCCTATAAAAAGGGGGAGAAATCACCTGGATCTCACTTTCAGTCCAGCAGCCCTGCTGTGCAGACCTCTTCAGCCTTCACCTTGCTCTTGCTCTTCCACAGCATCCAGTCATTTCCACCATGGATCATCGCACACTCCTTTTTGGAAGCCACCATCGTTCTACAACAGTGCGAAGCCCTCTACAGGCTCTTTCACCTGATCTACGCAAAGAAAAGGAGGCATCCAGGAAGTGTCTGGGTCCGAAGATGGATCATGAGAAGAGCCGAGTACAGACTATATAACAAGCTGATGGTGGATCTGAGGAACGAAGACACTCGTGCATTCCAGAACTTCATGAGGATGCCACCAGCCATGTTTGACGAAGTTGTGAAGCGGCTGACACCCAGGTTGACCAAGGCAAACACCAACTTCCGGCCCAGCCTGGACCCTGGGTTCAAGCTGGCACTGATTCTGCGCCACCTGGCCTCCGGGACCACGTACAGGAGCATGCAGTATGCCTGGAGGGTGCCACACAACACCATCAGCATTGTAGTCAGAGAAGTGGTGCAGGCCATCATCGAAGAATACCTGGAGGAGCTCCTCCAGTGCCCCTCCACTGAAGAAGGCTGGAAGAAATTTGCAGAGCAGTGGTATCAGAAGTGGAATCAGAAGTGGAACTTCCCCCACACCGTTGGAACCATGGATGGGAAGGACGTGGCCTGCAAAGCTCCAGCCAAATCAGGGTCCACTTATCACAACTACAAGGGCTTCTTCAGCATCATCCTCTTCACCATGGTCGATGCTGACTACAAGTTCATGTACATCGATACTTCAGGCAATGGCTCATCTTCAGATGCCCAGGTATACAACGCCAGTGACCTCAAGGAGTGGCTGGAACGCAACCTAATCATGGGCTTTCCAGATCCAGACCCCCTGCCCAACGACACACAAGATGTGCCCTACTTCATCGTGGGGGATGACACCTTCTCCCTCAGAACCTACCTCATGAAGCCCGACACTTCCAGATGCCTCACCCGTGAAGAGAGGATCTTCAGCTACAGGCTGTCCAGGGCAAGGCGGGTGGTGGAGAACGCCTTTGGCATCCTGGCCAACAGGTTCCAGGTACTTCTCACCACCATGCAGCATCGCCCAGAGACCATGAGGAACATCGTGGAAAGCATCCTGCACAATCTCATACGCACCTGCTACCCAGTCTTGCAGAATAGGCTCATGGACCTCCAACAAGGCAATGGGGACATGGAGCCTGGGGAATGGAGGCAAGGGTGAAACCTGATAGATACTCAGGATGTGCAAGGCCCCAACAGAGCCTCACATGAAGCGAAGAAGCAGCGCAACCTCCTGAGACAATGGTGCAACTCCCCAGCTGGAGCAGTGGAGTGGCAAGACAGGATGGTAGATGCTTAATGGATGCTTCCTTCAGCCTGTCTCATCACACGGATGAGAATGTGCCATGAATGTTGAGTGGCCCTACAATGAACAGGGCATTTAATAAAGAGTTTTGTTTATGTTGAAATGTGTTGATCAATGATTACATTGTTATTGATAATAAAGGGCCATCGGTGTGGCAGCTGGGAGGGTGGACCATACAGTCCCACTATGTTTGCACTGGAGGCTTATCTGTCCCACTGCTATCCTTCCCAATCCCACAGCTATTACCCATCCCAAAGGTATCCCTGCCCATCCCACTGCTATCCTTACCCATCCCACAGTATTACCCATCCCACAGGTATCCCTGCCCATCCCACTGCTATCCTTACCCCTCCCACAAGCATGCAAAGGCTTAAACTATTTCTAAAAGTTTCCACCAAGACTTTACTTACTAAAAGAACTGAACCAAGTGTGTGAAGCAAAGATAAACTTTATTAATAACAAACTATAAAAGCAAAATGACCCAAGTAAAGTTTCCCAAACAAAGATAAAGTCAACAGGTAGCAACCCAATCTCTGGTACTCTTCTCAGTCACTCTGAGGTGTGCCCATAGTCTCAGGAGTGAAGGGTCCAGGTGCTGTGGAGCTGGCTGCTGCTGGAGTGCTGGTCTGAGGCGCCATTGGGGTGCCAGGCCCCAAGAGGACAACAGGGGATAGTGTGTGGAGGAAGCTCTCAGAGAGCTGGCTCAGTCCTGTGATGTTGAGAGCCCCTTCCTCCATGACATGGGGTTTCAGTCCCAAGACCGATGACAGATGTTCTGAGGCCGGGCTTGGCTGTGGGGTAGAGGAAGTAGGAGTGTAGTGGGGCTGTCTGGTCTGCAGGTGAGTGAGTTGAGGCATGGGTGGCATCTGTGGTATGAGTGGCATCTGTGGCGTGGGTGGCATCGGTGGCATCGGTGGCGTACGATGTACCTGTGCCCGGACTGGGAAGGGTTGCCTGTGCTGCTGGAACTCCTGGTAGCTGTAGCCTTGGTAGGTGAAGGCCTGTGGAAAGCCTTGGAAGGGCTGTGACATCACCTGGGGTGGAGGAGCAGACCTGGACTCGGTCGGAGCAGGTTCAGCTGGGCCTGGAGGGTTGTGCAGAAGACCTGTGATCCTCTCCTTTATCACCTGGTACTATGATTCGGACATGTCCATGAGGATCTGGTTGACATAGGTGAGGAAGGGCTTGCAGTTTGAGGATGGTATCTTGGTGTGTACCAGCTGAGAGAGGAGATCTACGCTGCTTTTGATGGTGTCCCTCATCTCCAGCAGGACAGTGTGGCTCTGCCCTCTGGTCTGCCTTTCTGCCTGCTTTCTGTGGAGGTGGAGCTGGTGGTGGGTGTGGGTTGGTCTCTGGTGTCAGCGCCCTCTTCTTGCTCCCACTGCGTCAGGGGATCCTCCATGCGCTCCGCCATGGGGAGTGCAGCTGTCAGGAGGGGGTCTCCCTCATGGGGTGCTCCACAGATACCTACCTGGACACAGGAGCTGACTCTTGGCCAGAAGAGGACTGGCTCTCTGTGGGCTGCCTGAGAGAGGGGGTAGACAGAGGGGCTGCTCCTCGGTTGTGGACCTCACCCTCCAAAAAGCTGCACTTGGCCATCACATACGTCTCCTCGTCAGTGAGCTTGACTGCGGCCTGGCCAGACTTCTTGAGGTGCAGCTTCCCGTACCAGGTGTACATGTGCTTCCACCACTCGAGGAGCACCTCCAAAGTGTAGCCCAGGCCCTCCGCCTTCTCTCTCCAAGCCGCCTGCTTCCTCTTGGTGTCTCGATAGAGCCTATGTCCCTTCCGCCAGAGGTACTCATTCTCCCTCAGCCATTCGAGCACCTCATCCTCATGTTCCTCTTCGATGGAGTACTGCCTCCTCTCCCTATCGTGCGATTGCCTCTTCCTCCCTCTGGCAGGGCCTTCTGTGCCCTCATCAGAAGGGCTTTGAGGTTCTGGGGGCTGGTCCACCGAACCACCAGCAGTAGCAGCAGCAACAACAACAGCAGCAAAAGCAGCACCAGCAGCACCGGCAGCACCAGCAGCACCAGCAGGAGCAGCTGCACCAGGAGCAGCAGCAGCACCAGCAGGACCAGGAGCAGCAGCAGCAGATTAAGCACCAGCAGAAGCACCAGCACCAGGAGCAGCACCAGCAGAGTAAGCACCAGCAGAAGCACCAGCACCAGGAGCAGCACCAGCAGAGTAAGCACCAGTAGAAGCACCAGCACCAGGAGCAGCACCAGCAGAAGCCCCAGCATCAGCAGAGTCAGCCCGAGCAGCAGAAGCCCCAGCAGAAGCAGAGTCAGCGCCAGAGGGTGGGATGGTGGCCCTGTCCTTCTTGCCAGGGCTGGCAGAAGATGGCACAGGCTTCCTCTTCTTCCCCATGGTTGTTGGCTGGAGATGTGTCTGGCAGCAGGTCTTTCCTCTGAATGGTGACCTGCTTGTGAGCTGCCTCCTTTTATATCCACGGGGCTGACACAATGCTGACACTTGTCTATTGGAAACAGAAAGGAAGGAAGTCCAAGCAAGGTTAATGGATATTAATTATACATATAGAATATATTACAAACACCATACATTAAAAAATAAGGTCAGATTTCAAATATTCCTTCTGCCTCAATTATTTAGAACAGACCATTATTCTTTCTATTTGAAGTTTGCCTTCAGTCTTTCCAGCAGTTTGTAATCTTTTATATAGTTTTTCAAAGATATAGGATATCTGCCAAGAATATACAATGAAAGGTAAGCATAAATAAAATAATAATATTTATGAAGCTTGAAAAGTTTTTTCTCTTTTTTTCCTGCCCTCTTATTCCCTTATGTCTACCTTTTTTCAGTTTATTCCAACAATTATCCAACTTTTTTATGCTTTCTTGTTTTTCTTTTGTAAGTTCAGTAAACGAAATATACAAACAGATTCCCACAGGTAGCAGTGGAAGGCAAGAAGCTGTTAAGTACACATATTTCTTTTGCCAGCAATCAGAAAGTTTGGTATGCTTTATTATGCTATTTGCTAACTTGGTCCTTTGTTTTTCAACTTTCTTTTCCATTTTTATCTTAAAGCTTAAGAAATTTAGTTGCAACTAAATTGGCACACCCGGCTGGCCAAATATTATGAATACAGCACACTACCTCAAGTGTCACCACCAACTGCTTGCCAGTAGAACTTATAATGGGCCACTGGTTGTAAACTACCCTGGATGGGTTTCACCCAAATTATGCACTGGCTGTGTCCTTAACTTCTACCAGCTGGACCAGAACTTTTGTTGAAAATGACCTGGTCTATGCCAGGAATTTTGCTGGCCAACCCTTGTGGGTCCCTGGCCAAATAGTGACAGTGACAGGCCCAAAATTCTATAGGGTCTTCAGGACGGCTGCAATTGGTGCCACCATATTGATCAGTTAAGGGGATGTTGGAGTGCTACTACAGGTTGCCAGTCCAAGGGAACCAGACCAGAGGATCCCCAGTCTACTGATTCGAGGCCCTGCAGACCCGACAACAAAGCTGACCTATTGTGGGAGATGTCCACACCAAGCCTTGGGTCACTGGAGGCCAAGGTTCCCTCATTGCCGCCCTTGGAGAAGCAGAGTCCAGCAGAAGATCCTCCTCCCTCAATGTCTCAAGCTGAACTGCATAATTCAGGGTGTTTGCAGAGGTGCTCCGCCTACTTAAAGGACTATGCATGCTCCATTCTGGGAGAAAGGACTATTGCATTCTGAGAGTTTTCCCTCTGGTCTGTGTTTCCAGCAGGAACACAGACTGCTCCTATTGGCTCAACTGTTTGATAGCTGAGGATAAAAGGGAGCTGTCAAATGGCATCAGCTGTCAGCCAGCTGCCCTGTTACCTTGCTGCAACCATGGCAACCCTTTATTTTTAATTTTTATTCTTTTAAAAATAAAGTTTGCTAAAGTTCATGCTTGCATCACCTTCGTTATTTCCACCACCTATTTAATATGATCAATCATAATATTCATTATTATTAATATAAATGAAACACTAAAGGAAATTTTTTGAGTCAAATAATCTGACTAATATAACAGCTATGTGATTTCCTAATGCAGAGGTGCGAAACTCAGAGCCGATCAGGACTGTGGTTGACCTTGGGGGGCTGGCTGGCTGGCTGTGGCTGATTAGGTGGGTATGTCTGACAGGGTAGGCATGGCTGACTGAGTGGGTGTGGCCAGCTTGACAATACTCTCCAAACTGCTGGCATGATTCCTCTTCACATTGGGTAGATCAGGCTGAAGCCACACTGGCCAATGTTTCCTCTTCACATTGGGCAGACCAGGATGGCCCCGCAAGCCAGATCCAACCACATTGCAAGCTGCATCCAGCCCATGGGCCTTGAGTTTGACACCCCTGCCCCAGTTAATTTTTGTCTGTCCATGGATTACCTCCTCTTTATTATCAATGTTACACTAATTAGGTGACCCCATACACAACTCCTTCAAGAATCAAATATTTGAAAGGAGAAACACAAACATACAAAACTTGATGTTCACAAAAAAGTTTAGTCTTATGTTCATTTTTAGTTTAGGCTGAAGGATTAAAAATACTAAAAATAAGGAAATGATCTGTATGCTAGGCTACTTCATTACTGCAAAATACATATTTTTTATCAGCATTTTAGCAATAGTTGAATCATGTAAAGATGTTCAGACTACTGCCTATGGGAATAATTCTTTGACTGCTAATCATGCTAGTAGAAAAAGTCTTTATGCTATCTTGTGCATTTTAGTGTATGTTGAATCAGTCTTTCAAACACTTACAGATTCATGGAGTAACATATTTTCTGAACAGCCTTTGCAACATTTATATTTTTCCCCTTTTCCCAACTAGAATATGGAGAAAATGAAATACATTTCATCATTTTAAATATCCATGCTTTTAGGATAATTTAGCTATATAATTGTTCTGCCCATCTTTATTATAATTTCCACAATTGCTTTCACTTTTAGGTGATTACTTAGTCTGAAGGACAAATTTGTTATAGAGAAAAGACAAACAGACAGATAATCAGAGTTGGAAGGGATCTTGTAGGTTATCTAGTCCAGCCCCCCCTCCCCCAAGCGGGAGACCCTACACCATTTCTGACAAATGGTAGCCCAATCTATTCTCGAAAGTCTCAAGTGATGATGCTCCCACAACTTCCAAGGACAAGCTGGTTGATTGTTCTCACTGTCAGAAAGTTTCTCCTTATTTCCAGGTTAAATCTCTTCTCAGTTTCCATCCATTATTCCTTGTCTGGCCTGCAGGTGCTTTAGAAAATAGCTTGACCCCCTCCTCTCTTTGACAGCCCCTCAGATATTGGAAAACTGCTATCATGTCTCCCCTGGTCCTTCTCTTCACTTAGAAGAGCCATGCCCAGTTCTGGTAACCATTCTTCATATAACAATTCAATTCAACTGTTCTTCACATAACAATTGTTTCAAAGAATTGCATTATGCAAGCTGTGTCCTCTAAAAATTGAACATTTGTCATTTATGGTTCATATCAGTCTAAACAAACTGACCATTTTGTTTACATCCATCCATATGAATCAACAGTTAACAATAAACCAGCAATTGTGCATATTGGTTTGAAAAGATATTTTTCAATATGAGAGACAAGAAGAAAATATATACTTTCTCATAAGCTAATACAGTCCTGTTTTTCTCAGAAACGTGACCTATCTTGCTTACAATGCCTTGTTAATCCTTACTGTTGATCTGGTATAGCTCTTTCATCTGAGCAGGAAAAAAAGAATCAGAGATAATGCTTCATAAAGCCCCTGTCCCACTGCACTTACGGATGCAAAGAGAATGTAAAACATTTTAAAAAGCTTGCCATCCATTGGAAAACGCAATGCATCCGTTGTGTACTCACTGCATATGTGTTTCATATGCTCTATCCCTTGAGCATCCGTCCACTGAGATTTCATCCACACAAGAAGTTTTGAGCTGCACAAAACTGTGAACAGATGAACTTTCCACCGCGTACAATGTACATCCGCGGCATATACGGGCAACAAACGTTCTGTCTGTTATCATCCATTAAACGTCCACTGTATCCTCTCAGCATCCTCTGGCCATCCCCTCAACTCACATCCGCTGCAGCTGAAAATGGAAAGAGGGAGGAAACTAAAGGTACACGGAACGTCCACACAGCGTTAGTAGCACAGAAATAGAAAGGATGTAAGCGGATGCATCTCATATATAAAGGATTAAAATGGACAAAATGTTTGTATCTAGGATGTATCTCAGATATTTAGGATGTCTGCAGTATGTCTAGACTATGTAGAAAGACAACTAGCGGATTACCGATATTTCCTATAAAAAGGGGGAGAAAATCATCTGGATCTCAGTATGAGTCCAGCAGCCGTGGTGTACAGACGTCTTCACCCTTGGTCTTGGTCTTCCACATCATCCATTGCTCTCCACCATGGATATGACACAGTCCGTATGGTAGCTGCGACCATTCGTCACCAGAACCAAACCCTGTTCAGACTGTTTCACCTTTTATACACAAGGAGAAGAAGGAGACGTTCAAGAGCTGTGTGGGTCTGACGATAGGAGAAGAATGGAGTTTGGACTGTATGACCAGTTGATGGTGGAGCTGAGGAATGAAGACCCTCGTGCATTCCATCACTTCATGAGGATTACACCAGATATGTTCAACAAACTTGTACAGCGTCTGAGACCCAGGTTGACCAAGCCGAGCACCAACTTCGGTCCCAGCCTGGACCCTGGGCTGAAGGTGGCACTAACTCTGTGCCACCTGGCCTCTGGAACCACATACAAAAACATGCAGTATGTCTGGAGGGTGCCACACAACACCATCAGCAAAGTGGTCAGAGAAGTGGTGCAGGCCATCATCGAAGAATATGTGGAGGAGCTCCTCAAGTGTCCCACCACTGAACAAGGCTGGAGGAAACTTGCAGAAGAGTGGTATCAGACGTGGAACTTTCCCTACACTGTTGGAGCCATAGATTGGAAACACGTGGCTTGCAAAGCTCCAACCAACTCAGGGTCCACTTATCACAACTACAAGGGCTTCTTCAGTATCATCCTCTTTGCCATGGTTGATGCTGACTACAAGTTCATGTACATCGATGCTTCAGGCAACGGGTCAGCTTCAGATAGCCAGGTATACAACAACAGTGACTTCAAGGATTGCCTGGAATGCAACCTCACCATGGGTTTTCCAGATCCAGACCCCCTACCCAATGACACACAAGTTGTGCCCTATTTCATCATTGGTGATGATGCCTTCTCCCTCAGAACCTACCTCATGAAGCCATACACTTCAAGATACCGCACCCGTGAAGAGAGGATCTTCAACTACAGGCTGTCCAGGGCAAGACTGGTGGTGGAGAATGCCTTTGGCATCCTGGCCAACAGGTTCCAGGTACTTCTCACCACCATGCAGCATCGCCCAGAGACTGTGAGGAGCATCATGGAAGTTTGCTGCATCCTGCACAATCTCATGTGCACCCACTACTCAGTGTTGCAGAACAGGCTTGTCAACCATCAATAAGGGAATGGGGACATGGAGCCTGGTGAATGGAAGCAAGGATGAAACCTGATAGACACTGTGGATGTACAAGGCCCCAACAGAGCTTCACATGAAGGGAAGAAGCAGCGCAACCTCCTGAGACACTGGTGCAACTCCCCAGCTGGAGCAGTGGAGTGGCAAGACAGGATGATAGATGCTTAATGGATGCTTCCTTGAGCCTGTCTCATAACACTGATGAGATTGTGCCATGTATGTTGAGTGGTCCTACAATGAATAGGGTATTATTAAAGAGCTTTGTTTATTTTGAAATGTGTTGATCAATGAATAAATTGTTATTGATAATAAAGGTCCATATGTGTGGCAGCTGGGAGGGTGGACCATACAGTCCCACTATGCTTGCACTGGAGGTTTATCTATCCCAGAACTATCCTTATCTATCCCACAACTATTCTTATCTATCCCACAACTATCCTTATCTATCCCACAAGCATGCAAAGGCTTAACCATTTGTTCAAGGTTTTCACCAACACTTTATTAAGTAAAAAAAAATGAATCAAGTGTCTCAAGCAAAGACAACCTTTATTAACTTTCTTAGGTCACCTTTATGACTTTATTAAAAAAGCAAAATGAACCAAGTAAAGTGTCTTAAGCAAAGATAAACTTAACAAGTAACAACTCAGTCTCTGGCAGTATTCTCAGTCACTCTGAGTCATGTCCATGGTTTCAGCTGTTAAGTGGCCAGGGACTGTGGAGGTGGCTGTGGCTTGAGTGCTGGTCTGAGGCTCCATTAGGATGCTTGGCGCTGAGAGTACAACAGGGGATGGTGTGTTCAAGAAGCTGTCCGAGAGCTGACTCAGTCCCATGAGGTTGAGAGGCCCTTCAGCAAGTACCTGGATATCAGGCACAAGACTGATGACAGATTGTCCATTGAGGGGCTTGGCTGTGGGGTGGAGGAAGGAGGAGTGTAGTGGGGCTGTCTAGTCTGCAGCTGGGTGAGGTGTGATGTCTGTGGCATGCGATGAACCTGGGCCTGGACTGGGAAGGTCTGCTTCTGCTGTGGGAAGTCCTGGTAGTCATAGCCTTGGTAGGTGAGAGGCTGTTGAAAGCCGTGAAAGGGCTGTGACATTGCCTGGGGTGGAGGAGCAGACCTGGACTGGGTAGGAGCAGCTTCAGCTGGGCCTTGAGGGTTGTGCAGAAGTGCTGTTATATTCTCCTTCATCACCTGGTACTGGGCCTCAGGCATATCCCTCAGGGTGTGGCTCATGTAGGTGAAGAAAGTGTGGCGGCTGGAGGATCCTCTGTCCAAGTGGACCAGCTGAGAGAGAAGTTCTGTGCTGCTCTTCATCATGTCCCTGATCTTCAACAGGACAGTGTGGCTCTGGCCCTCCAGTCTGCCTCTCTGCCTGCTTTCTGCGGAGGTGGAGCTGGGGTTGGGTTAGTCTTTAGTGGCTGCCGCTTCTTCCTCCATTTGTGACAGGGGAGTGCAGCTTTCAGGGGGGGTCTGTGCCGTGGGGCCCTCCGAAGACACCTGCCAGGACACGGTAGCTGTCTCCTGGCTGGAAGAGGAGTAGCTCTCTGTGGGCTGTCTGAAGGAGAGGGTTGTCAGAGGGGCTGCTCCTCAATGGCAGTCCTCACCCTCCAGGAAGCTGCACTTGGCCATGACGTACATCTCCCGGTCAGTGAGCTTGATAGTGGGCTGGGCAGATTTCTTCAGGTGTAGCTTGCCATACCAGGTGTGCATGTGCTTCCACCATCCAGGAGTAGTTCTGAAGTGTAGCCCAAGCTCTCTGCCTTGTCTCTCCAAGCTGCCTGTTTCTTCTTGGTGTCACGATAAAGTCTTTGGCCCTTTCTCCACAGGTACTCGTTCTCCCTCAGCCATTCCAGCACCTGGTCCTCGGAAATGGTGTACTACTTCCTTTCTCCCTTCTCCTTCCCTTGCCTCTTCCTCCCTCTGGCAGGGGCTTCAGCAGGGCCTTCAGGGGCTTGAGCAGCAGGGCCTTCAACAGCAGGGCTTTGAGGGCCTTGGGGCTTGTCCACCATAGCAGCAGTAGCAGCAGCAGCAGCAGCAGCACCAGCAGCACCAGCACCAGCAGCACCAGCAGAAGCAGCACCTGCAGCGGCAGTAGCAGCAGCAGCAGTACCAGTAGCAGCAGCACCAGCAGCACCAGCAGTAGCAGCACCAGCACCAGCACCAGCATCAGCAGTACCAGCAGCACCAGCAGCACCAGCAGCACCAGCAGCACCAGCAGCACCAGCAGCACCAGCAGCACCAACAGCACCAGCAGCTTCAGAGTCAGTGCCAGGGGGTGGGATGGTGGTTCTGTCCTTCTTGCCAGGGCTGGCATGAGTAGGCATTGGCTTCCTCTTCTTGCCTGACTGATGAACCATGGTGTTCTTTGAAGGTATGTGGCAGCACGTCTTTCCTCTGAATGCTGACTGCATGCGAGCTGCATCCTTTTATATCTGCGGAGCTGACACAATTCATACTCCCCGAATGCACAGTGAACGCTTTGCATCCGATATACATCCGCTCAGCATCCGCTTTGTTTCCTCTTGGCGTCCGTGATGCATCCACGTCATCCACTATGCATCCACCCCTTCCACTATGCGTCCGCTTCGCAATTCTCTCCCAGAAGCCCTTCGGATGTGTCATCCGCTTCCATCCACTGTCATCTGCTAGGCTTCCTATGAACATCCATTTAACATCCCTGCTACGTACTACTTACGTCCGTTCTTTTCCGTTCTTTTCCATTCTGTTTATGCAAATTTTCATTACTTTTTGGAGCGGATGACAACGGATGGAGCCACCCCCAAAATTTTGCTCATCCGCTGTGTCCTTTATGCATACGTTTTGTGTCCGTCGGCCAGTGGGACCTAGCCTTAACTAAAAAGAATATCTATTGCTATAGTGAAAACATGTTTAATATGATTGCTTGGAAATAATTTCATTTTCAGTGGCTCTTCATTTCATTTTCAATGACCTTTCAATGACCCTAGAAAAGGAGCTATAATAATTCCTTATTTGATATTTAATGTAAGTGAAAAATAATTGGATACATGTCCACACAGCTGTTTTTCCAAGATGAATCCAAGAGCATGCTGAAAACAGAGTGGAGCTGGAGCAAATAATGAAGGAACAAAGAGCACTTCTGAGAAGTGGCAGTTTGTCAGAAGCAAAATGGGTGCATAGAGAATTTTTAATTTTTCTTTTAAAAATTGCATAATATTTTGTTTTGTTTTGAGATAGGCTTGGCCATGATGTTTCTTTTTAAACATAACTAAAGCCCATGTCACACTGAACCAACAGATGCAAAGAGGATGTAAAATGGACAAAAACCCTTGCCATCCGTTCGAAAACGCGATGTACTCAGTGCCTCTGTTTGGCTTCCTCTCTATCCGTCCAGCATCCGTTTATGGACGTTTCATCCGCTTCAAAAGTTTTGGGCTGCCCAAAACCTTTGCGCGGAAAATGTATCCAATTTGTCCGTTCTGCATCCGCTACGCATCCGTTACGCATCCGTTACGCATCCGTTACGCATCCGCTATATCCGCTGCTCATCCACGGAACTCCATCCGCCCGGATGCAGGGAGGAAGCAGAACGGACACAGAACGGATGCAGAATGGATGCAGAATGGATGCAGCATGGAAACAAAGCTTTTAAAATGGAAAAAACGTTTGCAGAGGTGACCTATCTCAGATATTAAGGATGTCTAGAGGATGCCTAGAGGATGCCTAGAGGATGCCTAGCGGAAAATCTATACTGCCTATAAAAAGGGGGAGCAACTCGCCTGCATCTCACTTTCAGAACAGCAGCCAAGCAGTGCAGACCTCTGCAGCCTTCATCTGGCTCTTCCTCTTCCACAGCATCCAGTCATGTCCACCGTGGATTGTAACAAAGTCCTTTCGGAAGCCACCATCGTTCTGCAACAGTGCAAAGCCATCTGCAGGCTCTGTGAACTCTACTGCGAGAAGAAAAGGAGCCACCCAATAAGAGTCTGGATCCGAAGATGGTTCGCCAGAAGAGCAGAGGACAGAGTGTACAACAAGCTCATGGTGGAGTTCAGGAACGAAGACATTCGGGCATTCCAGAACTTCATGAGGATGCCTCCAGCCATGTTTCATGAAGTTGTGCAGTGGCTGACACCCAGGTTGACCAAGGCAAACACCAGCTTCCGGCCCAGCCTGGAACCTGGGCTCAAGGTGGCACTCACTGTGCGCCACCTGGCCTCAGGGACCTCCTACAGGAGCATGCAGTACGGCTGGAGGGTGCCATCCAACACCATCAGCATTGTGGTCAGAGAAGTGGTGCAGGCCATCATCGAAGAATACAAGGAGCAGCTCCTCCAGTACCCCTCCACTGAAGAAGGATGGAAGAAAGTTGCAGAGCAGTGGTATCAGAAGTGGAAGTTATCATACACCGTTGGAGCCATAGATGGCAAGCACGTGGCCTGCAAATCTCCAGCCAAGTTGGGGTCCACTTATTTCAACTCCAAGGGCTTTTTCAGCATCATCCTCTTCGCCATGGTCGATGCTGACTACAAGTTCATGTACATCGATGCTTCAGGCAACAGCTCATCTTCAGATGCCCAGGTATACAACACCAGTCACCTCAAGGAGGAGCTGGAAGGCAACCTCATCGTGGGCTTCCCAGATCCAGAACCCCTGCCCAACGACACACAAGATGTGCCCTACTTCATCATGGGGGATGACGCCTTCTCCCTCACAACCTACCTCATGAAGCCCTACACTTCCAGACTCCTCACCCGTGAAGAGAGGATCTTCAACTACAGGCTGTCCAGGGCAAGGAGGGTGGTGGAGAACTCCTTTGGCATCCTGGCCAACAGGTTCCAGGTACTTCTCACCACCATGCAGCATTGCCCAGAGACCGTGAGGAGGATCATGGAAGCTTGCTGCATCCTGCACAATCTCATGTGCACACGCTACCCAGTCTTGCAGAACAGGCTCGTGGACCTCCAACAAGGCAATGGGGACATGGAGCCTGGGGAATGGAGGCAAGGGCAAAACCTGATAGACATTCAGGATGTGCAAGGCCCCAACAGAGCCTCAAATGAAGCGAAGAAGCAGCGCAACCTCCTGAGACAATGGTGCAAATCCCCAGCTGCAGCAGTGGAGTGGCAAGACAGGATGGTAGATGCTTAATGGATGCTTCCTTCAGCCTGTCTCATCACACGGATGAGATTGGGCCATGTATGTTTGGTTGGCCTACAATGAACAGGGCGTTTAAAAAAGAGTTGTGTTTATGTTGACATGTGTGGATAATTATTACATTATTATTGATAATAAAGGGCCGTAGGTGTGGCACCTGGGAGGGTGGACCATGCAGTTCCACAATGCTTGCACTGGAGGTTTATCTATCCCACAGCTATTACCCATCCTACAGGTATCCTTGCCCATTCCACAGCTATCTCAACCCATCCCACAGCTATCTTAACCCATCCCACAAGCATGCAAAGGCTTAAACCATTTCTAAAAGTTTCCAGCAAGACTTTATTAAAAAAAAGAAATGAAGCAAGTGTGTGAATCAAAAATAGACTTTATTAACAACAAGCTTTAAGACAAAAATGAGTTTCTGGCACTCCTCTTGGTCGTTCAGTCTCAGGGGTGAAGGGTGCAGGTGCTGTGGATGTGGCTGGTGCTGGAGTGCTTGTCATCAGCTCCTCCAGAAGCAGAAGCAGCAGAAGCCCCAGCCCCAGAAGAGCGAGCCCGTGTTGCAGAAGCCCAGCAGAACCAGAGTGAGGGCCAGGGGGCGGGATGGTATCCCTGTCCCTCTTGCAAGGGCTGGCAGCAGATGGCTGAGGCTTGCTGTGCTTCCGCATGGTTGTGGGGTTGCTGGCTGGCAGGGAGGCTGGCAGGAACCAAGGCTGGCAGGAAGGGTTGCAGGGAGGCAGGCACCAAGGCTGGCAGGAAGGCTGGCAGGCAGGCAGGCACCAAGGCTTGCAGGCAGACATGAACCAAGGCTGGCAGGCAGGCAGGCACCAAGGCTGGCACCAAGGCTGGCACCAAGGCTGGCACCAAGACCGGCACCAAGACAGGCACCAAGGCTGGCAGGCAGACATGAACCAAGGCTGGCAGGAAGGCAAGCAGCAAGGCTGGCAGGCAGACTGACTGGCAGCAAGGTTTGCAGGCAGGCTGGCAGCAAAGCTGGCAGGGAGGCTGGCAGGGAGGCTGGCAGCAAGGCTGGCAGGCAGACATGCAGGCAGACATGCAGGCAGGGCAGGCATGGCAGCCAATCCGTCCGGCAGCAGGTCTTTCCTCTGAATGGTGACCTGCTTCCGAGCTGCTTCCATTATATCCTCAGGGCTGACACAATGCATCCCCCCCGCATGCGCAATTAATGCTAGGCATCTGTTCGGCTTCCGCTATGCATCCACTAGGCTTCCGCTGTGCATCTGCTTCATCCGTTTGGCGTCCGCTCTGCATCCGCTGTATCCGTTCCGCGTCCGCTTTGCTGCGGTCCCCCGGAAGCCTAGCGGATGCGCCATCTGCTCCCATCCGCTTCCATCCACTGGGCTTCCGTTCCGCATCCGCTTTGCATCCACCCTGCGTCCTCCCCGTGTCCGTGTTATCCGCTCTGGTTATGCAAATTTTGCCCCTTTTGAGAGCGGATAACAACGGATGGAACATTTTGCTCGTCCGCTGTGTCCTTTTTGCATCTGTTGGGCAGTGTGACATGGGCTTCAGAATTGGTGTAAAATAAAATTTTCTGAATATTGAGATTTCAAAGCTCCCTAAATTTTAAATAATTAATCTTCTGTCTATATTTTATATTAAGATTCTATTTATGTATTTATTATAACCATTTGTATTCTACTTGTCAAAATACATGGAATGTGCTGGTGTTATAAGAAAAAACAAAGTTCTGAGCTCGGGAAAAATAAGTTCTTAATATATGCTCACATAACTCTTTTTATTTCTGAGTTAAAATCTAACATACCGATCTGCAACTCTGTTTCCTCATACAGATTATCTCATTAACTATCAAACTGATTGAAGACTATTATTTTTATCTGATTCTTGGAAAACAAGAATAAATCATTCTCTAATAAGTAAAAGTTGAAATACAAGTCATTTTGCCAAATTAATATCAACATCTCTTGATTCAGGATAGTTGCTTAAAAGAATAAAGCAGAAGATATATTCCTATGTCAAAGTATTGTACTTCAGTGTGAAAAGGCAGGATATAATAAATAAACTGTATGTAAATAAATATAAAATTAGATTGTGCCAAGAAGCTATAACATGTATGGATTTTGCTTGTCTAGAAATTATAATATTTAACCTGTTCTAATTTTTAATTATGCTTCTTTATTGTTTAAAACAATGATGTTTGGGAACTGCTTCATCTAGGTCAGGGTTCCCTGGACAGCAGCCCAACATCAGGCTGTGGCCTATTCATAACCGGGCCATGTGAGCAGCAGCTGGCAGCAGAGGTAGTATTCAGCAGGTTCTGACCAGTTCTGGAGAATCAGTAGCGGAAATTTTGAGTAGTTCAGAGAACCAGCAAATACCATTTCTGACTGGAGATTTTACAGTATCCTTCCCCTGCCACATGCACTAAGCCATGCCCACAAAACTGGTAGTAAAAATTTTTGAATCCCACCACTGGCTGGCAGGCATGCAGAAATGATTGCTTCACCAGTGTCATGCATATGATAATTTTAGATTTAAGTACTTCTTCTAAATTTATGAATCTTAGGTCTAAATGTCAGTTTGTATCCAGAAGTACACATTTAATAGGATTTACAAAGTTATAATATCAGAATTAGTAATAGTTTTTAATCTTAAGAATTGTAGTATTAGCAGAAATAAATATTTAGTGTTATTCTGTCATTTGACTTACTTCATATTCAAGTCCAACCTTTCTGGTTTTGAATATTTTATTTTAATCAAATTATTAGGTTAAATGTATAATGCTATGCTGTTGATCATTGAAATAAAATATTTGGTTTACCTTACAAATCCAAAAGGTTCCCTCTGATAGCCTTCATTCAATCTTTCATGAAAAACTAAACAATGTCAATCTCATTTGCCAACAGTTATATCAATGCTAATTATGCATGAACTTTTGACAGACAGGGACTTTGCTAAAATACAAAGCCAATGAGCTATAAACTCACATAATATTTGATGCTAATGTCATATGTAATCCATTTTGGTGGCAGCAATTTAATTGGCTGTTCTAAAATGTAAGCCTTTGAATGGAAAACCATCAAGATGTCAAGGCAATAGATTATTTTTAAGGAAATACTGAAGAATCATTCTGTACTATATTGCAGAAAATTACATGAATATGTCAATAAGATTTTTAGGGCATGAGCTTTTCTCTAGAAACTTTCTTTTTAATACTTTATATTAATGTCGACCCAGGTCTGCCATTTGGGTGGGGAGGAGTGGCCATCTGGAACACATGTCCATCACCACCAATGGACACCCCAGGTGCACGCCTGCCTACCATGTGGATGGCATATTGCAGGGATTCTGCTACATCCATGGAGCCATTGGATGCCCAGCGGAGACCTGGACTTTGATTACAGCTGACTGTTGGATCGCGAGCAGGCGTAAGGAGCTTGGTGTGCTGCCCTGGGTTAGGTGGCTGGGGCATTGCCAGACTACGGTAACCATATTGGCACCAAGCAATAAGTTGGAGGGTATTAAGGTGAATGAGCACACACAGGGAGATGTAATGAGAGTGGTGAAGAATAACACACAACTAGCACACAGATACACTGTATAGTAAAATGTAGGTTTTTACTTCCAGTAAAATGGTTAAGCAAAGTTCAACAAAACAGTCCAAGTCATTCACGGTTAAAGCAGTCAGTTTTCAGTCCAGGGATAATCCAATAACAAAGTACAGTGTCAAAAAAAGTTCAGAAATAGACTCACATCAAATCCAAGAATAACGATGATCAGTAACATTCAATAAAGGAACTGCAATACTCTCCAGAAAAGGGCAACAGAAAAACCCAGATTTCTAGCTCCATCTTATGGCCATTTGAGGAACCACATCCAATTACAATTTTAGCATTCCTTTAAAGAGACAGTATTAAAATGTCTATCCTGGTTTATATATTTTCCAACCCAACTGTTAGGTGACTTACATTCCTAACAGAGGGGAAGGGGTAGGACCATGGGGTTGGGCAGAGCACAATATAAGGGCTGGTGAAGTAAACCACGGTAGCACAGACTTTGATTACTTTTATGGTTGGTCATTCCATGGCAAGTTCCCTTTTTCCAGATAAAAGTTACCACACCAAACTGTTTTGCTGGATTTTCTTACCAGAACATGACATTTGATATGTCTATGCATAAATCGGTTTCAGTGTTTAAAGACAGTTTTACCAGGAATCACTTAAATGCTCAGAAATTATTAATCTGAAAATGGTTATAAAGGACATATTTTTCTTTGCTCCTCAATAGTTTCTCATCTTTTTTCAATTTAATTGGTCAATGGTGACGTTTCAGTAGACAGGCAGTTAAGTGAAAAGCATTCGAACACAACTGGACAACGAAAAATCATAAATTGGATCCTTGTAAGGCAACTTGGCAAACCAACTTAGTAATGTGCTTTTAGTCACATCTTGACTAAAAAACAAAAGTCAGCACTTAATTAATTTATATAACATTTTATGTCTTTCTAGACTTCATCTGATATTTTGTTGTCTGCTGGCCCTTTTCAAGATTCCCTAGTTGATAATGTTTTTATATTGCTACCAGCCTAATTTGCCTTTAAGCAAATTTTATATTGCTACCAGTCTAATTTGCCTTTGTCAAACTATGTATATTCATGAACTGGAATAGAGCTTAGTAACAAAATCAGCAAATGAATAGACATAGCAATAGACCAGTCAATGGGAGCTGAATTGGAAATTGAAACTAGAAGTAGCCTGGTTATGGCTCTAGTCTCTGCTCTGAACTCTGAAGCTGCTGCTTGTGTTTTACTTGTATTACGTTGGAGGAATCTACTATTGGTATTGTACATTTTATTCATATTATTATGTATATAAAGAAGTTAATGAATCCTGCTGAATCAATGATCTGTGTGTGCTTTCTGAATTTGAATTTCTGCTGCAAAATCAAACAGGTTATGGGCCCAGAACACACGTAAAGACTGCATTGTAATTTAAGCTGAGAGAGATTGCCTGTGCTTAAAAGGATAAACCAGGCAGAGAAAAGTTTGCAGATTGCTGAGAAAATTAAGGAGAACTCTGCCTCATTTGGGACAGAAGAACAATATAATTTGGGCTGCAAAGATGGAATATTTCCTGAAAGTGAAAAAGCTTGTTGAAAACCCATCCCAAGTGCCATTAGCTGCTGCAGATCAGAGGCAGCATGATAAAGCAATGGCTTATTTCGAAGTTGGGGCTGGCGTGGTGGTGGTACGATGTGGGATCTTGAAGCTCCAACATTGCTGTCGATATCTTCGTTACTTGATGGTCCTTTTGGACGTAAACCATCCTGAAGAGATGGTGAAAGTAAAGAGCATATTCTGCTGATCCCATGGACACCACAAAGTCTCTAGTAGATCCAGGAGCTCTTTTTGCCAGAGGCAAAGAGGCAGCCATTAAAGCTGCTGAAACTGGGACAGCCCCGAACGGAAGAGAATGGAAAGAGAAAGTGTGTCAGCTTGGTGAGAGGATTTTTTAACTTTATGATTTGAGAGAACACCCTAAGAAAAAGAAAGAAATTGTACAATTGAAGACAGAAGTGGTTAAGCGGTGATTTTAAACAGGAAGTCAAAATTAGTGTTTTTTTATTGCTGGATTGTTTATGTATGCTTTCTTACTTTGAAACTGGACTAGTTTTAATAGCTTTTTTCCCCTTTCTTCTCCCATCCTTTTATCTCCTATTTATATTGGATTTTTTAATGGCTTTTTTTTTTGTATCTCTGAGACTTTTTAAGGAATTCTTGGGCCTATATTATTTTGATTAATTGGATTAAGGTCTAGAAGAACCTGAAGAATTTTATTTTTTTTTCCACTCTCTATATTGATTGACCTGACAACTTTCTTTTTTCTTTTTTTGGTTTTTTTCTCACCAATTAATCAATTGATTGGATTAAGGTGTACAAGAACCTGAATAAATTTTTCTTTTATTTTGTTTTCCTTTTTCCCTTGCTATTTCTATTTGGAATTACAATTGTTCATTATATGGTGGATTAAGGTCTAGAAGAACCTGAGGATTTTGAATTGTTTGCAACCTTATAATTTTTTATGAAATGAGCAGGAAACTAATGGTGGCTGGTTCTTCAATTCCTACTTCTTCCTCTTCACCATCTGGAGGACAATGATCAATACAGACAATGTTACAGTGAGAAAAGGAACAGGAAAAGGTGATGCAACAGATTGCAACAGATCTGGCAAAATGGGAAAATTTACAATTATCATTAATAGGAAGAATATCAACAATTAAGATGAATATATTACCTAGAATCTTATATCTGTTTCAAACAATTCCAATGAGGCTAGGGAAAGACTACTTTGAAGATTTAAATAAAATAGTGCTGAAGTATATACAGCAGAGAAAGAAAGCGAGAATAAAATTAAAACTTTTGCAAGAAGCTAGAATAAGAGGAAGATTTGGCCTGCCTAATTGGGAGTTATACTATCAAGCTACAAACCTAATGTGGGTTAAGGAATGGATAACACTAAGAAACACTTAACTGTTGATATTAGAAGGACATGTTTTTTTGTTGGGGTGGCATGCCTTCCTTTGGTACAAGGGAACTAAAACGCAAGGATATTTTAGAAGACATATATGTGAGGCTTTGTTACTAAACTGGGAGAAGACTAAAAAGCAATGTTATTTGAAAATTCCAGTCTGGTTATTATTGAAGCATTTTCTTATCCTATTATATATAAAAAGGAGCAGTTACATAAGGTGAAATATTGAATGAAAAGGGTGAACTTAAATCTTTGCAAAAACTAGAACAAGGTATAAAGATGAACTGGTTTTCATATATGCAAATACGCTCTAGATATGATAAAGATTCCAAAACAGAAAATTTTTATGATAAACTGACTGACTTAGATAAGATTTTGACAGGTACTGATGAAAAGGTGATTAAAAAACTGTATGGATATTTATTAGAAATTATGCAAGAAGAAGAACAAGTTTAATCTTCAAGAACAAATCTGAAAAATGTTGGAAATGTCATCAGATACCTGGCTCATATTACCATAGGTCATGGACATGCGCAGATGCTAAAAGATATTGGACTAAAATCCACACATGGTTGGAAAAAATGACAAAAAAACACATAGATTTGAAACCAGAGATAATTTTATTGGAAATTTTATCTGAAATACATAATAGGAAATTGAAATATTTGATTGTAAATGTACTAAGAGCGGCTAGGATTGTATTTGCTAAAAATTGGAAAAATGAGAAAATACCAATGCAGGAGGAAGTTATTAAAAAATAATGGAATGTGCTGAAATGAGTAAATTGTCATCTGAAATTAGAGAACAAGAAGATAAACATTTTTTTTAAGATTTGGAATTTATTTTATCAATGGTTAGAAAATAAAATATAGTAATGAAATGTTTAGAACTTTACAATATAAGGAGAATAGAACTATATAGAATATATAAAGATGTATTATCATATTATAATTATGGGATGGACTTAGGATGATAATATGAATTGTTACAAGATAAATCAATTTAAAAATATGGAATATCTCATATAACATGAATGAATAATAGTATAATCAAATGATTGATTAACAATGATAATAATGTATTTAGGAATATTTGATTGATAATATGAGAATATATACGAGTAATTGTAAGTGAGAACTATGGACAGGATGCACAAAACAATTTGTAACCAATCGACACACTGTATGTACATATGTGGAAGATGGCTTGATGATTTTATGTTGTGTTTGTCTAAAAAAATTGTTTATAAAAAAAAA